>JBAMMX010000021.1:9101911-9701911 GCA_037126225.1 Dillenia turbinata | reverse complement strand
CAGACCGACCACGCGACAACCGCCGCGTCGTCTCGGTACATGGGTAAAACCTTCCCATCTACCGGGACTCCGCAAGGCTATCAAATTCACAATAAATCATCAAACTCATAAAATTCTTCAAAAACAAGAAATTTCAAAATCAATACACATGCAAGGAGCCCATCCGGCTCATCAAGGATGTACAAACACACACATTGACACACATCGGGGAGTGGGATCCTGTACATGCAATCATACATTAGCACACATCGGGGAGTGGGAACCTGTACATGCACGATTACACAGCAACACACAACGGGGAGCGGGAACCTGTACATGCACGCATGCAATGTGACCATCTTGGCCACTCTGAAAGCATTTAACAAACAAGAAGTCCCAAAACATAGACGTCAGATTTTACCAACACTTACCCGAGGAAAACAGGCAGATTTCGATAAAATCCTAACGGTATGAGTTGTAGAGAACTTCACAAAATCAAAGAAAAAAACATTGAAATTAAGATTTACAGTCCAAATGTCCCAGTACAGATATAAACAGTTTTCCAAAACTAGAGAAATCAAAATAAATCAAAATAAATCAAAAATCGTCGGATTTTATCAATACTTGTCAACAACTCGACCAATATCAATAAAATCCGCACGATATGGGATGTCTGAGACTTCCCTTTCCATGGTTTGAGAACTATCAATCCCCAAAAGTAGCCCTGCCTGCCAAATACCTATACAATCCGCAAAAATACTTCGTAAGCTCCGTCGAGTAGGCTCCCAACTAAGTCTCCTCTGAAAAATGGGGGGAGAGAGGGGTGAGTATAGGGGTATACTCAGTGAGTGGAGTGCAATGGTGCATTTGTGCTAATAAATAAGGTGTGAATGTGGGGCAGTCAAAGCATATCTCATAAATCATTTCATATACACAAAATCATTTCAATAAATCACATTTCATAAATATGCATCCATATCAATCATCTTTTCATAAAAATCCTGGGGTTCCATTTTAATATGCTTCCGTCTCAGGGCGGCCAAACCCAGACGAAAATCCGCCAAGGGTTTTACTATCCAATATCTCAAAACAAACCCCCTTCCTTGGCGTTGGCTCGTGCCTCACCGGGGTGCACCAGATATAGCACGACTTTTGCAGAGGGAGGGACGTCTACTCCCCCGCACATCTAAACCTCAAACCACGTCACCCCGTCGGGTCGCTCCGTGGTAGGTATATGACTATAGTCATCTACGGCACCCTCCATTTCTCATTCAATCCATTTCTCAACAATGTGCCATGATTTTCAGCAAATAATCCACAATTTCATGCCAAAGCAGCTCATAGAGCAATATCAAGTATCACATGGCACAAAAGCATTTATAAATACAATGGATGCATTCGTATTTCACAATTCAGTTCAGACAGCCCACAATCACAAAACAATTTGTATCAAACATGTAAAACTCTTTCCAAATCATTTTCAAAGCAAATTTTAAAACAGGTTTCTCATTTATGAACACAATGAACCGTCCACTCACCTCCAGAGAGGGTAATCACTCTCAAATTCTTAATCAAATCCGAATCGACCCCTTTTTCAATCCCCAATCGAGTAACCTATGCAAACATTGCAATCATCGTCAAATAAAATCTCTACATCACGGTTTTCACATTTTTCTCATTTAATTCACCCTTAATTTCACATCCACTATTTCTAATTGCTGATTTCATCACCCAAAACTCATTTATGTCTCAAATGAACTTTAATTGCCAATCTTTCCTAATTTTTCCAAATTTCTTCCAATTTCACATTAAATCTCAGAAAATCGCATCGTATACGAATCTCACACATTTCAGAACATATATGTTATCATTTCTACCTAATTTCAACAAAAATCATGCGAATTACTGAAGGGATTGAAAATCCCTCACCTAGGGTTTTGTAGTTCGCAAATTTTCGTTCCAATTGCTGTTCGGTCCATTCTAAGATCTGCAGAGTGTTCAATTTCGAGATTAGGGTCGAAATTTAATTTGATTCTTGTGGAAATTTCGAAACCCTAGCTTTACCTTCGCGAGAGGGTGGTTGCAGTCTTGACCTAGGACTGTCAAGGGATCCCAAGGCTGCTGGATTGTTCGTTGGCAGCAAGGGAGCTCACAGTGAGCTCTGCAAACGAGCAACGAAGGGCGGCAGTGGAATTTCTGCCATCGCGCGCGCGGGAGAGAAGAAGAGAACTTCGTTCGCGCGCGGGAAATGAGGGAGAAAGGATCGTCGCGCAGAAGAGAGGGAAGCTCGTCCGTTCGCGCGAGGAATAGAGCGACTGTGAGACCGGAGAGACCGCGACCGAGAGAGAGATGTGAGTAATGGAGAGAGACCGAGAACGACGAAGAATAGAGAAAGAACCGAGAGGTGTTACTGCGGTGGTTCGCGGTGGGGGTCACGGTGGTGGTTGCGGCGGCTTGCGGTGGTGATCGATTCGCGAGAGGAGAGACGAGGGAGGGAGAACAGAGCTCGCGGGAGAGAGAGGAGGGAGAGAGAATGTCGAAGAGAGAGAGAGGGATTAGGGTTTTCACCCTAATCTCTTTACATTTGGGGGAGATGCTGCGTTTCACCCAAACGCAGCACCTTCTCCTCTCTCCTTCTCTCCCTCTTTTTTTTCTTTTTTTTTTTTTTTTTTAGTTTCTGGTATTACAACTCTTAACTCCCTAAAAACAAATTTCGTCCTCGAAATTTCAAAATACAATTTATACATCAAAAAGCTGCGGATGTTGCTTCCGCATTAGTTCTTCGGTTTCCCAAGTCTGTTCTTCAACTTATTTGTTCTTCCACAAAGACTTTCACCATAGGGATCTGTTTATTCCTCAACTGTTTGAGCTGTCTATCTATTATGTGTACGGGTTGCACTTTAAAACTCAAGTCTTCTTTCAATTCTATTGGAGGAACTTCCAATACGTGCGAAGGATCCGGTAAATACTTTTTCAACATTGAAACGTGAAAAACATCATGAATCCTTTGCAATTCTGCGGGCAATTCAAGTCTGTATGCCACCATTCCAATTCTTTCAAGGATCTTGAAAGGTCCAATATAACGAGGGTTTAGTTTTCCTCGTTTCTGAAATCGAACTATGCCCTTCCAAGGAGAGATCTTCAAGAACACCATATCTCCCACTTCGAATTCCAAGGGCCTTCGCCTCTTGTCTGCGTAATTCTTTTTGCCGATCTGTCCTGTCTTCATTCTTTCCCGAATGAGCTTCACCTTTTCCTTGGTAGTTTCAATCAATTCTATGCTTTCAATCTTCCGTTCTCCAACTTCATCCCAACAAAGTGGAGTCCGACATTTCCTTCCGTAGAGAGCTTCATAGGGAGGCATTCCAATACTAGCTTGGTAGCTGTTGTTGTATGCAAATTCAATCAGCGAGAGATGCCTATCCCAACTTCCATGGAAATCCATAACACACGCTCTCAACATATCTTCCAGAGTCTGGATTGTACGTTCAGATTGCCCATCAGTCTGCGGATGAAATGCAGTGCTGAATTTCAGTTTGGTACCCAAGGCCTCCTGTAACTTAGGCCAGAATCTAGATGTGAATCTGGGGTCTCGATCTGATACAATCGAAACAGGAACCCCGTGAAGTCGGACAATCTCATCAAGGTACAATCTTGCTAACTTCTCCAAGGAATAAGTAGTCTGAACTGGGAGAAAATGTGCCGATTTTGTGAGTCTGTCCACTATCACCCAAATGGAATCATAACGACTCGGAGTACGTGGTAATCCTACCACAAAATCCATAGTAATATGCTCCCATTTCCATTCAGGTATAGATAATGGTTGAAGCATTCCGGCTGGTTTTTGATGCTCGGCTTTGATTTGTTGACAAACCAGACATCTTGCCACAAATTCAGCTATTTCCCGCTTCAAACCTGACCACCAATAAGTTTCTTTGATGGTTCGGTACATTTTTGTGCTTCCGGGATGCATAGCATAAGCCGAAGAGTGTGCTTCTTCAAGAATAGCCTTTCGAAGCTCATCATCTTTGGGAACACAAATCCGTTTCCCATACATGACTGTACCATTCTCCCGAACATGAAAATCACTAATTTCACCTTTGCGAACCTTTGCCACTATCTGCTTTAACTCTTCATCTGTGGTTTGGAGTTCACGTAATACGGTCCACCAAGGTTGGTCGAACTTCAAATTTCGCCAATAACACACCATTTTCATCACAAGTTAGTTTAGCTCCAAGAGTACGAAATCCCACTAGACATGAGAGATAAGAGTCTCCTGAATCGAGAAAGAAGATGAAGACTTGCGGCTTAAAGCATCCGCAACTACATTTGCCTTGCCCGGGTGATAATCAATCACCAAATCATAATCTTTGATCAGTTCTAGCCATCACCTTTGCCTCGATTGAGCTCCTTCTGGGTGAGCAAGTACTTGAGGCTCTTGTGGTCGGTGAAGACTCTGCAAAAGGTCCCATATAAATAATGACGCCAAATCTTTAATGCAAATACGATTGCAGCCAATTCTAGATCATGGGTAGGGTAATTCAACTCATGCTTCTTTAACTGTCGAGAAGCGTAGGCGATAGCTCTGTTGCCCTGCATCAAAACACATCCTAACCCCTGTTTACTAGCATCGCTGTAAACAACATAATCATCACCGGTAGTAGGAAGGGCAAGTATGGGAGCTGACGTGAGTCTCTGTTTGAGTTCCTGAAAACTCTGCTCACATTTACCTGTCCACTCAAACTTAATTCCTTTCCGTGTCAAACCAGACAACGGAGCTGCAATTTTGGAAAAACCCTCTACAAATCTGCGATAGTAACCTGCCAATCCGAGGAAGCTTCTCACCTCGGTGACGTTCTTGGGTTGTTCCCATTTCAGAATTGCCTCAACCTTCTTCGGATCAACAAATATCCCTTCTCCGGATACTACATGTCCCAAGAAACCAATTTCCTTCAACCAAAATTCACATTTTGAGAATTTAGCATATAAATGCTTGTCTCGGAGAGTCGGTAGCACCATCCGAAGATGATCTGAATGCTCTTTGTCATTTTTGGAATACACAAGAATGTCGTCAATGAAAACAATGACGAACTTATCGAGATAAGAGTGGAAAACTCGATTCATAAGGTCCATGAAAGCTGCCGGAGCATTCGTCAAGCCGAAAGGCATCACCAAGAATTCATAATGCCCGTACCGCGTCCTAAACGCAGTCTTGGAGACATCATCTTCCTTTATCCGCAATTGGTGATAACCGGACCTCAAATCAATCTTGAGAAGACACTCGCCCCTTGGAGTTGATCAAACAAGTCATCAATTCTGGGCAAAGGATACTTGTTCTTGATGGTCACTTTATTTAATTGCCGGTAATCGATACACAATCGAAGAGTGCCATCTTTCTTCTTTACAAAGAGAACCGGAGCACCCCAAGGTGAAATGCTCGGTCGGATGAATCCCTTATCCAACAATTCTTGAAGTTGGACCTTCAACTCCTTCAATTCCGCCGGTGCCATTCGATAAGGAGTAATAGAAACTGGTGTCGTGCCGGGAATAAGATCTATAGCAAAATCCAACTCCCGGATCGGAGGCAACCCAGGTAACTCTTCTGGAAAGACATCCAGAAACTCATTCACCACAGCGGCGTTGCTCAAATCAGGGCTTGCTGCCGTGGTGTCAATGATATGAGCCAAATACGCTTCACAGCCCTTATGCACTAATCTCCGTGCTTCAAGAGCTGAAATTACGCAGCTCGGCAATACCCGCCGTTCACCAATGAACACAAGTAATGGATGTCCTGCCCTATGGAATTCCACCTCTTTAGTGAAGCAGTTCACTGAAGCTCGGTGAAGACTTAGCCAGTCCATGCCTAGGATGGCGTCAAAGTCCTTCATCTCCAACGGAATCAAATCCGCTTCAAGGATTGTTTCACCAACTTTCACTTCACAAGACTTATATACAGAATTCCGAATTAAATGCTCTCCCAATGGAGTAATGACCAACAGCTCATCATCAAGAGGAACTAAATCCCTATCAGAGTGTTTCGCAAATCCCGAATTCACAAATGAATTATTCGAGCCAGTATCAATGAGTATACGAGCATCAACTCCAAAAATTTTCATCATACCTATGAATGTAAACCATAAACACAAGTATATCAGCATACTCTGTAATTCATAATCACAAATCATCAAATCATAGTTATAAACCACGGATATCACATTTTCAATTTCCAAACTTAATTTTTAAATAAAAATTACCTCGTGACTATGTCGGGATTAACTCGAGCTTCTTCATTTGTCATAGCAAAAACTCTAGCTTCGTGCTCTCGGTCGAGTCGCCGAGAAGAAGTAGAAACTACATTGCTTCCCGTGCTGTCCTAGGGTCGGTCTTGGTAGAAGGCGTCGCCGAACCAGCTGGACCAAACCTGGGGCCACCAGAGGGACCTCTAATTTGTCGACTCCCTTGCCCTTCTCCTATCAACTCAGGGCAAGAATAGCGGAGGTGTCCCTCCTTTCCACAGTGATAGCACTTCTTAGGTCCTCTGCACGGACTTGTATGATACCCTTTACAACTAGGGCAAATCTGCGGTCCACTTCCTCTTGGTCTAGCTCCCGATCCAACATATCCAACACTAGGAGCATTCGGCCTGCGAATTGGTTGGCTTTGAGGAAATCCAACCGATCCTGTAGCAAATCCACCGCTTTGAAAACCTGTAGGTCTGATCTGCTTAGAGCTCTGGCCCGGTGTGAAACTGCCGGACCTCTTCTTCCCGCTGTAGGCCTGAGCCTTTTCCCTTTCCATCACCATCAGTTCAGCCCTCAAGGCCATTTGCAACACTTTCTGATAAGTGTGCTCATCTGTGACAGACATCTTTTCTCGGATGCTTAAATTCAGTCCATCTTCAAACTTAAAACATCTATACTCCTCAGATGTAATCAACTCAGGTACAAAGGAGGATAAACTCCTAAACTTGGCTTCATATTCTGCAACTGACATATTCCCTTGGCGAAGCCGAAGGAATTCTCGCCTCTTCACATCCCGATCAAAGCGGGTGTAGAATCTCTGATCGAATTCCCTAAGGAAATCGTGCCAAGTAAGAGGTGAAACTGCACTATCCTCTAATCCTTCCCACCATGTGCTGGCATCCTCGTCCAACAACCTTGTAGCTACTAGCAGCTTCACACTATCCTCTAACCCCATATCTGATAAAGCTTTCTTCACCTTCTTTATCCATTTCTTTGCTTCTGCCGGATCACCGGATGCCAAGAAGGTTTCACAACCAAGTTGTCTTGCTTCTTTAATCAACTTAGACAACTGAACTGGAGAGTGGCTGCTTGGAGCAGCAACCGGAGGAGTGAGTGCTCGTGGGGCACTAGGTGCAACAGCTGGCACCGAAGAAGGAACAGGTGGTGGAACTGCAGTCGGCTGCGGAGCTCGATACTGCGCTCCAAAAGTACTCCACCACTCCATCACTTCCTGAAGAGCACGGGAGGAGGAGCGATCCCGGTAGGAGGAGCCGAGTGTGTGGAAGTAGTCGGAGGTAGAGCATGCGAGGACGACTCATCCTCGTGCTCCTGTGGAGGAATTTCACTCACATTCCTCAATTTCCTTCGCGGAGGCATTGCAATCTATTCAAAATAAGAAACTATAGTCAAATCAAGGGTTAAGCAAAGACTAAGACTTAACCCCCTAAAAATAATATTCCTAATTCCTTAGGAAACCATGGAAAGTTTGTACATTCTCCATCAAAAGAAACTCAACATTTCAAAGTCGTTTGAAAACTTTTGGGACATTTGGAACACATTTAAAAACATTCAAAATCATCAAACTCTTCAAATCGTAAACCGTGCTCTGATACCAATAAAGCTGTCACGCCCCGATCCTCAGACCGACCACGCGACAACCGCCGCGTCGTCTCGGTACATGGGTAAAACCTTCCCATCTACCGGGACTCCGCAAGGCTATCAAATTCACAATAAATCATCAAACTCATAAAATTCTTCAAAAACAAGAAATTTCAAAATCAATACACATGCAAGGAGCCCATCCGGCTCATCAAGGATGTACAAACACACACATTGACACACATCGGGAGTGGGATCCTGTACATGCAATCATACATTAGCACACATCGGGGAGTGGGAACCTGTACATGCACGATTACACAAAGAACACACAACGGGGAGCGGGAACTCGTACATGCACGCATGCAATGTGACCATCTTGGCCACTCGAAAGCATTTAACAAACAAGAAGTCCCAAAACATAGCCGTCGATTTTACCAACACTTACCCGAGGAAAACAGCCAGATTTCGATAAAATCCTAACGGTATGAGTTGTGACGAACTTCACAAAATCAAAGAAAAAAACATTGAAATTAAGATTTACAGTCCAAATGTCCCAGTACAGATATAAACAGTTTTCCAAAACTAGAGAAATCAAAATAAATCAAAATAAATCAAAAATCGTCGGATTTTATCAATACTTGTCAACAACTCGACCAAGTATCAATAAAATTCGCACGACATGGGATGTCTGAGACTTCCCTTTCCATGGTTTGAGAACTATCAATCCCCAAAAGTAGCCGCCCCTGCCAAATACCTATACAATCCGCAAAAATACTTCGTAAGCTCCGTCGAGTAGGCTCCCAACTAAGTCTCCTCTGAAAAATGGGGGGAGAGAGGGGTGAGTATAGGGGTATACTCAGTGAGTGGAGTGCAATGGTGCATTTGTGCTAATAAATAAGGTGTGAATGTGGGGCTGTCAAAGCATATCTCATAAATCATTTCATATACACAAAATCATTTCAATAAATCACATTTCATAAATATGCATCCATATCAATCATCTTTTCATAAAAATCCGGGGGTTCCATCGAAATATGCTTCCGTCTCAGGGCGGCCAAACCCAGACGAAAATCCGCCAAGGGTTTTACTATCCAATATCTCAAAACAAACCCCCTTCCTTGGCGTTGGCTCGTGCCTCACCGGGGTGCACCAGATATAGCACGACTTTTGCAGAGGGAGGGACGTCTACTCCCCCACACATCTAAACCTCAAACCACGTCACCCCGTCGGGTCGCTCCGTGGTAGGTATATGACTATAGTCATCTACGGCACCCTCCATTTCTCATTCAATCCATTTCTCAACAATGTGCCATGATTTTCAGCAAATAATCCACAATTTCATGCCAAAGCAGCTCATAGAGCAATATCAAGTATCACATGGCACAAAAGCATTTATAAATACAATGGATGCATTCGTATTTCACAATTCAGTTCAGACAGCCCACAATCACAAAACAATTTGTATCAAACATGTAAAACTCTTTCCAAATCATTTTCAAAGCAAATTTTAAAACAGGTTTCTCATTTATGAACACAATGAACCGTCCACTCACCTCCAGAGAGGGTAATCACTCTCAAATTCTCAATCAAATCCGAATCGACCCCTTTTTCAATCCCCAATCGAGTAACCTATGCAAACATTGCAATCATCGTCAAATAAAATCTCTACATCACGGTTTTCACATTTTTCTCATTTAATTCACCCTTAATTTCACATCCACTATTTCTAATTGCTGATTTCATCACCCAAAACTCATTTATGTCTCAAATGAACTTTAATTGCCAATCTTTCCTAATTTTTCCAAATTTCTTCTAATTTCACATTAAATCTCAGAAAATCGCATCGTATACGAATCTCACACATTTCAGAACATATATGTTATCATTTCTACCTAATTTCAACAAAAATCATGCGAATTACTGAAGGGATTGAAAATCCCTCACCTAGGGTTTTTGTAGTTCGCAAATTTTCGTTCCAATTGCCTGTTCAGTCCATTCTAAGATCTGCAGAGTGTTCAATTTCGAGATTAGGGTCAGAAATTTAATTTGATTACTGTGGAAATTTCGAAACCCTAGCTTTACCTTCGCAGAGGGTGGTTGCAGTCTTGACCTAGGACTGTCAAGGGATCCCAAGGCTGCTGGATTGTTCGTTGGCAGCAAGGGAGCTCACAGTGAGCTCTGCAAACGAGCAACAAAGGGCGGCAGTGGAATTTCTGCCATCGCGCGCGCGGGAGAGAAGAAGAGAACTTCGTTCGCGCGCGGGAAATGAGGGAGAAAGGATTGTCGCGCAGAAGAGAGGGAAGCTCGTCCGTTCGCGCGAGGAATAGAGCGGCCGTGAGACGCGAGAGACCGCGAGAGAGAGAGATGTGAGTAATGGAGAGAGACCGAGAACGACGAAGAATAGAGAAAGAACCGAGAGGTGTTACCTACGGTGGTTCGCGGTGGGGGTCACGGTGGTGGTTGCAGCGGCTTGCGGTGGTGATCGATTCGCAGAGGAGAGACGAGGGAGGGAGAACAGAGCTCGCGGGAGAGAGAGGAGGGAGAGAGAATGTCGAAGAGAGAGAGAGGGATTAGGGTTTTCACCCTAATCTCTTTACATTTGGGGAGATGCTTTGCGTTTCACCCCGAAACGCAGCACCTTCTCCTCTCTCCTTCTCTCTTTTTTTTTATTTTTTTTTTTTTTTTTTTTTTTTAGTTTCTGGTATTACAACTTCCCTACCAATGGTCATTGGTAGGATCCGCCAAGGGTCTTTTACAATTTTTCATAAAATTCTCCTTTTCCTTGGTATTGGCCTAGAGTTCCATAAGGTGCCACCACGTTATCGTCAAACAATTTGAGGAGGCTCTCCATCTCGGCTACCACCAAGTCAATTTTAACCGGCCTTTATCATGCTGCCTCAATGGTCCCGGTTCATGAAAGACTTAGACTATAGTCCTTTTTCATATTTTATGGACCATGTTACAAAATTCAATTCATCATTCAAATCATGCTTATTTACAAGAAATAGCAAATTCACAATCAATGTTCATTGTAACATAGTACAAATAGTTCCATGAGCAATCAAAGAGTCATGGATTTATCAACAATTTAATTTTTGGGCACACCATAATCACAAAGCATTGTAAATCCATTTCAAAATTCATTTCACAAATCATATTTTAAATCATTTTCCCATTCATATACAACATAGCCATCCACTCATCATTTGGGAGAGTATTCACTCCCAATTCTATAATCAAACCCATTATAATCACTTCTTGGGTTCCACTCGATTATCCTAAACTAATAACCACAATTTTTTAATTAAATCACATCCATTTCTAGGGTTTATGAATTTTTCCTAATATAGTACAAACCCTAGTATAGTACAAACCTTAATTTCTCAAATTCATGAATCAATATTCTCATTCTATCATTTACATATCATTGGGATCTATATAAAATTTTTAATTCACAATTTTCCCCGATTTCTGTTATTTACAAACTCTAGGGTTACAATATCCAACAAAACTCCTCATATCTCATTAAAAATTTCAGTCTACTAATGAGAAAACTAAATCTAGGATTATAAAGAGGACATTACATTTATTGTGTGGTAAGATTGAACCGTGGATGTTGGGTATCAAAAACTTTAACTTTTCCCTTTTTCACACAAACCCTAGGTTTCTCCCAAAATCACTTTCATCACATGTTTGCATAGGGTCTTGGAAGATTAGTGGAGTGATTTTATAGGGAATTAATTGATTTTCAATGGGAGATTTAGAAAAGAGATGGATGGGAATGGGAGAGAGGTGAGAGTTTGAGAGAGAGATGAGAGTCGAATGGAATGGAAAGCTTGTTCAAGCCATCTTTAATTGTGGTGATGAAATTTCCAATTAGCCCTTCCTTATTGTTAAGTTTCAATCATGGTTGCTCGTCCTTTTTTGTTATTTCTCCACATTTCATGTGTACAAGTCGATTTGCAAGCCCTACAAGTCAACTCGTGTGTCTAGGTTGCTTAGGAGTCAAGTCTATTTGTGATATAGGTAAATTGACTTACAATTATGAAACCAAATCGACTTAAGCATTCCTCTTGTAATGCCAAGTTGACTGGCCAATGTCAAGCCTCAGAACTGTTGTCTGTACACTTGCCAAATCGACTTGTCTATTTGCATGTCGATTTGTCATGTCCAAACTTCATAATCCATTGCTTGCTCTCTTACCAAGTCGATTTGTCTAGTTGCACAAATCGACTTGGCACATCCAAATCTGAAAAACTTTTGCCTACTCAATGACCAAATCGACTTGTCCTCATTGTAAAGTTGACTTACGTCTCTCATTCCGTCATACAAGTCAATTTGTCAAACCTTTTTCTTAAACACAAGTCAACTTGTCACTATTTAAATCAATTTGGCACTCACATTTTTCACACACACAAGCCAACTTGTCATCCCCACAAATCAACTTGTCTCTCATAACCCTCACAAACACAAATCAACTTGCAAATACTCAAATCAACTTGTCTCTCACAAATTTTGCCAACACAAATCAACTTGCTACTACACAAATTAACTTGTCAAAAGTAATCCCTCGTCACTTGCATCCAAGGGGATTTGAACCCATAAACAACAATTTCCCCAAAAAGCTTTACACTACCAGGCTAATCAATCCCTTAAGATTTATATGGGATAATAAATTAAAAATCCAATTACAAAAATTGAAATTATAGAAAGAACAAAAATTGAAAATTGAGATAATTACATGTCCAGTCCCTAAACTTACTTTTTTGGCGCAAATTGGTCCCTACAGTTATAAATGCTATCTTGTAGTTCTCAAATTTCCAAAACTATATCATATTGACCTTTCGTTATTGATGGTGATAAGGTGACTGTTAACTACTGATGTGTAATGATGTGGTAACCTACGTGTCATATGGATGTTGACATGCCACACCATACTAGCACTCGTCAGCACTTTGCTGACATTGCAGTATCATGTAACCAATTTGCTAATGTGGCACTCCAGGTCAACAAAAGAAGCACTTGTCAAAAAAAAAGATCCCCTTTCTCTCTCACTATTCTCTCTCTCTCTCTCCTTTTTTCTCTCACATTGGGAAAAAAAACACTACCATATTAAATAAAACCCTTCCTCTACAACATCTGATATTTTAAACCCTAATTCCTCAATCATCTTATCCTCGGCCTTTCACCGATGATTGTAATACTTCTACTGTGCTAATCTCTCCATCAATTCAAGCCACTCGGGCCAAGGATGTACCAATTCAAACTCTTTCCCCACTAGCCCTTCCTTTTTCTTCTTCCCCACCAAGTCCAAATCAGTCTTCATTTTAACACTTTTACTAAACCCTAAAGCTAATTTGACATTTTCAATGCTTTTAATGTTGTTGGTGTCCTATTGTTGTTGTTTTTTGGATTCTCTCCAAGCTCTTATTTGTTGGAGAGTGTAGTCTTTTTTAGATCGGGATTTGTCAACGATAATAGACTAGAATCCCTTTGATTGGCCTTTCACCTTTTGATGATGATACATCCAATAAGTAAAATGATGACCCTAATCGACTCAAATGTCTTAATCGCCAAAGCCCTAGTTTATGCCGACGTCGATCTCAACTTCGGTATCATCGGAATTCCAATCACCTAGCTCACGAACAGAGCCATGGCTCTCAAAATCCAATTCATCACCTTCCACAATGAGCAGTCGGTAGGCTTTGCAGCCTTATCTTCCGGATACTTGACGGGCTATGTTAATGGGCTTGTAGGCTTGTCGAATGCGATGGAAAATAATTGGTCCATGGTGTCACGCCCCAATCCACAATCCAGAAACGATGAACAGTCGCATGTTACCTTGGATACTGGCCCAACCGTGCCACGTATCCCAAGGCAATGCAAGGCCAATCATAATACAGTCACATATATTTTTAACATCATTTTTTCATGTCATTTTTCAACTCAAAGTAATAAATATAAAGTTCTCATATATATACAAAGTACTTAGTCAGTACAAATATAAATTTCAATAAGAGTTCCATTACTGCATACAATCAACCCATATGATCAACTAATAACCTCAAAATACAGCAGAAGATAATTACCGTAAACGGTCTCCAATACTACGTACGTTGAAGTAAGTCAACGTGTCTTTCCAATGACTAACTCTGTAGAGATTTAAAAATTATTGAGGAGTGAGTATAATCGAATATTCAGTGAGTGAGAAATCCGTGACATGTAAATAATAAGTGGGGTGAAGATGGAGTGCCAAAGTCATATATATATGTATATTCATGCACCGTATATTATCAAAATCATAGCAATTTCAACACAGTTTACCATCCAATCAAAACATATGCATCCAATATTCTCATGTCATAAATTGTAGGGTCATGCCAAATCATGTTCTTGGCAAAGGTTTACCTCGACCAATGACGAGCCACCAAGGGGTTTTTGTATGTAAACAAAAAAAAAAAAAACAACCCCACCTTGGCGTTGGCATCGGGTCTCCCCAAGTGCTAAATTAAAACATCATTCAGTCCTCCCCTTTCAGTTCAACTTGGCTAGTTTGAAAATCTAGTATCGTATACACGCCACCTAACCATGTGTAGTGTCTGCGTCTCGATAACATCGCAATCATGTGACAGTCTATATAACGAGATGAGTCTGCTATAGCATACGACGTGAGTTTGCACGGGACGACACCTATCATGTCATAGTATCATGGCTATAAGAACTATCCCTGATCTACAAGGGGATTCAGGTACTAATACTCGAGTACCCAGTCTCGCATCAAAATCATTAATAAACCAACCGTGCCATACATATCGAGGAAAATCATGAAAATCCTATATAATATATTGTAGCAATATCATCAAACTACATTTTAAGATTTAAAACATGGCATATATTTTTTTTTATCAAAATTCATGGATGCATATTTTACAATTTTGGGACACTCCATTTATCACAAAGTATGTTACCGGTCATTCTATAAAGCCATTTTATAAATCATTTCATAAATCATGCTTTAAAAATGATAAAACATGGTTTTACTTATTAATTACATGACAACAGTAAGATCCACTTATCTCGACTGGGAAGGTTATGCCACTCCCTAACTATCCTCGTTTCTCACATGAGTCACCCCTCATACGAAAATGTAATACTATACCTAAGTTAAACAATATGTATCATTCATCAATTCAATTACTTTGATGATATTATATTATTGGATTGTAAGATACATATAGAAATATTCTCTTTCATAAGGTTAAATCTCAAATTCCATACTTAGATAAAAATTTCTACAAAACTTATCACGTGAAGGTTTAGTAAAATCAGGATATCTTCTAAATTATTGATCGGATTTAAATGATTCAAATTTTCTCTTAAAGCTAAGACATATATCTCCAAGTTTTATGTTTAGACTAATTTTAAATTCTGAACACAAGAATTTAGAAAATTTTATAACTTTTTCAGTCTAAGTTCCTAAAACCAACTCTGTATAGTTTTGGGAGAATTTCCATATCTCCGAGTATACTTCTCCAATTTATATGATTCTTATCTCAAATTGACGATAAAACATAGATCTAAAACTTTCTAGTTTATACCATCCTCAGATTCTAAATATATAATTTTATAAAATTCCGTTTTCATCTCAATTTCAGTTTTAGAACTAGTTCTGCATAGTTTGAGTAAAATCATCATAACTTTCTGCATATAACTCCAATTCAAGTGATATTTATATCAAATTAAATCTAAGACAGAGACCTAAACTTACATGTTTAAAGTTTATCTAATTTCCATACATAAGATACCTCAAAAATTCACATAACTTACTGGTCGTACACAGAATATGAAACAAAGTTAATGGAATATGCTAAAATTTCAAAAATCACCAAAAGTTTATTCCTTCATGAAATGCTTCACATGATATACCATTTTAAAGTTTAAGAAGTCTAATTTATAGAGAAAATTTTTTTTAGATTTTTAATTTCTACAGAATGAGATATCATAAGAATACTATGCAAAACTCAATCTAGAAATCAATATCTAGCATGATAGAATGGATACCATTGTAACTACTCATCAAGTAATTAAATCTTTGTACAAGTTAAGATATGTTACCTCATTTGTAAGATTTCTTGTTAACAATAAACACCAGCACTCCTTTTGAATCCTTGAATTTTTTTATCACCTTAGCAAAATCAAATCAAAATAAACATGAATTCCTATACAACATTTCTATACTTTCAACTTGAAATTCAAAAATTTTCAAAAATATTTTTACCTCTTTGGCTTCATGGTTGCACTTAAATTGGCTATGAATCCTATATATTTTGTCCAAGGGGAAGAGAATGAAGAAAATGAGGCAAAATTCTTCTTAAACTAGTTCTTTTATAAACCTAGCAACATATCCTTGACCATTGGATCATTCTATGCATCATCTCAATCTTCCACTTGTCCTAATACTTAAACCATATAATTGTTGATTCAAGCAAACTCCATGCACTCCATTAGGTGTCTTGTTGGATGTCCATATCAAGAGGAGAAGTGTCACAAACTAGAACAAACTATTCTAATTAGATTTCATGCATAAATTTCTATCTATTGACCTTTCATGCATAAGTTTCCATCCAATGAGATTTTTTGAATGTGAAACAGTCCTATGTGGCCACTTAGTCCCTCAATTTCTATTAATTACATTTAGACCCCTAACTTTTAACAATTTACATTTCTGGTCCCTATGAAATTTTGTTCAAAATTTCTTAAAAATGTGAAATTTCATTTAAATATCTTTATTTAAGTAAGTAAATTTTTTTTTAACCATATTTGACTTCTTTAGGTCTTGTCGGTGCTTGCCAAGAAAGTTTTCAGCTTATCGATAAAATTTTCGATTTTCGTGATTTTGAATCAAAACCTCAAAATAAATAAATAGATAATTAAAATTTCATTTTAGATGTTTTGAAAAGATGTTAATATATATATAATTATGAGGAGTGGTATATGTTACACAGCTATCGAAAATCGATATTACACATGGTGTTGTTTTCTAGGTCTTGTGATTAAAGAGATGTTGGGAAAGGTGATTTTCAGGACTTTGATCAGATTGAAGTTGGGAAACCCTTTTCAAAATTTTTGGTAAGTGTTTTGATATCTCTCAAATTCCTGATCTGAGCATGTTTGAAGTTGAGGCTACAGGTTGCATTCAAGGTTTTAGAATTAGTGAACAGAAATGTTGAAAATTTGGAAATTAGGAATGTTGTTTCTTTGCTTCGAAATGCACAGAGGCCTTTGATTGTGCTTAGTAGAAGTGCAACATACTCAAGAGTTGAAAATGAGCTGAGTAAGCTTATGGAATCTACGGGGATTCTCTTCTTAACTACTCTAATGGAGAAGGGCTTGTGGTCGGTGTAAGGCTTAATTGGTTGTTGCATTTCGGAGAGCCTCCTAAGTGGTCCAAGGATGTGAAGTTCATTTTGGTTTATTTGTCAAAGGAAGAGATTAAAATGAGGAAACCGCACTTGGGGTTGGTTGGGGATGCAAAGAGAGTGTTTGGATTGCTTAATAAGGAGATCTAGGGTGACCCTTTTTGTTTGGGAAGATCTCATTCTTGGGTTGAGGCAATCTCGAAGAAGGTGAAGGGTACTGTGTCTAGAATGGAGGCACAATTGTCAAAAGATGTGCCTTTTAATTTCCTTACACCAACGAGAATTATTAGGGTTACAATTCTAGGAATAGGTAACCCCGCTCCAATTTGGTTTTGGAAAGAGCAAACACAATGAATGTTGGTAGGTCAATGTTGATTCAGATAGAACCAAGGACTAGGTTAGATACGAGGACTTGGGGCAGAATAGGTGTTGGTCTAGGTTACTACATTGCTATTGCAATAGCTTCACCTGGTCATCTTGTACTTGTTGTCGAAGGCGATTCTAGATTTGGGTTCAGTGCCATGGAAGTTGAGGTTTGTGCTCTTACACTCCTATATTCCATGCATAACTGCTACTTGCTTCCACTATTTAAAATTGCTACATTTTGGGTTAAGAGGGAGTATGAACTTTTTAGTACTACCTTTGCTATATGAAGTTTTTAGTATGAAGGTGATTCTGGATTTGGGATTCGAAATGTGCCACACTTTATAGCACTCCAACCCCTCGCTCTCTCTCTCTCTTCTCCCCCATCAGAATCATGCATGGCTTTTGCACCAGCCTTGGAGCTGCATTCCCTCCGTGAAGAAGGAAGAATAGTTGCCCAACATCTGCTATAAAGAACTCTACTTCTAAATGAAGAAGGAGAAGTAAAAATTCAGACATTGAATTCTGTGAAAGCAGCTGTGATTGAAAAGGGGAGGGGATGAGAGAGATAGAGAGAGAGGGGGGGGATTTTTTTTAGAAGTGTTTTCCTACTGACGTAGCAACGCCACATCAGTAATTTTCTAGCATGGCACACATGAGATGTCTTTGTTGCTACATGACAATGATACATCAGTATCCATACATCCACGTAGACTACCACGTCATTCCACATCAATAGTTAACGATTACTTTATCACCGTCAATAACGAAAGGATTAATACATTACGGTTTTGTAAGTTTGAGGATCATAAGGTATCATTTCTAATTATACGGACTAATTTGTGATAAAAGGGCAAACTTCAGGGATTGGATATATAATTATCTCATTGAAAATTCAAACACCGAATTTTCAATGTTGTACTCCCATTCCTGTTTGGAGTGTTAGCTGCTGCAATTCTTAAGTAAATCTCATCATCAAGGGCCTGTTGAATGAAGAACAAGGCTTTTGCATCTTTTTTACAATTTTCCCGTAACCGTGTATCAAGTTTTTCTTTTCATTTTTCTTTTGACTCTTTAAACCCATTTTCAATGAGGTCCCACAATTCTTGAGACTTGAATAAAATCTTCATTATGAGACTCCAAAAATGTAATTTTGTCCCTTAAAAATTTGAATTAGGGGCTGCAAGTTCATGTTAGCGATATTTGCTACCATAGTTGAGCAACTTGTCTCTTTCTCACCTTTTGCCTTTCCCTTTTCCATTTGCCTAGTTTTTTAACTGACCTAGATGCAAGGAAAAGAACATTGCCCTGTGTTCCTTCTCTCCCAATGCTCTAATACCAAAAATGTTGTTGGATAGAATATTGAAAATGAAGAACAAGAGAGGAAAATCAGGGAATATTTTCTTCATTGCACACTTAACAAATGGCAAGGCCTATTATATAGACCTACAGTCAACAGAATAACACTAAATTTAAACAACTTAACGAAAATTGTGGGAAAAATAGTCTACTAACTCGTAACTCTCCAACTAAAAAACAAGCATGCTATTTGACTCGGTAAAATTAAAATTGCTGCTAACTAAAAAGTAGAAATTAGTTCCACCAATTTGGAGCACTACTCAACATTGGGCAAAAAGGTTTAAGAGAGTTACTTCATCTCATATTTCCTCTCCCTCTGATGACTATACTAATAAGGCAGCTTCTTCATGGAAAGTGGGTGTAGTTTTTGGAAAGGAATTTAAGGGTTTAGTGCTTAGCCATATGATGGGTATCATTGAGCGAGAAAAAAAAAAAATTAGATGGGTACTAGGGCTTTTAGCCAGGTGTAGGAGAGTAATTGTCTTTGCTACTATTATATCTTAGAATAATAAAGGGTTAAAAAGTAGAGATAAGAAACCAGTGATTAGAGGTTTAGTTTAAAAAAATACAATTTAGACATGTTGATTCTTATTGGGGGAAAAGAAAGTTTGAAGTAATTGAAGATATTGATGTCTATTTTTGCGGGTCACATTTACAGCAAATGGACTTTTCTTCCATCATAGAAGCAGTTTGCAGGCTTGCTTTGTGTTTGGAGGAGAAAATCCTTTGCCGTTTCAAGCTGAAAGAAGGATAGGTCTAATAGAGCTAATTAGCTATAGCGTGTGATAGGAAAATTTAATGAGACCTACTATGGGCTATGAGGTGTTTTGCTGATCGTATACAAGATTATGGATTGATTGAAGTACTACTTGTAGGCTGATGATAAACATGTTCGTTGGAAAATCCTCATGTGTACTATAACATCCTGTCCTGAAAAAACCGGTCCTGAGAAAATAATAGAATAAGTATTTACATTTTCATTTGCACTTACATATATATATTTTTTGCCATGTTTAAAATGCTTTTTCATATTGCATTGTGGAGTTGTTTTATTGATTTTTATTGTGCAATGAATGATCTGATTGTTATGTTTATTAGTTTTACCGTAGGGTCAAACAAACTAGACTTAGCTTAGAAGTTTAAAAACCTAATGGTACCACTGAAAAAAAAAAGAATCATAGGATTAAGTTAGCAAAATTAGTGAGAGAAAACAAGACTAGGGTTTAGTGTGGGACTCACAAAGGGACCCAAAATGACAAATGTCACTTTCTCCTTCCACCTTTGGATGGCACATCACTATGGATATGCCACATTCTACTGGAGAAAAGCCTTTAACATATTTTTAATGCCTTCTCTTTATTTCTTATTTCACTCTCTTCATCCCCTAGAACCTACCCATGTTTTTTTTTCCCTCCCTCCTTCAAAATTCAACCCTAAGTTACCCAAAATCACTATTAAAGCTTGAAATAAACAACCTCCACTAAGTTTTGGGAAGTAAAAGGAGGTGTAGAGAATATAGAGAACAAACTTAGAACTCAAAGAATGCTTGGAGAGGAAAAGTTAGGACGTTCATGGAATAAGTTGTAATTTAAAGAAGAATTTCAAGTTTGAAACAAGTACCATACATGTATGTTTAATTTCTATCTCATGATCATGTATAACTTATTTATTAAGTTGTTATAATGGTAAGATAAGAGTAGAGTGAAAAAGAAAGAAGGAAATTTCGTTTTTGGACATGAGGTATGAAAATTTATAAATTCTGCCCTATTTGATAGCATACCCCATTCTTTGGATGATAGCTTTTTTGCATAACTGCAATTTAAGTAAGGTTTGACCCCCCATTAAACTAGACTCCAAGGGCTATATCATATGAGGAATTGTATTGTGAATGAATTTTTAATAACTTATTGAGTAACCCTTTTTTGTAGAAAATTCACCTACCTTAGTTTTGAATTTTGGCCAAATTTGGGCTATCTTCTAGGTTGAACTGGATTGTGCTCTAAATATAAACATTGTAGCCCTATGTCTTAGATTTAAATGAACACTTAAATCACTTCAATATGATATGTGTAGCTCAAGATATGTTAATTTTTCTAAGATGCACCTATAATGTTTATAAATCTTGTATTGCAGCTTGATTTACTTGGATAATTTAGAACTAAACCTAGTCATATGCATAGAAGTTATTAAGCTTTAAATCATTAAATTACCTCAATCCAAGATGTGTAGCACAAGTTATGGCTCGTTTATTGAAACTAGTTCATGCTAGAAATTGTCAAAAGTTCATGTTCAGTATGAAATGAGATGTCAAGTTATATGATATGCTTAAACATGAGGCATGATGACCATCTACATGTGGATCTTTATCATAAGCTATTTGTTTTGTTTATTATGGCATGTTGAGAATCACAAGGAAATGAAAATGGAAATAAAAACTTAATTGTTTCCAAAATCTTTGTGAAGCCTATGGGTGAAATTTGAGGAGTATAGTTAGTTTGTATAGTTCTGAAAACTCAACGGAGCCCGCAAGGGAAGTTTGAAAATCTTGGATTGCTAATTTATCACTTCTCCCTCCGAGGTTAGAATGAGAAATATGTGAAATGTTTGTGGTATCTTACCCAAAAACCTTACATTTTATTCAAGAAAGCCAAGTTTTAATTTACTTTTTTAGATGCTCGTATTCTAACATGATTTGACATTCTAGTCCTTTTTTAATAGTAAAATAAAATAAGTAAATTAAAAATGAAATTTGAGAATGAACTCAAACACGATACATGCTTCATTTGTATCTTTCATTATACTTATATCATCATAAACTTTGATATCATGTCTTATTCATTTTATATACGGATATTGATTTCATCATGTATACTATGATGTTATATATGTTATTGGTTCTCCACGTATTCGCTTAGCTTATACTGACCCCTTTATCATTACTTTCAGGTGATTAGATTGATACTATTGAGTTAAGGGATTTAGATCCATGCTTTGTGTTCAACCCCCTTTTTTGTATTATACTTCTATACGATGGTGGTTATGTGTGATACTTCTAAGTATTTTTACATGTGCCTATGTGTGTTCTTTTGTGTAGTATAAGGTATACCATAAGTTTAGATGTATGGTTGCTAGCCAAGTGTGACATTAAGTACAATCTGTTTACTATCATGTTTATATGCTATGATGAGATATGTTAAGCAGCCAGGAAGGCCATTAATGCCAACCTATTTGTTGATCATGTAAATGCTCTCTATTGCTCTATTAGACTTTCATGTAAACCCTAGATAGCTAAATGATTGCTAAACAGGGAAGAATTTCCCAATTTTTTCCGAAAATGAAATCTTATTGATTTTCTTTTATTTATCCTATTCCTATTGTGTTATCATACATAGGGAGAGTGAGTCTCATGAATTTAGATATTATATTTACAATTATATAGTTTGTTTTTGCATTTGCATGTTTAATTTCGTTTTTTAGGTGTGCGACATCTGGATGACACATTATCACAATTGTTATTAAAGTTTAAGGTTTTGGGTTATTTATACCTAGGAATAAGAACCATAGCTGTATTATAGTAGATAAAGGGTGGCTTATCTACCAAGTGACAGTGTTTCACATGTTCATTTATTAGGTTATCAACATAAAACATGGTGAGAACAAGGAGACTAGATGATATAACTCATGTGGGAGAATAGAGAGATGACAAGTAGATGTAAAAGCCTCAGCCCTATAATCTACGTGTTCAGAGGCCACGATGGCCAGATTTTCAATATGCTTTGGATACCTTGTTGGCTAACTACGTCTCAGGATATACATAGATTGATATAGAGATTGTTTCAGTGAGTGTTAGGGAATAAGACTATAAAATTTTTCTAGTTACTCAAGCCACCACTTTACCCATAGCTATGTCAGCCCTACTAGTAACTCCAAATCTATCCGCTACCTCTTAGTCATATCAAACAAAGATCAAGGAGACAATGATCACAAAAATGGAGGCAATGATAGAAAGAACAGAGGTATATCTAGAGAGAATTGCTAGTTCTAAAAACTGATAATTGAGTTCAAGAAAATAGAGCAATGACTTTTTAGATAAGTAATGATCCACAGGCTACACAGACTTGGAGTATTAAGATGCAAAGGTTTTTCTTTGAGTTCATGGTTGTAGAAGAGTACAAGGTCAGATTTGTTACTCACTATCTAAAAGAAGCTACCTATATTAGGTGGAGTTCAAAGTTGAAACTTGAATATAAGGGTGACCTTCAAAATATCTCTTGTAGTATGCTCACTCAAATGTTCCATGAGTGGTATGTACATATCTGTATTAGAGATTAAAAGATATTTGAGTTTTTAGAATTGAGATAGGGTAGTAAGACCATTAGTCAATATGAGGATCACTTTCCCTGAACTCTTAGTTTGTGCTTCTGAATTACTTAATATAGAAGAAAAGAGAGCAAAGAGGTTTAAGAAAGGATTGCGATCCTTTTTCTAGAAGCATTTGGTAACTCAACCCTTTACTACTTATAGAGAGCTAGTGAATAATACAACTGCCTCAGAATCGGTCACTAAAAATATGTAAGATAAGTCGCAAGGGAAGAGACTAACTATGCTTCAAGCGAAAAGAAGAAACATATAAAGAATAAATATTATTAGCATGGTGAGAGCTCTAGTAGGAAGTTATCTGGGATTCACTATATAGGACCATGTCAAGGAAGGATGAGATTTTATTTCACATTTTATCACTTGGGCCATTTTGCCTCTTACTATCCCCTTAGGTCCAGATAGCCATAGCCTATCCCTCTGTAAGTTGTTACACTACCTAAATCTCTACCTCCTCGTCAACCATCATCTCCTCTATTTCTAAGAGGTTAGTGCCTCCTAGGATCAGCATGATAGCCATAGTTAAGATGAACTCATAGTATGCCATTAAGCCAATGATGTCA
The DNA here is from genome assembly GCA_037126225.1 of Dillenia turbinata. Classification (NCBI taxonomy): domain Eukaryota; kingdom Viridiplantae; phylum Streptophyta; class Magnoliopsida; order Dilleniales; family Dilleniaceae; genus Dillenia; species Dillenia turbinata. Next base: position 9,678,007 of record JBAMMX010000021.1, on the reverse strand, counting down.
TGCTAGAGTTCATGTAGCTACTGCTTAAGAGGCTTATGCTTCATTTGATATGATTATAGGTAGGATAAGGTATTTTCTTATGATATTGGTGTTTTAATTGATCTAGGTATTACACATTCATTCATTTTATTAGCATTTATCATACAATTACCAGGTGATTTTGAACCTTTAGAGCAGTGGTCATGGGTTACTATACCAATTCGAAATAAGGTTATGATTACTCAGATTTATAAAGCTTGTATTGTGCGGTTCCAAGGATATGATTCAGTATTGATTTGCTACCATTGGAGATTTGGATGTAGTTCTAGGTGTGTACTAGTTATCAACTAACCATGTTTTAGTTGATTCTTACCAAAAGATTGTTAACTTCTTATTACTAGGACAACAATGGATCTTGCTTTTTGGTGATAGATTTGTTAAAGCTCTAATGGTATCTTTATTCGACCTAGTAAGATGTTGTTTAGAGGTTGTCGGGGACACTTAACATGCTATTGAAGACAAGAAAAAGCATGGTCAGTCATCTAATATACCAATGGTTCAAGAATTCCCTTAAACATTTCTGATGACTTTTTAGGGCTATCTCTATAGCTCTATATAGAATGGCAACAGTTGAGTTAAAATAACAGAAAACTCAGCTGTAGAAAGTTATGACGTCGGAGGGTTTCTCCTTAGGGTGCACCAATTTTATTTGTGAAAAAAATGGTTCATTAAGGTTGTGTATTAACTACTGAAAATTAAACAACTTACCATTAAGAACAAGTACCCTTTGTTAAGAACTGATGGCATGTATGATCAATTGAAAGGTGCCACAATATTCTTAAAGCCAAATCTCAAATTGGGTTACCATCAGATTAGGGTTAATAAGGAGGATATATCTAAGAGAACTTTTGATACTTGTTATGGCTCCTATGAGTTCTTGATGATGTTTTTTGTGTTGATAAATGCTCCCATGGTTTCCACGGATTTGGTAAGCCGTGTTTTTAGGCCTTGTCTCGATGGCTTCATTATTATATTTATTTATGGTGTTTAAGTTTACCCCTAAGATAGAGCCCATCATTGGCATCATCTCCGCATTACCTTACAAATTTTGAAAATCTAGAAATTGTATGCCAAATTCAATAAATATGAATTCTGGCTCAATGAAGTAACTTTCTAGGGTTATTTTATGTCTTTTAAAAGGATTCTTATGGATCCATAAAAGGTTGACATTGTAGTTGATTGTTCAACACCTACAATAGTTACATAAATGAATAGTTTTTTAGGTTTAGCAAGATATTATCATAAATTTGTAAAAGATTTCTCCTCAATAGCTACTTCATTTATTAGATTGACACGCAAGAACATACATTTCAAAAAAGATGAGCAATATGAAGCTAGTATTTAGACTCCAAAGAGTAGACTTGTATTAGCCCCAATTTCAACATTGTTGGTATGTGGACAAGGTTATATGATTTATATTAATGCATCTAGGACTTGTTTGGATTATGTACTAACACAAGGACAAAGTGTGATGGGTATGTATCTAAGCAATTGAAGCCTTGTATGGAGAATTATCCTAAACATAATTTAGAGCTTACAACAATTGTTTTTGCCTTGAAGATTTAGAGACAACCTTTATGGTGAGCGCCATGAGATATTTACTGCTCACCAAAGTTTCAAGTACATATTACACAAAAGACTTGAATTTAAAACAACACAAATGGCTAGAGTTGCTAAAGGATGATGATGTTGCCATCAGGAATCACTCTATCAAGGAAAATGCCAATGCAATGCACTCAACTGCAAATCTATAGTGTTAGAGGTAGGTTTTGCTCCACACATAACTACTCTACTAACCCATATAAGAAGCCAATGTTGACGAGTCTTCTTGGCCATCTCTGACGGGGAAGATTTTGATACTCAAATTAGAAAAAGAGGTGACGATAAGTAGAATAGACTAAGTAGAGCATTGGAATGGCCCTATGTTGCCTCTATGTATGGGATGTGTAGAGTATTTTATACCATTCATTGATTGCCTCTGCTCAGCATATATAGCTCGCATCTATCTAGCAAGAGGCATAAAAACCTTATTTAACTCATGGAGAGACTTTGGGGAATCATTCGAGATTACAGAAACTGTAATCCAAGATCATTAGGAAATTTATGATCTTTATAATTAAAGAAAGTTCAAATTGTCACTGAAATTTCTTTCTTTATCAGGTAAAATTTATATCGAATTAGGAAAGGTTTGAATTTGTTAAAAATTTCATTCCTTATCAGATGCTCTTGACTTAGATTCACTTTTAGGAGAGATACTTTGTAATGAGAGAATGATACTGTAGTGATCGAGAAACTTAACCAAGAGAGTTAGATAGAGGTGAAGTAACCAAGAGGCCGAAGGACTGGTAAGTCAAATGACCGGGAGATTGAGAGAGCAAAGTATGTTGACAAGGCCAAGAAAAGGGAATGTCCAGGCATGTGTTCCCAAGAGAGGTTGGCCATGTGCCCATTCGATTACCCTAGTCATTTACCGAAAGGCTATTTGGTGGTTTATCTGTGGGCCTAATGATGACGGGCTGTTGGGGTCTATATGATTTATGTTATGATCTTGGGTTATTAACTCTAGTATCATCATATAGTTTTAGTGGCTGCCCTTTAGTCGAAAGAGTATCAGATGATGATAGAGTTTGAATAGTTGAGGATTGAAACCGAAGTTACCAACCAAGGATTTCTTTTAGCTAGATATGGTTCAACTAGACATATCTGATCAGATTAGGATAACTTAGTAAACTGTTGAGATGATTACTAAGCTCAAAGAGGAGATTTTTGGAGAGGAAAGTTAGAACTTATCATATTAGATGATGCAATTAGATAGACTAATAATTCCATTGCCTATGGATTGAAGAGATTGATTCTAGAGGTAGTCCATAATTTAACTTTTGTTATTTATCAAGGATCTACCAAGATATATAGAGATTTGCGTCAATCTTTTGGTAGTCTAGTATAAATAAAGTTATAGCAGAGTTTGTTCATAAATACTTGACATGTCAACAAGTAAAGACTGAACATCAAAGACCAGGAAGACTATTTGAGCTACTCCCTATTCTTGAGTAAAAATGGGAGCATATTTCAATCAATGTCGTCTCAGGATTGCCTAGAACTCCAAGGAGTTCTAATACCATAAGTGTTGTAGTGGATCGCCTAACCAAATTATCTCATTTTCTACCCATTGCAGTGATTTTTGCAATGGAAAAGTTGGATAAAATGTATATCGATGTGATTGTGAAATTACATTGCATACTAGAATCCATTGCTTTCTTCTAGAGATCTAAGATTTGTCTCGCAATCTTGACATAGTTTTCAGACCAAATTGGGGATTAGAATTAGTTTCTCCATAGTATTTCATATTCAAATAGATAGTAAGTCAAAGAGGACTATACACACCCTAGTGGATATATTGAGAGCAAATACTTTAGAGCACTACAATACTTGGGCCGATCATTTGATGTTTGTCGAATTTGTCTCTAACAATAACTACTTGTAACAACGACACTGCGGTGTTCGTACTACTGTACTCCTATTCATGAAATATATATAAAATATTATTCAGTATATATATATATATAGAGAGAAAAAAATTTAATTTTGTTGATTTTTGATTTTGGGGTATTAAATTTGAGTTTTTGGTATATTTAAAATGACCGTATTTCAAATTTCTAAGTGTATTCCATTTTTGGACAAATTGGAGTCTTAATATAAGGTGAGTAAAATAGATATGAATATATGTATATAATTTATTTTAATTTATTAGTATTAAAAAAAATAACAGAGGAAATGCTGCGTTTTGGAGTGAAACGTAGCGTTCCCCCTCTTTGATGAAATTAGGGTTAGAAACCCTAATTTCATTCCCCTTTCTCTCATTCGTCTCTCTCTACTCTCTCCCGACCCCCGTTTGTCTTCGACCGCGACCCTCCGTCGCGTACCACCACCGTGAGCCACCCTCCTCCGCCGCAACCGATCGCATCCGCTCACCCTCTCTCTATCCCTCCTTTTGTTTCACTCTCTCCTTCGCATTCTCTCTCTACCTCTCGTGAATCACTCTCGGCCTCTCGTCTCTCTCTCCACCGCAAGCGGCTGTCACCGTCGCGCCACCTTTCTTCGCCACCATCCTCTCATCTTCTTTCTCTCTCCTTCTTGCGATTTCATCCTCGCGCTCTCTCTTCTCTCTCTGTTTTCTCTCTCGCGTGCGACAGAGCTCTTCTTCCTCTCTCACCTGCGCGTGACTGTCGGTTCTCCTTCACTCGCGCAGTGCTGCTCCGCCGCTTCAACAATCTTTTGCAACCCTTACAGAGCTCCCAAGTTCACAGCAGTGCAGACTTCAAAAACCCTAGGTCGCGAAATCCTTCACTACATAGGTAAGGATAAATTAGTTTTAGGATTTTGATATCTCTTTGTAATTAAGCTAAATGTTTGAACTTTGCTTCAGACTGAGTCGAATGGCGAATAGAAGCTAGGCCTGAGCTGCAAAAAACCCTAAGTGAGATAAAATATAAATTTATTCGATTAATTGAATGAATTTAGGATAAATTTAGGGTTAGAAGTCTTGTATACATTTGGAATGTATACTTGATTTGATTTGAATGTATTTATGAAGTTTTATAATTGAATGTTAGGATTGAGTTTATGTATTTACATAAATTAGGCTATTTGATACGGAAAAAGCATGCTAAGAGATAATAGAATCGAATTGAATTGATTTGAATGGTTTCTCTAGAGTTTAATTTGAAATATGCATGAAAGTATTTGGATCTAGGGTTGGAGCTTAAGGATTGATGCATTGTTTTACATTATAGGTTGTTTTGCATATAGGTAATTCAAATACGATCTTCGTATTTTGAAACTTGACTTTTATACGTTGAAAATGATATATGGGTCGAGACATTTGGATGAGAATCGAAAAGTTTATGATTTTTCAAATAATTTCTATCTTGGAGGAAACTAATTATTTTATGTTTGTTTCCGATCTTGAATAATCTTTAGGATTGCATTAGACTTGACTTTCAATATGTTACTTATTTATAAATGAAATGCAATTAATGACATAATTATGATTTTGTATTAGGAAAGGTCAATTGAGGATCGAATAAGATTTCATTTGATTGAATTGTGAGTATATGCAAGTGTATATGGGCTGAAAAGTGTGGTGGTGTTGGTTGAGCATAATGGGATGTTATTGTGTGCTAAAATCACCTTAAAGGCCAAGGAGAATGGTAGAAAGTGTGCAGAATTTTTGTGATGCTATGAATGTACATGGATATATATTTGAGGTCAAGGTGTGAGGAATATATGTATGTGTATGTATGATCAATGTATGTGTATTATATTTGTATGTTGAAGGAGAAAATTTAATAAAGAATTATGAATAAGGGTATGCGTATATGCATTGACCGAGAGTATTAATGAGATTTGAAAATGATTGACAATATGAATTTTAAGATATATTTTGATGTACCAAAGTGTTATGAAAAATATGAAATGGAAAGGAATGTGTAAGGACATGTGTACCTTTGGAAATTTTGAAGTGATTGAAGTAGTTTTAGTGATTTAAAATGGGGATGGTGTATATAAGCCATTGGGAGCCTAGTTGAGATACCCTAGACTTTAATCCTAAGTGAAGAATTTGTAAAAAAATAAAATGTAATATTGAATTTGTCAAAGGCATGATACTTACATATATATATATATATATATATTACATTTTTGTCATTGTAGTGATACATTGATTGATCAAACGAGAAACTCTTTCTGCTTGTCATGGAGCATTTTAGGGAGTGACGTACCCTCCTGTATACTGTGAGTGAGATTTATTTCAATGTTTTTGTTTAATATGTAAACCCTGTTTTACAACATTTTGATAAATGAGCATGATTTGTCGTGTGCTTGAAATGTTTTGACTGGTTTTGGAACTGACTTTTTGTAAACCGATGGAGTGTCCAAAAATTGGGTTGAATTATGAAATTATGCATCCATGTGGTTGAAATGTATAATGTGCCATTTTACGCTATATGTTGCATTTGGTTTGTGAACCTGATTTACGACACATTCTTGATACGATATTGATTTTGGCATTGAGGGCTTTGGTATGTATTGTTCCGTAGCTACAAATGATACCGTGAGAGGCGCTTGGGTGGCGTCCGGATATGCCTAGGCCTGGGGTATCCCACGAGTTGTCTTGATTATATTAACGACATGGTACTAACCAGGTTGAACCCAAAAGGGGGAGGATTTGGATACTCTCTCTAAGTCTAGCACCTGGACGAGGTCCGTCGCCAACGCCGGGGTAGAGAGCACTTTAAATAAATTTGCATATAACACCCCGGTGCGCCTGTTATAGGTCGAGGTAGACCTCTGCCAGGACACTTTCAGCTGGCAGCTCTATGATTTTAATGACAGTGCTTTGGATGCATATTTGACTTGATAATGCGTACTAATGATATATTGTTGAAATGAAAAGCATAATGATTTGAAATATGATTTGTATATTTATGCTCTGACATCCAGTTTCACACCCCATATTAGACGATTACATTGACCCACTCACTCATTGAGTATTCTTCCCTGAGTACTCACCCCTCTTCTTTTCCTCACTCAGACAGGATTGTTGTGCTGGAGCGACATTTCAGATTATAGAGTTCAGGTGTACTTGGTGTTCAGGAGGGTGAGATCTTAAGTTTAATTTGAAAGATGAATTACGTATTTTATTTTCGACCCTGCCAGGTCTTGTTGAGATCCGTAGTTGGACGTGTACTTAATTTGGGATGACTGTATAATTTATATATATTTATTTGCGAAACTCTCACATTTCACTTGCATTGAGGCAATTGTACGTAATTGAATGATACTTGGAAAAATTATTGTAAATTGTATAAAAACTTAGACACGCTCGATGTGGCGGCTGCTCATGCTCTAGTTGGGCATGACAGTAAAGGTTTGTGGCTAGGATTGTTGATAGTTTATTTAGCCTGGCGTTGTCCTGGATGTCTGTAGTGGTTGGTGGGTGGTTGTGAGGCCGAGGTGGCCCTTTTATTTTAATTATAGGATGATTTTGAATTTTACATGATTAAACAGGTTTATTTGTATATGGGAGACCTCCGATTTATGGGGAGGTTCTGCCCGATTGTCTGTAAAAATACAGTCAGCATCCAGGGCAACGGGCGGCTGTTCATGATCCCGGTTCGAGGCGTGACACTACTAGTCTAGCATTGATATATCACCGTTTGAGGAATTATATGAGATGAGATGTAGGACTCCTCTTTGTTAGGATGAAATAAGGGAAAAAGAGATTTTTCAGTCTGAAATAGGATCCACTTATCTGCAAGAAACCATAGAGAAAATCCAACTCATTCCAGAAAAGTTTTGAACAGCACAATCTTACCAAAAAAGTTATAAGTTAGCTCTACCACAAGTATTTGAGAGAGTTCACCCTACCTATCATATTTTTATGTTAAGTAAGCATGTTTATGATCCTTTGCATGTCATCAACTATGAGCCACTTCAAGTTGGAAAAGATTTAACGTATGTTGAACTACCAATTCAAATTCAATACTTTTGGGAGTAGAACTTCAGAAATAAGACTATCAAACCAAAAAATGTTTTATGGAAGCACCATATCTCTGAGTAGATATCTTGGGAGCTAAACTTGGAAATGAGAGAGAAATATCTATATCTTTTTAGCATGAGTAGTGAGATCATGTTCCAGAAAAACCTACATAGCATGCATTTTCATTTTCATTTGCACTTGCATATTCATTTTTCTAACATGTTTATCTATTTATTTATTTATTTTTGAGTTGCGTTGTCGTATTGTTTTATTTTATTGTACAATGCATGCTCCTGTTGTTATTTTTATAGCTTTACCAAATGGTTGAGCATACTAGGATAGTTTAGAAGTTGAAAAACTTTGAAGGACCTACTGACAAATGAGAATAGACAGATTAACTTGAATAGAGAAAACAAGATAAGGGTTTAATATAGAACCCACAATGACTCATGTCACTTTATCCATCTAATTTTGCTTGATACATTATTTTGAGCATGCTACCAAGGGTGGGGGCCCATGCTTCACTATGGGAAAGTCCTTAACATATTTTTAATTTATTCTCTTTATTTCTTATATCACTCTCTTTATTCCCTTAAACCTACTGACTTTTTCCCCCTTCTCCAAAATCTCAACCCTAAGTTGCCCAAAATCACCATTATAGCTTGAAATAAGCAACTTCCATGCATAAACAAACTATTCCTAGTATTTAGAAAGCACAAAGAGGTGTAGAATGCATAGAGAACAAGTTTGTAAATCAAAGAAAACTTGGAGAGGAAATATGAGGAGTATTAAGAAAGAAGTTGTGATTCAAAGAATTTCAAATTTGAAACAAATACCATGCATAAGTATATTTAATTGCTATCTCATATGTATAACATATTTCTTAAGTTCTAATTATATTAAGATAAGAGTAGAGTTAAAGAAAACTGAAGAAATTTTTTTGGACATGAGGTATGGAAATTGTAGAATTTTCCCCTGTTTTTTGGCCTTGCCATATTCTTTGGATCATAACTTTTTGTTTTTGGCGCAACTACAATTTGAATAAGGTTTTCCCAAATTAAGCTAAACATTCATATATTTAAATTGACATATCACATGAAAAGTTTCATTAAGAAGTGAACTTTTAATAATTTATCAAAGTGATAGATTTTTCGTGGAAAACTCCCATGTTTCAATTTTGAATTTTGGCCCAATTTGAACTACCTTCCAGGTTGAATTAAATTGATCACTAAACATAACAGTTGTAGTCTAATGTCTTAGATTTAAATGACCACTTGAATAACTTTAATATGATATGTGTAGTTCAATATATGTTAATTTTAGTAATACTACGCCTATATTGTTTATAAATCTCATGTTGCAGCCTGATTAACTTGGATATTTTTGTGTGATTGGAATTGAGGTTAGCTATAAATAAAAACCTTGTGCCTTAACTTTAATTAAACATTTGAAACACCTCAATCCAAGGTGTGAAACTCAAGTTATGGCTCATTTATTGAGACTAATTTAAAAATTCAAGTTAAGTTATGCAATCAAATGTGAAGATATTTATCATGACATGTTTAGATTCACCAAATAAAAATGAAAATGGAAATGAAAGCCTAGTTGTTCCCACAAAAACTTTGAGAAACTTATAAGCAAAATCTGAGGATTGCGGTTAGTTTGTATAGTTCCAAAAACCTTGCAAGGCCTGCAAACAATGTTTATGGACTTTTGGTTGCTAATTTATCACTTCTTCGTCTATGGTTAGTTCGTACTAGCCTAAATTGGCAAACTTGGTACCAATGGTCTTAATTGTAGCCAGCACTGGTAGCTTGAACCGGTGGACCCGACATTGGCAGACTGAACTGCCACCAACACCGACAGGCTAAACTAGTAGAACCACTGTTGGAGCTAACACAATCGCAAGAACCGACATAAGTCAACTGGTTTGGGCCGAGCCCTAATAGTGTAGTTGGCCAGTTTCCAGACCATTCAATTGAAGTGGCTTCAAGGATACTTATATGTAGCAAATTTTTTTTTTTCCATCTAATATGGAGCAATTACCATGACCCATATAGTGACAATAATTATACACGCTTAGTGACGATTACTATCGTCACTAAAAGTCGCCAGATAGTTTTAAGTTTAGTGACCAAATAAAGTTATGAGTAAAAGTTAACAGATACATTTAGTGACCACAATTATACATGTTTAACAATCAAAGAAATCGTCACTAAATGTGACCAGAGAGCCTTTAATGACCACTTTTTTATTCTCATCACTAAATTTAATGGTAACCAATATTTAGTTACAACTTTCATTTTTGTCACTAAAGAGTACTTTTAATGATGACTTTTAATTTTTTGTCACTAAAGATCCTTTTTTTGTAGTTATTGAGAATGAACTAAAAATGATTCATGCTTCATTTTTACTCGTGTACTTCGTTATGATGTTTCATGTACTTTATATTCGTATGGAAGCTATGCTTGTTATGCATGTTATTAGTCCCCATGTACTTACTTAGCTTATATTGACTCTTTATCCTTACATTCAAGCGATTGGAGAGCTAAGAGGGAGTCAAAAGTGTAAAAGTTATTGGGTCAAGGGATTTAGGTCCCTATTTTTTTTAACCACTTTTTGCATTATACTTTTATGACGATAGTTATGTGTAACTCTTTTGGGTTTGTGATATGTTCTTATATGTGTTCTTTTGTGTTACATGTGTTAAACAAGAAGTTTGTTAGCCAAGGGAGGATTTAAGTATAGTTTGTTCGCTATCATGTTTATATGCTATAATTAGATATATTGAGCTATTAGAAAAGCCATTGATGTTGGCATATTTCTTGATCATAGAAGTGTTTTCTATTTTTTTGTCAGGTTTTCATGTTAACTATTGGTGGCTAAACTGTCACTAAACAAAGGAAGATTTTGCCAAAATTTTCAATAAAGAAAAACTTATTGATTTTTTTTATTTAACATATCCTTCCATATTATTGTTGAAGGTAGGTCTTGACTCCTCAAATTCAGCTCCTTATGACTCGATCGGATGCTAGATGAAGAGGCTCGAAACTTACAAAAAACCACCAGCGGGTGCTCCAACGGGTGAGGTTTTGACGCTCAAGATAGAAAGAACATTTTTTGAAAAGAATGGAATAGACTAAGAGAGGAAGGGAGGACGGATTTCCTTATGATTGGTGTGTCCAGTGTGAAGTCAAGAGAACTTACCTGATGGCGATGTCCCAAAAGCTTTTATAGGGAGCATCGTAAGGGCCATGTGCATTTGGGATGTTATAACCCTATTTTCTTTATAAGGAGATTCGAAGATTTCGGAATTCAAACGTTAGAAATTTAAAATCATTATCATTTAGGAAGTTTTATATATAGGGTGATTCTTTCCTTAATCAATTAGATTCTCCAAGATTTCCTTCCTTATCCAAGAGATATGCTTTGTGCTGAGATAGAAAACCCGACCAAGGTGATATTCAGTTGAGTATTACCATTCATGAGTCAGAGCGGTTAATTCCCTAAGTATTCAAAAGTTATCGGCCAGCAGAAAGGAAACTACCATTCGATCTAACTGAATGCGCTTATGGATCAATGGTATAGGCCTCGTTAGGAGTTAGTCAAACATCAAATAGGATACCACAAATGAAAAATCCTCTTAGTGGGTCGGGGCGACATGGCCTATTCAGGGAGATAGATCCCATCAATAGAGCAGGGCGACAAAGGCCCATTGGTGCTTAAGCATATTGAATCACAGGCCTTATGTTGACTATTGGATGCCTTTTATATTGAGCCTTTTTTAATAGGGTCCTATCATTTGCCTCCGACTCGGGGTGCCACTTTGTGAGAAAGCCGCATGAATAGTAGCTATTAGGAAATGGAGAGCCTTTTACAACATGCGTTGTTTGGTGTTTCTTGGATCGTCTCTAGTATTCCTTATAATTTTTCTTGGGAGAAGATCTGGTGTTCCTTTATTCTCATGCTTGTTTTCTCTTTCCTTTGAATTGTTACAGTACATAGGAAATCTTTAGCAAGAGAAATGGCTAGAGGCTATACTCTTCAAAACATTAACGATATTATGACTGTTATGTCATTGGTGGAGCTCCAAGAAGTTCAAACCATCATGCTGGTAGGTAATGATTATACCTTGGTATCAGCCACAGATGATGACAGAGTGAATAAAGCGCTAAAGGGCTATGCTCCGATATACAAGCAAATGGTGAACTTTGGCTTGAAGGTACCATACACTAACCCATTCACTAAGGTGTTGTAGCGTTGGAATATATTTCCAACTTTGCTGATCCCCGGCCTTGGCGCCTTATTATTGCTATGATCTCCTTATTAGAGTTTTGTCGTATTCGGTTTAATTTTGATATCTTGGCGGCCCTCTTTTCTTTGGTAAAGTGCGTGAAGAAGGGTTTGGTCCGAGATTGGTATAAGCTATAGATCTGTTCTGAATCTGATTGGGGATTTCGTTAGAAGGAACACACTAGTAGTAATCAGATTCACAAGTATTTCTTTATGAAATTCAAGGACAAGAACTTTATGCCAACACTCACCAACACTGATGGGAGACTTGTGCTCAGGTTGCAACCTTTAAACCCTTCACGTCATTTTTGCTTCGTGCGTTCAGTCTTCAATTACTGTAGGTCTACCCGAAGTGCCATCTTTATTAATTCCTTGATGGAAGACCAGATGCTATCTCTAGCGGGTTTGTTGATAAGAGAGAAAAAGAAGATTGACAGGCCTCTCTTGATCAACAAGGAAAAGATTGGATTGATTGATACTTCGGATTTTGTGGACGATGCCCTGCTGAACGAGATTTCAATTAATCAGGATTCATCCATAAGGGATTCTTCAAAAAGGACATTCGGGGAGCCTGAGGCCCAAATTTCGATAGTGCTTCCCTCAATAAAAAGGAGAAAAATGGTGCAACCCGAATCTCCATCAGGAAGTAGGCATGAGGCAAACGAGGAAACCGACGGGCGTGTGCCCTTGGTCGCATTGAGATTGTCTAAGGTTGAGCCGGAAGAGCTTGATAGGGCTGGTCATTTGTTACCCACCGATGACAAAGGAGTTTTACTCCCGAGTTTGCTTACTATAGAGGGGCCCGAAGGGGCTCCATCATCCGTTGTAGAAGTGAGGGCACCAAAGGAGATAGTGACTCAAGTTTCACCGATCAAAAAACTGTCTGATCCATCGAGTGCTGTCCCACTGTGGCCTTCTCACAAGAGGAAACGCAAAGTGTTTGATGGGACTACCATCCCTCCTTCTATCCCAATCCTTTCATGGTGACAAAGAATCGAAGGCGAGAGGGACGGTATCCATTAACATAGGAGATAAACAATACAACTACGTGGGAACATAAAATTTGTAGATCTATGTCTTATCTTTAATTTGAGATAAGAATCATGTGAATTTGATATGTATAGCAAAAGTTACAGCCATTTTCCTATGATTGTGCAGATTGGAAATTATGCAGTCCAGAGCACATAGGATAAATGTTTATGTCTTTGTGTTATTGGAGTATATCTAAACTATAAACATAAAAATTGTTGTTTTAAGGCTAGTTTTTAAGTAGAAACTAGACGTTTTACAATCCAAGAATGTTAGTTTAAAGTGCAATTATTTTTCTAAGACATAAAGATATGAGAATGAGCATTGGAAATAGGTAATGAACACTTTAAGTATAGAGACATATTTTTCACTTTGCATATCATGCATTTGACATTTTAGTAACATTGGATAACGTCTAATCTAAGTTCTATATTGTGATTTACATAACCATTAGGCGAACGTCCATTGAATCGGGATAAAGTTGAGACTTTAGATTAGTGTGAGTGCATACCCTCCCCAATTTGTGAGTAGGACTTTTATATCCTGTTTAATGAGAAATGTTTTATGTGTTTTGAATACTTTATTTTGAAATGTGGTTTTATAACTTTATTTGAGTGTAATGTGTTCTCATGAACTATGATATTGCAAATGTGAACTTTGAGATTTTATTGCTATATAATTTTACATTGTTTGATGATAGATGTTTATTGGGACAAAAAGGAGTATGGGTTGCAAATTGGTTTTGGAATTTGATTGTAAATGAAAGCTCTGTTTTTGGTGACCAATTATTCACACAGCTGCTGTGGTTTATTGCTCACTCATGATTGACGAGAGGAAGAGCAGTATAAGTGGAGCCAGATATTGGATTGGGGTAGTGTGATGTAGGGTATTAACCTTCCTAAAGTTATCGTTGAACAGCCATGAGTCACCAATGATGATGTCCAAGCCAACACCAAGGATGTGACATTTTTTTAAACAAATAAATGAATAAAAAACTTTGGTGGTTTTATTCCTTGACCCCGGCCAAGGTCTTGAATTGGAAAAATGCTTTCGGCAGTCCCAAAGTTTTGAATGAAATACAACTCATATGATGCAAAGAGAAATACTTTACTTTGAATACATGGATGGATAATACATTGTGAATGTTTTTTGAACTTGTAAATGCTTTAGTAATGACAACATGAAATCTGTTTATAATGGCTTTAAAATATGATCACACTTCCACTTATTGACATATATATAGATTTCTCACTCACTGGGTACATTTGTACTCATCCCATTCTTTCCCTTCTGCTTTCAGGTTTGTAGATAGTAAGTGCAGATAAAGAGCCTTCTTTTGGAGATCTGTGAGATCCATTCCATATGGAGTTTTGCATTTCATGTAAGATAGTCTCATTTTGAGTTTACGTAGTCATAGACATATCCATGGGAAAGGTTAATGGAAACGGAATTATGTTATACTGTGGGTTATTTGTATAAAGTTTAATACTTTTGTATATATATGTTTATGTTTTGATTTGTCATTTTGTATTAAAGAGAATGGGACTACACTATTTTATTTTGGGAGAGATCATATGGATAATATTTTGAATGTCTTTCGAGATGACACGGCGATTGTCCCGTGCTCGGCTCTGAGGACTAGGATGTGACACTATTTCCCACGGATGGTGCCAATCTGTTGGAGATAGGTCTTGACTCCACAGATCTGACTCCTTGCGATTCGAATGGGTGCTGGATAAAGAGGTTCAAAATGAGTAAAAGACTGCTGGAGAGTGCTCCAATGGGGGAGGTTCTGACGCTTAAGTCCAAAAAAGCGATTTTTAAAAAGAATGGAATAGAATGAAAGAGGAAGGGAAGATGGATCTCCCTGTGATTAGTGTGCCAAGTGTGAAGTCAAGAGAATTTACCTAATTGCAATGTCCTGAAAGCTTTTGTAGGGAGTATTATAAAGGCCATGCACATTCAGAGTGTTACGACCCTAATTTCCTTATAAGGAGATCCAAAAATTTTGGAATTCAAACATCAGAAATTTGAAATCATTATCACTTACGATGTTTGATTATACGGGGTGATTTTTTTCTTGATCGATTAGATTCTTCAGGGTTTGCTTCCTTATCCAAGAGATATGTTATGTGCTGAGATAGGAAACTTGACCAAGGTGATATTCGGTTGAGTATTACCATTCAGGAGTCAGAGTGGTTAGTTTCCTAAGTATTCGGTAGTTATTGGCTAGAGGAAAAAGGGACTACCGTTCGATCTAACTGAATGCACTTATGGATTGATAGCGTAGGCCTCATCAGGAGTTAGCCAAACAGCGAATAGGATACCACATATGATAGATCCGCTTAATAAGTCAGGGTAACATTACCCATTCAGGGAGATAGATCCCAACAGTAGAGTAGGACAATAGAGATCCATTGGTGCTTAAGCATATTAAATCACGGGTCTTATATTAACTATTAGACATTGTTCGTATTGAACCTTTTTGAATAAGGTCCCGTCAGTCATTTTATATGATAGAGGACAACCTTCATTTATGAATAGGAAAGAATGGACTTTGATTCTGATCAATGTCTCACCAATTGCAAAGATAAGAATCCTCACACACAGAAGACAGAAGACTCAATTGTGGCTAAGGTTTTCTCTCTCTTTCTTTCCGGGTCTTTCGATTTTTCTATCTAATGCTTGGGAACTATAGAGAGCAATTTTGATATGTGTAAGTAAATCTCTTCTCTTCAACAAGAACCCTCCTTAATATGGAGACATTGTGTTTTTAAAAAATTAAAACCCTTCGCAAAGTGTTGAATATTTTGTTTCTAAAAGCTTAGAAGTCTTAGTCTTCAAGAAATATTATGAGTCTCATGCATATATTCTTTCAGTAATAACAAGAGAATATTAGAGTTAGTTTCTCAAAAAATTATTTTCATTCCAAAGTGGACGGAAATGGAAGAAAATAAAATATTTGAACAAAGTTGTCCTTATCCTTTGTTAATATTTACAAAATTATCCATTATTTTTTTCTATTTCAATTTTATTTAAAATAGAGTAATAAAATTTAATTTCCTTCATCGATTTTATTGCATAAATTATTTTTTCTAATTTTACTTTTTTACTTTTTTAACTTTTTTTACATTAATATTTTAATTTTATTTAATAATGAAAATAATTTATAAAAAATAAGAAATATATATTAAATAACTATTTTTTTAGAAAAAATTATATATTAAGAAAAATATTTTAAATTAAAAAATTAAAAAAAATTAGGTGATGAAAAATATTAAAAATATTATTTTATAAGAGCATAATAATAATATTTTCTCCCACTTTTCATTCCAACCAAACAAAAAAACTCATATCCTTCCTTTCCATCCCTACCTAACAAAAATGAAAAAAATATATTTATTTCTATCAAATGAAATATATCTGTCCTTATACCTCCCCCCGCACTGGCCCTCCCCGTCTCCCTCTCCCTCCCCCTTCACAAACCAAACTTAGATAGAAAATTTTGTTTCTGAAAAAAACATTAATATCACTATCAACAAATGGTCTCGAAAAAAAATAATTTATTTTTGATAAATAATTCATTTTTCTAAAAAGTCATTTTAATTTTCTTATTTTTCAAACATAATTTATTTATGAGAAATAATTATTGTTATAATAAACAAACAGTTTGACAATGATGATAAAAATAATAATATTTTTATTAATTTCTTGAAAAATTTTGTTACCAAAAAATAATTATTATTGGAATCAATGAATAGTTGGGTATTTATAATAATAAATAATAATAAATATTTTAGAAAAAATAATAATTATTGAGAAATAATTATTATTGAAACCAACAGATGGTAAGACATATCTAGTAAAAAAAATTATAATAAATTTATTTTTAATTTAAAAAAATATAATTTCTTTTGAGAAATAATTATTATTGGAATAAATGAATAGTTGAGTATTTTTGATAAAAAATAACGAAAAACTTATTTTATTTTTTATAAAACCTAATATTTTAAAATTAGTTATTATCGGATCAACAAACGGTTACATATTTCTAAATGAAAAATAATAAAAGATTTATTTTTATTTTTTTTAAATCGACGAATAGTTAGCCATTTCTGAAAAAAAAAATTAATAACTTAAGCCCTACCTTTTAAAAAATTATTTATTTTAAAAATCAATTATTATTAAAATCAATGAATAGTTGAGTATTTCTAATAATAAATAATAATAATTTTTTTAAGAAGAAAATAATAATTTTTGAAAATTTGTTATTGTTGAAATCAACAAATAATTAGGCATTACCGTTAAAAAATTATAACAAATTTCTTTTTAATTATAGAAAAGCTTAGTTAATTTTAGAAATAATTATTTTCGGAGTCAACAAATAAAGTATTTGTAGGTATATTTTACAATAAATAATAAATTTTCTTGGAAAAAATAATAATTTTGAGAAATAATTATTTTTAAAATCAATGGATAGTTACCCATACCTAATAAAAAATTATAAAAAATTTATTTTTAATTTTAGAAAAGCATTATTCAATAATTATTTTTTAATTTTTTTTTAAAATAAAAATTAACTTATTATTTTTATCAATAATGTTCTAAAAATTAGTTTATTATAATAAAAAAAATTTCTCAAAAAAAAATTTCTTTCAAAAAATAGAAATAAGTTTACTCTTGTTTATCAAAAATGCATATTATTTCTGGAAATTAACTATTTTTTTAAAAAAATAATAGTATGCTTGTTAATTTTTTATCAAAAATGTCAAACTATTTATTATTTTTCAAAAACAAATTATTTTTCAAAAACAATAATATTATTTTTCAAAAACAAATTATTTTTTTAATAAATAAAAATTAATTTATTATTCAAGAGAAAATAACTTATGTTATCTCTAAAAATAAGGCATAATTTATTTTCTAATAAAAATAATAACTTAACCTCTATTTTTAAAAATAATTAATATTTATGAGAAATAGTTATTATCAAAATCAATTAATAAATTTACTTTTAATTTATTTATGAGAAATAATTATTATTCGAATAAACAAATAGTTAGACATTGAAGATAAAAATAATAATATATTTATTAATTCTTTGAAAACAATTTCTAAATAATAATAATAATTGGATTCAACGAATAAATAGATATTTATAATAGTAAAAAATAATTAATTTTTGGAAAAATAATAATTATGAGAAGCAATTTTTATCAGAATCAATTAATTAATTTACTGTTCATTTATCTATGTTTACTATTAGAATCTACTAATAGTTGGTATTTCTTTAAAAAAAATTAATAAACATATTATTAGTATTTATCCTAAAAGTCAATCTATTCATTAATTGTGATAATAATTTTTTTTAGAAACAAATTATTCTATAGAAATCATAAATACTCAACTACTCATAGGCTTGGCAATCGAGCCTTTTGAGCCAGGCTTTGCAAAGCCCAGGCTCTGCCTGGTGAATTTTTTTTGGGTTCGAGCTCGAGCTCGACCTGAGAAAATTTGAAGAATCGAGGCTCGAGCTTGGCCCGAAAAGGTAGAAGGGCTTCGGGCCATTTCGGTTGTTGAGGTGGCTAACATTAACAGCAACACCATCCCAAAATAGCCACTTTGTGCTTCGTTGAGACTCTGAAGAGTAAGATCGGCAAACAAGATGAGATGATGAAGTGGACTTGCTCACTTTCTTCAGAGTTGCTCCAGCGAATCTGAGCATCATCACCTTCATTTTTGCTAGAGAGAGAAAGAGAAGAGGGAGAGAGAAAGAGGTAGACAAAGGAGTGAGAGATTTTTCACCATTACCAATGCTCTCTTTTGGATTTCTAAATCTAAGTTGTGCAAATAGTTTGAGAAAGTTGAAAATAAATGGGAAACCCTAATTTGAGTTTGTTATGATCAAGGAGAAAACGAAAGGCTTTTACAGAGAGAAAGAGAGAGAGAGAGAGGTGAAGATGTACCTGAACAGAACTCCAGCATCTAGGGTCAGGGGATCGATGAACAAAGGTCGTCCTAATGCAAAGGTCGGTTTAGATGTTGGAAATCGAAACTTGCAAAGAAAATCTCAGAAGTTTAATAAGTAAGAATCCAACAAAGAGAAGAAGTCCAAGAAGGCAGCAAAGAAATCTGCCACTGAAGGAGGTTCCATCGATGTTGTGTCCTCAGAGGAAGTGTTCCAAGAAAACAAAGAGAAAAAGTGTACAATTAATGCTCTCTCTCTCTCTCTCTCGTCTTGGGAAATGAGTGGCTAATTTTAGTTGTGTTTATCTCGAAGGAAGTGTTCCAAGAAAACAAAGAGAAAAAGTGTATATTAATGCTCTCTCTCGTATTGGGAAATGAGTGGCTAACTTTAGTTGGGTTTATCTCGAATTTGGAAAGCCTTCTCCAACAATATTTTATGTTTGGCCAACTTAAAAATATGGGCTTGGACGTTTTATGTAATATTTGATTTTTTTTAACGGGCTGAGCTTTTAACGGGCCGAGCTCAATGATATCCAATCTCGGCCCATAATTCAAACAAGCCTAAAAATTGGGCTCAAGGTTGGCCCGGCTCTAAGATGAGTCAAGCTCGGCCCTTTAAAACGGGCCAAGTTCGAGCCGAATTCGGGCCGACTCGACCCAATTGCCAGTCCTAACTACTCCTAGATATTAAAATGCATTATTTTTGAAAAATAAATTATTTATTAAAAATAAAAATTATTTTATTATTTTTACCAGAAATATCTAATTGTTAATTGATTTCAACAAAAATTATTATTTTTTGAAAATAAAAATAAATTTATAATTAGTTTTAATCAGAAGAGTATTACCCATTAATAATAAAAAATAATAACTTAAATTCTATTTTTAAAAAATAATTATTATTGAAATCAACAAATAATTGGATATTTCTAATAGCAAATAATTATAATTTTTTTTTTTATTTTCTAAAAAATAATTATAATTATTTTAATAAATGTTTTTTAATTTTGAGAAAAAATTAGTTTTCAGAAATAATTATTATTGGAATCATCAAATAGTTGGCTATTTTTGAAGTATTATTTTTTAAAAATAATTTATATTCTGGAAAAAGTTATTATTACAATAAATTATTTTTGAGCATTTATGTTTGTTCTAAAAAATTATTGTAATTTAATTATTAGTTGTAGCAATAATTATTATTTAAAAAATAATTATTTTTAATTAAAAATAAGTAAATGTATCAACGACTAGTTGAAAATTTCTGATAAAATATAATAGTAAATTTAAAAATAATTATTTTCCAATAATGAATTATGTTTTGAAAAAAAGGTTATCAGTTTTGTCTATTCATAGAAAAATTATTTATTATTTGAAAATATTTTTTTATTTTTCCTAAAATATTTTGTTTTTAAGAAATAATTATTATTGGAATAAACATGTAGTTTGACATTTAGGATAGAAAATAATAATATATTTATTATTTTTTTTTTTTGAAAAACCTTTGTTTTCAAAAAATAATTATCATTGGAATCCAAGAATTGTTGGACATTTTTGATAAAAATAACAACTTAAATTCTATTTTTTAATAAAACAATTTATTTTATAAAATAATTATTATTATGATCAATGAATTGTAAGGTATTTCTTGAAAATAATAATAATAAATTTATATTTATTTTTTATAAATAATTTATTTTCTAAAAATAATTATAATTAGGATAGAAATAAATTTATTTTTAATTTTAGAGAAACTTAATTATTTTCAAAAAATAATTATTATCGGAATCAAGTAATAGTTAGAATAATAGGGCATTTTTTGAAAAAATAATAATTAGCAGAAATGTAAAATATAATAACATATGTTCTAGTTTTAAAAAAAATAATAATTTACTTTCTAAAAATAATTATTATAGGATCAATGAATAGTAGGGCATCTCGTAAATAATTATTCAAAAATTTATATTTATTTTTAAAAAATAATTTACTTCTGAAAAATAATTTTTATTACAATCAACGAAGAGTTAATTGAGAAAGAATAGAAAATTAATTTTTATTTTTGGAAAAATATTTTTGACAAATAATTATTGATTCAATCAACAAGTAGTGTGGAACGAAATATTGTGCATTTATAATAAAAAATAATGATGAATATATTTTTAATTTTTGAAAAAAAATAAATATTGTTGAGAAATATTTGTAATCGAAATCAACTAGTTTACTTTTTTTGAAAGATAAAAATAAATTTCATATTATTTTTTGTCAAAATATTGGCAAACTATTCATTGTTTT
This sequence comes from Dillenia turbinata, assembly GCA_037126225.1. NCBI lineage: Eukaryota > Viridiplantae > Streptophyta > Magnoliopsida > Dilleniales > Dilleniaceae > Dillenia > Dillenia turbinata. The sequence continues at coordinate 9,656,850 of JBAMMX010000021.1, read as the reverse complement.
GAGTAATAATTATTTGTCAATCTAAAATATTTTTTCAATAAATAAAAATTAACATATTATTTATGAGAAATAGTTATGAGAAAATAACTTAAGTTATTTCTTAAAAACTTAATTTATTTTTTTAATAAAGAATAATAGTTATTGGAGTAATCAAATAATTTGACATTGAGGAAAAAAATAATAATATATTTATTTTTTTTGAAAAAAATTTATTTCTAAAAAATAATTATAATTGAAATCAACGAATAGTTGGTTATTTCTAACAATAAAAAATAATAAATTTTTTAAAAAAATAATAATTTGTGAGAAACAATTTTTATTGGAATCAACTAACAAATTTACTATTCATTTACTTATGGGAAATAATTATTATTAGAATTTAAGAATAGTTGGTTTTTTTCAAAAAAGTTAATAAATATAATATTTGTTTTTATCCTAAAAGTCAAACTATTTGTTTATTCTAATAATAATTATTTCTCATAAATAAAATTTTTTAGAAGAATAAAAAAGTAAAATTATTTTTTAAAAAATAAATTATTTCTTAAAAATAAATTATTTTTTATCAAAACTATTCGCTGATAGTGATAATAATTTTTTTTTGAATCAAATTATTCTATTGAAATCATAAATGTCTAACTAATCATAGATACAAAAACTCTTTATTTTTGAGAAATAAATTATTTTTTTAAATTAAAAAATCAATTTATTCTTTTTATAAAAAATATTTAACTGTTAGTTGATTTCTATAATAATTATCATTTTTTGAAAATAAAAATAAATTTATAATTAGTTTTTATCAGAAACGTATTATTTATTTCTGATAAAAATAATAACCTAAGTTTTATTCCTTTAAAAAATAATTTATTTTCAAAAAATAATTGTTATTAGAGTCAAATAATAGTTGGATATTTCTAATAGAAAATTAAAAAAAATTATTTTTATTTTTTAGAAAAATAATTTATTATCTGAGAATAATTATTTTAATAAATTTATTTTTAATTTTGAGAAATAATTTTTATTAGAATCATCGAACAGTTGGCAATTTTTGGAAAAAAAATAACTTAAGCTCGATTTTTTAAATAATAATTTATATTCTAAAAGTAATTATTTGTACAGTTAATTATTTTTGGACATTTATGATTGTTCTAAATAATTATAATAATTTAATTATTATTTGTAACAATAATTGTCATTTAAAAAATATTTATTTTTAATAAATAATGAGAATTTGTATTAACGGATAGTTAGAAATTTCTAATAAAAATAATAGTAAATTTAGAAATAATTATTTTTCAATAATAAATTATATTTTGAAAAAAAAAAATTATTAGTTTTGTCTATTCTTAAAAAAATAATTTATTATTTGAATTTTTTTTTATTTTTTCTAAAATATTTTATTTATGAGAAATGATTATTATTGGAGAAAACAAGTCATTTGACATTTAGGATAGAAAACAATAGTATATTTATTATTTTTTAAAAATAAAATTGTTTCCAAAAAATAATTACTATTGGAATCCATGGATTGTTGGGTTTTTTTGATAAAAATAATAAGTTAAATTCTATTATTTAAAAATTTAATTTATTTTCTAAAATAATTATTATTAGGATCAATGAATAGTAGGGCATATCTTGTAAATAATAATAAATTTATATTTATTTTTGAAAAATAATTTGTTTTCTAAAAATAGTTATTATTAGGATAAAAATAAATTTATTTTTAATTTTTGAAAAATTTTATTATTTTCAAGAAATAATTATTATCAGAATCAAGTAAAAGTTAGAGAAATAGGGTATTTTTTGAGAAAAAAAAAATAATGATTATCAGAAATGTATAACAAAATAACATAAGTTCTATTTTTTAAAAAATAATTTATTTTCTAAAAATAATTACTATTAGGATCAATAGATGATGGAAGTTAATCCGAGAGTGGAGATTCCGAACCTAGGTTAAATTCTTCATCACCTGAAAGTTTTTCATCTCCTGAAATTCAAATTCCTCCAATGGAAGAATCATCAAGAATCAAGATTACTTCAGTAAGCAATCGTGCTCTGAAGGTAAATGTTCTCCCTTCGAAAATTGTTGTTTTTGAATTTTTTGAAGAAAATGTGTTAGAAATCTAAAAGTTTCTTGAAAGAATTGGTTGTGTTAGTTTATGTGTTGGTCCGCAAAAATGTTGGAAGAAGATAAGCCTTGATTTTTACAAGAATTTAGATACTGAAAGTGCAGAGAGTTTAGTGACAAAAATTCTGGATTATTCGGTTTTTATTTCTAATGATGATATATCTGCTTGCTTAGGATTGAAAAGGACTGGGGATACTTCTTTATCAAATCTGAACAAGAATGAATTAGATAGTCTACTTGGTGGCAAAGATAATTCTAAAAATAAGTACATATACTGCACAAATTTTCCTCTGTTGATTAGGATTATTCACAAAATTGTGGCTCTGTGTATCACACCAAGGAATGGAAGTATGACAACTGTAACTGTTGAAGAAGCTAAGATTATTGCTGCTATGATTTTGGATAAAAAATTAGACTTGGTTGAAAATTTTATGTCACACATTAGAAGAAATGTGACTATGAGACCTTATGGAAACGTGTTGTTGAATATTTTAGAATACAAGGGATTTGATTTTTCTGAATTTCAAGGAGTAATTGAAATAGTTCTTATACTTGGTAACTCTTGCATTAGTCATATGGGCATCACAATATCTGATGACAAGATTTGGAAACATAGAGATGGGCAAATTTGGCAAGGCAAGCTAGATGAAGCAGGTGGAATAGAAGTTGGTCTTGAACAGGACTTGAATAAACAAAAGATTCTAAATTAACTAGATCAAGACATGAAATGAGAGAATCTTTTAGGAAGAGAAAGAAGACAACTGCACATCCTGTGCATTATTCTACAAATAAACCAGTATAGGTTGGTACACTAAAAGATAGAATCAATGTCTTAGAAAGAAAGGTAGATCAATGTATGAATCTACTGCAGACAGTGCAGAAAGACCTGTCTATTTTTCTCAAAAGATTTACTGGTGTCTAGGTAGATTAATGTATGTAAGACAGTTATTGTTATTTCTGAATTTCAGAATCTTACTTTTCATGTATTCTTCATTTTCTTTAATGAAAGTTGCACTTTCCTTCCTCATAAATACCTCATTTATCTAATGTTGTTGTTTGTTTTTTATGAAACAAAAAGGGGGAGATATAATAAAATGTGCAAATGTGCAGTGCAAGTGCAAATATTAAGGAGGAGATGACTAAAACTCATGACTGGTTCTATATATTATTTATGTTCAACTATTCATAAATTAAGGGAGAGAATGTAATATGATTGCATATCACATTGTGCTGAAGGTAATGATCGCATACTGTGATGTAATGTACATCCTTGTTGAGAGTTGAGTATGTTGAGCATATCATTTATCATTTTATTTAAGGTTTTGTTGTCATAAAAAAGGAGGAGATTGTTAGGGAAATTATTATCGAACCCTAGTATATTTTGATGATAACAAAACTTTATATGTGTTTCTAATAATTTATTAAGTGTGTAGGCATTTAAAATATGTAATATAAGGTTATATATATAAATCTATACAACTGGTTAGAGAACATTGTCACAGAAGTAGGGTAGAAGCAAAACTGGGTAGAAGTAGTATGATGGGTAAAAGCAGTAGAGTTTCAGACAAGTTCTTAACTGCTGTAATTTTGTTCTACTTTTAAGCCCTAACTCAGCATGTTAAGTACAGATTGGGAGCTGTACTTAACCATGAAGCATATTCTAATGGGTGATTCAAATTTAAGTTCATATCAGACTTTTGCTGGAGGTAAAATCAAGTTCAGAATTTGAATTCAGCATTCACTGAAATTCTGGCAGATTTTTAGGAAATTTATGGTCTTATATATCTTCTCCAACTTCCAAGATTTTTGAATTCAACTTTCTCCATATCCTAAGGCAATTGTTGGACTCTAATTCAAAGAAGTTACCACAATAAAAGAAGATTTTGAAATCTAAAAATAGAAGGTTGAATTTTAGGATCTGAAAAACTGTCAAGGGGCTGATTCTGAAGTATTTTTGAGAAGCTGATATCTATTCAATACTATAGAGTTTTAAGTAGAACTAGTGTGGTTTTTTAAGAGCAATATTCAAACTTTCTTGAAACACTTTTATAGACTTCATTCGAGATTTGAGCTGAGAGAAAACTAGTCCAAAAACCACTACTCAATCATACTTTTCTGAAAGTTTGCTGCATTTCTCTACTGTCATTTGAATTAATTCACATCTGTAATCCTTTGTTCTGTCTTTATATTGTCTCACAAGTCTAAGGAGAGTATGAGAAACATTTTCTTGGGTTAATAGACTAGGTGTGAGAGAGTTGGACTTGGGTAAGTGTTGGGCTAAGACATCTTCAAGAAGGAAGATGCAGATTGTCAACATAGAAGCCATGTACATATAACTCTGTTTGTGCATAGTGGAAACTAGCAATCGCTGGACCTTGAGTTGTTGAGCTGAAAGAGTGGACATAGGCACAAGGTCGAACCACTACAAACCGGGCTTGATCTCTCTAACCCTTCCTTTTATTTGTGCATTTACATTTACATTCTGCATGAATTCTGGCCATATTTTTTAAGACTGATTTTAGTGGAGTAAAATCATTGAGTGAAGCCAAACCAATTCAACCCCCTTTTTGGTTTCATTGGGACAAACATAACTAATTTTCTCAAAATCTCAACCCACGTAAAATTTAGTATTAGAAGTAGGACGTTCCACAAAAGCTAGGATTCCGTAAAATTTGGCACTAAGATCAGCAAGAATCTCCAAATTTAACTTCATCTGAAAAATAAAAGAATAAAGGGTAAGCATAAAATATTTAATAAATGGAGTACAATAGCATGGTTATGATAGTAAATGAGTAGTGAGTATGGAAATGCCAAATCGTAATTCCCAATAATTCATCAATTACAGGTAGTTTCAAATAATCTAGATAATAATAAAAAAAAAATAAATGCATTCACAAGTTCATATTTTCAAAAGATCATGGGGTTTTTCTAAAGAAAATATAACCACCTGAAATTTGGCCAAATCTGGGTGGAAGCCCATCAAGGGGGAATTCTGGCAGATTTTTAGGAAATTTATGGTCTTATATATCTTCTCCAACTTCCAAAATTTTTGAATTCAACTTTCTCCATATCCTAAGGCAATTGTTGGACTCTAATTCAAAGAAGTTACCACAGTAAAAGAAGATTTTGAAACATGAAAACAAAAGGCTAAATTTTAAGATCTGAAAAACTGTCAAGGGGCTGATTCTGAAGTATTTTTAAGAAGCTGATATCTATTCAATACTACAGAGTTTTAAGTAGAACTAGTGTGGTTTTTGAAGAGCAATATTCAGACTTTCTTAAAACACTTTTGCAGACTTCATTCAAGACCTGAGTTGAGAGAAAACTAAACCCAAAAACCACTACTCGATCATAATTTTCTGATAGTTTGCTGCATTTCTTTGCTGTTATTTGAATTAATTCACATCTATAATCCTTTGTTTTGTCTTTGTATTATCTCACAAGTCTAAGGAGAGTGTGAGGAACATTCTCTTGGGTTGATAGACTAGGTGTGAGAGAGTTAGACTTGGGTAAGTATTGGGCTAAGACATCTTCAAGGAGGAAGGTGCAGATTGTCAACATAGAAGCCATGTATATGTAACTTTCTTTGTGTATAGTGAAAACTAGCTATCGCTGGACCCTGGTTTGCTGAGCTGGAAGAGTGGACATAGGTACAAAACCAAACCACTATAAATCGGGCTTGATCTCTCTATCCCTTCCTTTTATTTGTGCATTTACATTTATATTCTGCATGAATTTTAGCCATATGTTTTAAGACTGATTTTAGTGGAGTAAAATCATTAAGTGAAGTTAAACCAATTCAATCCCCCTTCTTGGTTTCATTGAGACAAGCATATCTAATTTTCTCAAAATCTCAACTCACGTAAAATTTAGTATTGGAAGTAGGACATTCCACAAAAACTAGGATTCCGTAAAATTTGGCACTAAGATCAGCAAGAATCTCCAAATTTAAGCTTCATCTGAAAAATAAAAGAATAAAGGGTAAGCATAAAATATTCAATGAATGGAGTACAATGGCATGGTTATGATAGTAAATGAGTGGTGAGTATGGAAATGCCAAATCATAATTCCCAATAATTCATCAATTACAGGTAGTTTCAAATAATCTAGATAATAATAAAAAAAAATAGATGCATTCACAAGTTCATATTTTCAAAAGATCATGGGGTTTTTCTAAAGAAAATATAACCACCTGAAATTTGGCCAAATCTGGGTGGAAGCCCATCAAGGGGGAATTCTGGCAGATTTTTAGGAAATTTATGGTCTTATATATCTTCTCCAACTTCCAAAATTTTTGAATTCAACTTTCTCCATATCCTAAGGCAATTGTTGGACTCTAATTCAAAGAAGTTACCACAGTAAAAGAAGATTTTGAAACATGAAAACAAAAGGCTAAATTTTAAGATCTGAAAAACTGTCAAGGGGCTGATTCCAAGTATTTTTAAGAAGCTGATATCTATTCAATACTACAGAGTTTTAAGTAGAACTAGTGTGGTTTTTGAAGAGCAATATTCAGACTTTCTTAAAACACTTTTGCAGACTTCATTCAAGACCTGAGTTGAGAGAAAACTAAACCCAAAAACCACTACTCGATCATAATTTTCTGATAGTTTGCTGCATTTCTTTGCTGTTATTTGAATTAATTCACATCTATAATCCTTTGTTTTGTCTTTGTATTATCTCACAAGTCTAAGGAGAGTGTGAGGAACATTCTCTTGGGTTGATAGACTAGGTGTGAGAGAGTTAGACTTGGGTAAGTATTGGGCTAAGACATCTTCAAGGAGGAAGGTGCAGATTGTCAACATAGAAGCCATGTATATGTAACTTTCTTTGTGTATAGTGAAAACTAGCTATCGCTGGACCCTGGTTTGCTGAGCTGGAAGAGTGGACATAGGTACAAAACCAAACCACTATAAATCGGATTTGATCTCTCTATCCCTTCCTTTTATTTGTGCATTTACATTTACATTCTGCATGAATTTTGGCCATATGTTTTAAGACTGATTTTAGTGGAGTAAAATCATTAAGTGAAGTCAAACCAATTCAACCCCCTTTTTGGTTTCATTGGGACAAACATAACTAATTTTCTCAAAATCTCAACCCACGTAAAATTTAGTATTAGAAGTAGGACGTTCCACAAAAGCTAGGATTCCGTAAAATTTGGCACTAAGATCAGCAAGAATCTCCAAATTTAACTTCATCTGAAAAATAAAAGAATAAAGGGTAAGCATAAAATATTTAATAAATGGAGTACAATAGCATGGTTATGATAGTAAATGAGTAGTGAGTATGGAAATGCCAAATCGTAATTCCCAATAATTCATCAATTACAGGTAGTTTCAAATAATCTAGATAATAATAAAAAATAAATAAATGCATTCACAAGTTCATATTTTCAAAAGATCATGGGGTTTTTCTAAAGAAAATATAACCACCTGAAATTTGGCCAAATCTGGGTGGAAGCCCATCAAGGGGGAATTCATTCATTTCATAATACTACTAAACCCTTCCTTGGCGTTGACTCGGAACCTCACCAGTGGTGTATCCGGAAAGTCCAACAGGGGTGCAGTAGACTGCTTCTATCATCCTTTGCCAATAAACCCTAATCACGGCACCCTGTTAAGTCGCTTTGTGGAAAGAATAACTATAACCATTTACATCACATGTCACATCATTTCACAAAAATTTCAATATCAGTCACTATGTCTTGATTTCAATAAATAGATTATCAAATTATATCACCATATCTATGAATACAATTTCAAACAAAATATGTCAGAAATTCATTCATAAATACATAAAATGCATACATATTACCAACACTATTTTTGGGACATCCCGACATAATAAATATTTGTAAAAATCATTTACGAAAGAATTTAGAAACTATTTTTCTCATTTAAAGATATAATAATACATCCACTCATCTCTTGGAATGGTAGCCACTTTCAAATTTTCTAACCAAATAAAAATTATACCTCCTTCCGCATTTCCAATGCCTTAACCTAATTCACTAGTTATAAATTAATCATTAAATCACATACTAGCACTAGAGGAAATCAGTTTCTTTTTAATATTTCACAATTCTAGTTTTCCAATAAATTTCAGCATAATATGTCTTAGAAAAATGACTGTATCTTGAGTCATATTTCTCAGATTGTAGAAATTTCAATTTTTATTTAAAGATTTGATATAAAACTATAACTTTTACATTTATGTCCCAAATCCATTGAAATCATATAAAAGTATCTAAGTCTATAAATATAATAGTCCTAAATTCATGACTCACATTTGTGCAGTCACCGAAAAAATTGTTCTAATTTTAACTACACATATTGGATTTATGTGATTCAAGTTCAAATTAAAGCTAAGATATAGATCTACAATTTTAATGTTCAAAGTTTAGCCTAATCTATCCTAAAAGGCATCTCAAAGTCAAAGCAAAATATTCAACCAAAATAAGGCAGGGACAAATTATTCTTTTACAGAATGCATCTCTTTGGAAAAACATTAAAAATCCAATTCTTATCAAAATGCTTTGAATCATATGTCATTTCCAAGATATGGGAGTATAGTGTTATAAGAAGAAAACCTCACTTAATTTGCCTATATTTAGAAGAAGTTATGATAGAAAATTCACATCAAGCACAAACTATACATTATGTTGAAAAATCGAGGGTTTCAGCTAGATCTAATTTTCCACCATTCTTATAAGTTCGGATGATTAATCTATGCTTGAAAAATATAAATCTAGGTTGAAAGAACAAGATTACCTCTAGAGAAACCACAATTTCATTCAAGAGCAAACCTTGTCAAAACCCTAACTTTCTCCCTCCTCAAGCTTCAAATCTCTCCTTTTAAGCCACCAATCCCATGAGTTTGTTGATGTCACATCCCGACCCTCAAGTCCAAGCATGCGACAACTGTCACGCTACCTTGAATACGTGTGAATCTCACACCGTGCTCCAAGGCATTGCAAGGCATTCAGAATACCAAATAAAGTCATAGGTCATCCCGGCCATCAAATTTCATCATCCAACCAAAACATAATTCACTCTTTAGGGATAGAAAACAAAATCAACAATAATTGCTAAGAAAATTCATGAGAAGGAAATTAAGGGTCCCCGATAAATGTTTATACATAGGCAAATCCAATTGAAAATGAAATACAAAGTTTCAAAAAAATATTCAAATAAACTCTTATACAAAATGCCTTTCTATGGATCAATCTATTGATACATTAAAGACAATAGTAAAATCTATACCAAAGGAGTCTCTGACAGAGGTCTTCCCAAAAAGGTCTAGCTCTAAATGAGTTCGCGAAGTAGATAACATTCCTCTGTAAAAATGAAGAGGGAGGGGTGAGTATAGGAATACCCAGTGAGTGATGTACATGTTGAACAAAAATAAGATTTGTGTGGTGGACATATCAAATATATACATTTCAAATCATCATATAAGTTTCAAGATCATTCATCAATAAAATAATTTTCCAAATATCATGATTCAATCTCATATACATCCAACCATTTCACATTTTCCAAACATGGGGCAGCCAAAATCATTATTCCCAACAAAAGTCTACCACGACCTAGGGTGGAACTGCCATGAGTTTTAGCAATTTCAGTCTACAAATACCTCATTCCTTGGCGTTGGCTATAGTATTTAGTTGGCGGTGCAACCAACTATCCCACGCCCTTCAAATGGCGTAATATTTGACCATGAATGTGTCATCGCAATAGGCCACATACCATGTTTATCAAGATTAACCCAACCACATCACTCTGTCGAGTCGCACTGTGGCGGGAAATGACTAGCCATTTTTCGGGGTTCAAACTCTTCCCCCAGTAGCCACCCCATATACCATTTCATGAAAATTTAATAATCCATTCCATGTGCTATCAAATAAATAATTGTTCATCAATAACCAGTTTCATAATATACTCAACATCAATAAATCAACATGGCACATTTATTCAGTCAAAACAATAGGACGTATAGGAATTTCAAACTTATTCTTTAGGATATTCTACACACACTAAAACATTTAAAATCAACTTTCGAAAATCATTTAGAAAATCCAAATAAAACATTTTTCTTATTTAAATGCAAGTATGTAACCACTCAAAGTACTAGGGATGATAGTCACTCCCAGATGTCTCTATAGCGATCGTCTTGTTTCGTTCAGTTTTTGCTAACTCCTAAGGGACATAATTAATTACCCACCATCATCAATATCAATCCTTTCAAGTAAACCCAAAACCCTAACATTCAATACCCAATCTTTCTCACATTCAGTGACTTAAAATCCACCAAATCTATTTCATCAAATTTCAACATAAACTCCAAAGCCATGAAAGAGGAAAATAAACCCAAGTTGAGAATAAAATATTACCTATATTTTTAGTCGATTTCACCTCAAGCCGAGTCACGATCAAACTCTAGGTTTTTCCTCGCTAAAAAATTTCAAATCTCTCACAAGATCTAAATCTCTAGAGATTGGATTATGAGTTTTGGAGTGTTTAGAGTGTGGGTTTTGTGGTGTTTTGATTGATCTTGGATAGAAATAAGAAGAGAGAAAGAGGTAGTGTATGACTAGAGAGAGAGAAAAGTAAGAGAAGAGGTGAAATTTGATATTTGTAGGTTCTAGAGTCCCAATTTCACTTTTTATTTACAACTCATTTCCATTATTTACTTATTTACCCTCATTCTCTTCCCAACTTACTCCAGTACCTAACATACCTTGTTTGTTAATTTCAAAACTCAATCCAATGGGTTTAAGTATTTGAAATATTATTTGTTGAGAGAGGAGTGTTAGGTGATGGATTTGGGTCAATTCTTATCGGTTACCAAACGTAACTTCATAATAGGAAAGGAAAATGTTTAATACGAAATATCATCAGCTAGAGAGAAAATGCTGTTAAGAAGTGTTGTTTGGTCAATCGAATGAGAGTGCTGTTCGGGAGTGTTATTCAGTCAACCGAACGAGAGTGTTGCTCATGAGTGTTGTTCGGGAGTGTTGTTCAGGATTATTGTTCGGGATTGTTGTTTGGGAGTGCTTCCTAGTGGCTAGCCGATGGAAAAGGGAAAGAAATTAAAATTCAAGTTGAATTGAGCATTCAAGTACCGAACGGAAACCAAGGTTACTACAGTAATGTACCGATGGTAAAAATAAAGTAGTAGTCACTACCGATAAGTAAATTTTTACAAAAACACCAATTCTACTAAACACTGAACATAATTTAAACTTTACCGAATGTTAGCACTCTATTAATCGATCGCTTAAAATTAAAATATTTATCGATGGCTCTAGTGATCCGAACTCTAATGATCGGTAATTTAAAAATTTAAAGTCTATCCACCAAATATCTAGAGGAGTTCCCGAGCAACCCAAGGAATAAAAATTCATATTTATTTAAAATTAACCACTCTTCCAAAATTTTACAAAACGTAAAAATTTTCATATAATCCACTTAGAATATATTTTGCAAATCCAAATTCGTCCGGTGTTACAATTCCTTCCCCCTAAAAGAAAATTTTGTCCTCAAAATTTCAGAATAAAATCATCCCACAAACATTTGGGGGTTGTCCCTACTCATGTTGTTTTAGACTTCTCAAGTCCTTTCTCCCTAAATAATCATCATTACATCTAATATCATACAATTTACTCAACAATACTCACATATTCACCACATAACAACTCTAATTATCTCCACAATCCATTATATAAAGTTAATAATCAAGATTGGTTCATCAATTTATCGATACCATGGAATGATTCAATACCATTAGCAAATCTCAAATATCATGTAATACCAATAACATGCTTTCAAAATCAATAGACTTATACTTAACTAAATTTGCCCATTCTATCATTCCAAAATTTATTTATTTATTAATCTAATTTTTTGAAAGAATTTATAGTATAAACCCATACTTCAGACAAAATATAGGAGCATCCTTCACTCATAATTTGTCATTCAATTGCTTATAAAAGTAAAGCGTTGTCACTAATTGAACAAGCCCTATTCATATATGGAAAATAAATAATGGCTATCTTGGTGGCTACTCAAAGATAGCATCAACATTTTGATTGATAATCACTACAAAATCCTCATAGGTCATCAACCCCTCACACATCTCATTAACCCAAAGACTCACATAAACACAAGGTTCCAACAAACGTACCTCTCGAAACTCGATCCCTATGACATTTAAGTATCATACAAAAAGGGCTGTGGGACTTAATGATAAAGATAAACTACAGAATGTTATTTTTCGATCTTACCATGACAATCCAAATGGAAAGCGCTCACGAAGGTAACTCCTAAGAGAATTTCTGGCCTTCTCTACTAGAGAAGCTTAGCAAGAGCAGTTAGAGAATATGTAAGACTTGAACTATCTATCAAAGGTCCAAGCCTAGTAAAGATTTATTCCACGTGAAATTTTGAACATTAGGAGTTTAGGGCTAAGACTTTAGCCTATGCTCATCATCTCCCTATACTCTCTCAAAAATTATCTGACAAGTCTCTTGATTCAAACTATATCATATGTTGATAACTTGATAAATGCCTCATATCTAATTGTAACTCTATTTCCTAGGACCCATAAGAGGTTTTTAAATTTTCTCAAAAACATTTGTAAATACAAAAACCTTTAAAATCATTTGTAAATATTTGAAAACTTTCTATAACTTCAAAACCTTTGCAATAATACCAATAAAATTGTCACATCTCAACTCGCAGGTCCAAGCACTCAACAACCATTGTGCTACCTTGAATATGTGTGAATCTCACCCCGTGCTCCAAGGCATCGCAAGGCATTCAGAATACCAAATAAAGTCATAGGCCTTCCCGGCCATCAGATGCCATCAACCAACCAAAACATAATTCTCTCTTTAGGGATAGAAAACAAAATAAGCAATGATTTCAAAAAAAAATTCATAAAAAGGAAATTAAGGATCCCCGATAAAAGTTTATATATAGCCAAATCCAATTGAAAATGAAATACAGAGTTTCAAAAAAATATTCAAATAAATTCTTATACAAAATGCCCTCTATGGGTCAATCTATCAATACCTTAAAGACAATATAAGATCTATACCAAAGAAGTCTCTGGCAGAGGTCTTCCCAAAACGGTCTAGCTCTAAACGACTTCACGAAGCAACAAACATTCCTCTGTAAAAATGAAAAAGGAGGGGTGAGTATGGGAATACCCAATGAATGATAAACATGTTGAACAAAAATAAGATTTGTGTGGTGGACATATCAAACATATACATTTCAAATCATCATATCAGTCTCAAGATCATTCATCAATAAAATAATTTTCCAAATATCATGATTCAATCTCATATGCATCCAACCATTTCACATTTTCCAAACATGGGGCAGCCAAAATCATTATTCCCAACAAAGGTCTACCAAGACCTAGGGTGGAACCGCCATGGGTTTTAGCAATTTCAGTCTACAATACCCCATTTCTTGGTGTTGGCTATAGTATTTTGGTGGCGGTGCAACCAACCATCCCATGCCCTTCAAACGGCGCGTTATTCGATCATGAATGTGCCGTCGATACCGGCTACATACCATGTCTATCAAGATTAACCCCACCACGTCACACCATCGAGTCGCACCATGGCAAAAAATGACTAGCCATTTTTTGGGGTTCAGACTCTTCCCCCAGTAACCACACTGTGCACTATTTCATGAAAATTTAATAATCCATTCCATGTGCTATCAAATAAATAATTGTTCATCAATAACTAGGATCATAATATACTCAATATCAATAAACCAGCATCATAATATACTCAACATCAATAAATCAACATTGCACATTTATTCAGTCAAAACAATAGATGTATAGGAATTTCAAACTTATTTTTTGGGATATTCCACACACACTAAAATATTTAAAATCAACTTTTGAAAATCATTTAGAAAATCTAAATAAAATATTTTTCTTATTTAAGTGTAAGTATGTAACCACTCATAGTATTAGGGAGAATAGTCACTCCCAAACGTCTCTGCAGCGATCGTCTTGTTGCGTTCAATTTTTGCTAACTCCTGAGGGATATAATCAATTACCCACCATCATCAATGTCAATACTTTCAAATAAACCCAAAACCCTAACATTCAATATCCAATCTTTCTCTCACTTTCGTTGACTTAAAATCCACCAAATCTATTTCATCAAATTTCAACATAAACTCCAAAGCCATGAAAGAGGAAAATAAACCCAAATTGAGAATAAAATAGTACCTACATTTTTAGTCTTCGATTTCACCTTAAGTCGAGAAACGATCAAACCCTAGGTTTTCCCTCGTTAGAAAATCTCAAATCTCTCACAAGATCTAACATTCTAGAGATTGGATTATGAGTTTTGGAGTCTTTAGAGTGTGGATTTTGTGGTGTTTTGATTGATCTTGGATAGAATCAAGAAGAGAGAAAGAGGTAGTGTAACACCGACACCTCAGTATATTCATATTTGCACTCTTTTCCATTCTATGTATGATATTACTCATGTTTGATATAGAAATTTTACTAAGAAATTTTTTTGATAAAACCGTCCCTAAACAAATATCGGCTAAAATCGCCGGAAATTAAAAACTTCCAAAATGACCATTGAAGGTCAAATAATAATTAGAATGGCCTTACAAGTGTAAGGACCTCAAATATAGATAAATATTGCTTCCTAAAGCTAAATCAGGGATTTCTGGAAAATCTCCCAAAAAACCCTAATCGGACGGTAATGAGCCCCGGCAAGACTAATGAGCACATTTCGATGCGAAATAGACTTAGTTAGACTTAACATGAGGTAAGGGGCCTAGTGTGTAATTATGAAAAATTTTGGGGTCAAAATAGAATTTTCAAAGTTTAAGGGACTAGTTTACAATTTACAATAACTTAGAATTAATCTACTATTTTTATTTTTCCTAAATCCCTAATTGGACAAGTGTAGAGAGAGGGAGGAATGTGAATGGTTCAAAGGTTGGACTAGTGTGAAAAAGTGTGAAAACAAGGTTGTTGAAAAGTTTGACTTTGGAAATTTAAACCCTAGGTGGAGAGGTGCTTGTGTTAATTTGGACCAATGAGAGCTTTAAGGTCTTGAGGTGGGGCCCACATAATAAATAAAGGTGTGATTTGTAGAGAGTGAAATAGAAATGGTGGGTCCCACACATATTTAATAAAAATGTAATTTTAAAATAAAAATGTAATTTTAATAATAATAAATGTATTAACTAATTAAACAAACGAGTGGGGGAGAGAGAGAGAGAGAGAGAGAGAGAGAGAGAGAGAGAGAGAATGTGAGAGAGGGAGAAGGAGAGGGAAAGAGAGAATAAGTTAGGTTAATTTTAGAATAAGTTAGTGAAAATCAAGGGCTAGGATTAAATTTGGACATTGGATTGTCAAGATTAGATGTGAATAAAGTAGAATAGACTTGAAAACCTAGACTCTTCCTTTATTCTTCAAAAATTCGTGGGAGGCCAAAGAGAGAAAAGAAAACCCTTCATTTTCTTCTTCTCCCTAGCCATAACCTATCCCTTGAAGGAACTTTTGATTTCTTCAAACAATCCTCTAATGTTTTTACATAAATCAAACTCTCTTCATCCATAGAACAACAAATCCAAAAATTAGAAGAAGAGAAGAAGGTTTGCTTGGTGATCCAAGGATGGAAACTTAGAGATTCAAGTGAAGATATCTATGGTTTCTTCAATTTTTTCCTCAACAACTTTAGGTAAGAGAGCTTCCTTTCTATCTTTTGTATAACATATATTGATTTGGAGCCAAAAGGAAGTCTCTAACATGGTGACTCTTTGTAGACCAAAAGTTGGATCTAAGAGGAAAAGATAGATCTTTGGAGGAGAACACTTGTTTGGAGCTTGAGACACCACAACTTGAGGTATAAAAATTCTTCACTTTGTTTGGATTTTAGAACATTTCATTTGGTGTGTTAATGTGTTGATTTTAGCTTAGTTTAGGTGTAAAAGTCAAGTAAATGAATGATATAAAGTGTGCAGAAAATTTCAACATGTGAAATGTTTGATTTAAGTTTTGAATGGTCACTAAATGAGGTGAGAAACCATAGGGGAACATGTGCAGAAAAATTCAGAACTTTGGGTATGAAATTGGATAGGTTTTAATGTAATTTTGGGTGTTAAAATGTGAGATTTATGTACTTGTGTGTGTGCTGGATTTTGGCATTGAAGTATGAGGTGTATATATGTGTGTTAGTGAATGGAATGAAGAAAGAATGAGTGCAGAATTTTCTGCACTACTGGAAGTGAGAAAGGAAACCAATTTCATGTGAAATATGTAGTGAAATGTAAGGAAAATGAAATAGGAAAGTGTGCAGAATTTTGTGGTGTGCTATTGAGTATATGTATGTGCAAGTGGAGTTATGAGTGTGAGGATTTAGGTGTGTATGTATACAAAAACTTTAGATGGAGTTATTATGCATGTGTATATAAAATGCCTTGACCGAATACATTTAAGAGAACAAGGAAATTGCATGCTGTCTGGAAAAGTTGAGAATGAATTTAGTAAATAAAATGGAGGCTTATATGTGTATGTAATGATGTATAAATGTGTATGCATGCATAGCGATGTTGGTGTATTTAAGTGATGTGAAAATGTGCAATTGTAACGAATGTGCACAAGCATGTGTTTGTGCTAATATGATAAATGTATGGTGTTGGATTGGTGTGTTGAAGGGGAGAAATTGATAAAGAATTAAAAATGTGAAGTGAGTATACTAAGAGATTAAATATGTTAATGATGACCTTGATAGTATGGGTACCTTTGATAATGTGTGATTAAAGTTGTAGTTTGGATGTTTGAAAGGGAAATAGTGTATGTATATGCATTAGAGTCTAGATATAATGTTCTAGGTTTTAATCCTATTGAAGGGGATAGTTAAAAATAAGATGTAACATTTAAAATTTTCAAAGCTATAACACTTATATGTGTTATATATATTATGACTGTAGTGATATATTGCTTGATCATTCGGGGGAAACTCTTTTTGTTGTTGTGGAGCATTTTTGGGAGTGACGTACCCTCCCGTATACAGTGAGTGGGAATTTGATACTGTGTTTTTCAATTGAACAAAATCCTTGTTTACAGTTTTTCGAAATGACATATTTTGTGAAATGTGTAAGCATTGGTTTGACCTATGATTTTTAAATGCTCTCTTTTGTGATTATTGGAGTATCCCAAATGATTTAGTTAAATGTTATGCATCCATGATTTGTATTGAAAATATATCATGCCACTCTTTGGAATTGTGATATGATTTATATGCTATCATTGTATGGACATTTTAATTGAAAGGATTTGATGAAATATATTGGCACGCTGTTTTGAAATAATTTGATGATTTATGTGTGGGCTGGATGCCTACTTATGATGGAATTGACGGATATGATGATATGATTATATTATTGATGGATTTCGTAGCTATGAAGGACATTTGTAGAGACATCCCTTGTGTGTCCGGATACACTTCGGCCGGAGGTATCCGCAAATATTGTGGTTGTGATGTGTACAGTTGTGCTCGGATGAACCAAATTTGGGGAGGACGTGTGTTACGCCACAGTCTAGCTCCGAGTGTGGTACTCTACTTGGTTGGTTGGGTATACATATAGACACAAGCTAGCCGGTTGAACCAAACGTGGGGAGGACAAATGTTACGCCATTGTCTAGCACTTGGTGAGGCTCGTGGCCAACGTTGGGGAAGAGAGCTAATATTTTTCTATACTTGCATATGAAAAACTCCCAATGTGCCCTGCAGTGGTCTACCATGACCAATGGATGCATATTTTGATACCATGATGTGTGTGATGTAAACATTTGATTTCCGGATATAACATGTTTGGTTTTGATATTATATTGGTTTTGAAATGTACACTCCATACTCACACTTAGATTGAGAACATATTGTCGATCCCCTCACTCACTGAGTATTTCCCCATAATACTCACCCCTCACTTTCCCCCTGATTTTCAGTTATAGACTTGGCAGAGAGAGACATGTCGAGTGAGTCGACATATTTGACTTTTGTTGGAGACCTCAGACTCAGGTGTGGTATCGTCCATTCTTCCGCAGTGTTGTATTTGGTGATGTTGGATGATGTATATGTTCATTTTGAGGTCTATAGAATGACCAATGTATATTTTAATGGGATGACTGTATTATGTTATGTAACGTAAATTGACACTCTCAGTTGTATTGCTTAATTATGCAATGAGGTACTGTGTTGGGATTTTTACATACTTTTACTTGGGAAATTATGTTTTTGAGAAAATAGGTTTTATACAGGTATTGATGTTAGCCCGCATTGTCTCGGTATGCGTATCGAGAGGTAGTAGCATACGAGGTGACGGGTGGCTGTTCACGGCCTCGGATCGAGGATCGGGGCGTGATAGGTAGTGTATGACCAAAGAGAGAGAGAAAAGTAAGAGAAGAGGTAAAATTTGACATTCGTAGATTCTAGAGTCCCAAATTCACTTTTTATTTACAATTCATTTCCATTATTTACTTGTTTGCCCTCATTCTCTCCCCAACTTACTCTAGTATCCAACATATCCTTTTTGGTAATTTGGAAACTTAACCCAATAGGTTTAAGTACTTGAAATATTATTTGTTGAGAGAAGAGTGTTAGGTGATGCGTTTGGGTTAATTCTCATCGATTACCGAACGTAACTTCATGATAGGAAAGGAAAATGTTCCAATACAAAATATCTTCAGATAGAGAGAAAATGTTGTTCAGAAGTGCTGTTCGGTTAACCAGATGAGAGTGTTGTGGAGTGTTGTTCAGTCAACCGAATGAGAGTGGGGAGTGTTGTCCGAGATTGTTGTTCGGGAGTGCTTCCTAGTGGCTAGCCGATAGAAAAGGGTAAGAAATCAAAATTCAAGTTGAATTGAGCATTCAAGTACCGAATGAAAACCAAGGTTACTGTAGTAATGTACCGATGGTAAAAATAAAGTAGTGGTCATTGCCGATAAGTAAATTTTTACAAAAACACCAATTCTACTAAACACTGAACACAATTTAAACTTTACCGAATGTCAACACTATATTAACTGATTGCTTAAAATTAAAATATTTACCGATGGCTCTAGTGATCCGGACTCTAATGATCGGTAACTTAAAAATTTAAAGTCTATCCACCAAATATCTAGATGAGTTCCCGAGCAACCCAAGGAACAAAAATTCATATTTATTTAAAACTAACTACTCTTCCAAAATTTTACAAAACGTAAAAATTTTCATATAATCCACTTAGAATATATTTTGCAAATCCGGATTCGTCCGGTGTTGCAATTGAGGAGTAGAGAGAGGGAGATCTAGGGAAGATGAGAGGGAGAGAGTGAGTGAGTAAGGGCGAGAATGAGGGGGACAAGAGAGAGCAGTGAAGTCGAGAGAAAGTGGGTGATGGAGAAGGTGAGAGAATAAGTAGGGGTTTTGACTTTTTTTTTCTTTTTTTTGTTGTTTCTTGATGTTACAATACTTAACCCCCTAAAAAGAAATTTTGTTCTCAAAATTTAAAAGAAAATTATATATCAAAAAGGTGGGGGTGTTGTTTTCACATCGACTCTTCGATCTCCCAAGTTTCCTCTTTCACTTGTTTACTTCTCCAAAACACCTTAACTATAGGGTTTTATTTACTACAAAGGTTGTTATACAGACCGAGCCGAGTTCGGGCCACTCGCCAGCTACTCGGTCAATGACTCGACTTGACTCGAGTTTGACCGAGTTCAAGTCGAGTTTATCATATATCGAGTCGAATTCGTGTAGTATAATTTTAGACTCGAAAACTCGACGAGTAGCTCGATTACATATATTAATATATATTATATATATTCATATATAATTATAATATAAAAATAAAATAAAATAAAATAAAATATATTAATATATTATATAATAATTTAGTTTTCGAGTCGAATTCAGGTATTTTGTTATATAATCAAGTCGAGTTCAAGCTCCTATTATATACTACTCATCGAGTTCAAGTTAAGTTCAAGTCAAGTAAAAAAAATCAATTTTGAGTTTTAGTATAGGGATACTCGGGATCAACTCAAATCGAATACACCCCTATTTACTACTCAATTGTTTGAGTTGCTGATCAAGGATTTTCACTACTGGTATCTTGAAACTCAAATATTGATTCAACTCTATTGAAGGAGCTTCTAACATATGTGAGAGATTTGATAAATATTTCTTCAATATTGAAATGTTAAAAACATCATAGATCCTTTGTAACTCCGGTGACAATTCAAGTCGGTAGACCACCTTTCCAATTCTTTCAAGGATCTTAAAGGGATCAATATAACGAGGTTTCAATTTTTCCTATTTCTGAGACTGGATTATGCCCTTCCAAGAAGATACCTTTAAAAACACCATATCTCCTACTTCAAATTCCAAGGGCCTTATACTCTTGTCAGCGTAATTCTTTTATCGATCTTAAACCACCTTCATTCTTTCTCGAACCATTCTCACCTTTTCTTTGGTAGTCTCAATCAATTCTATGTTTTTAATTTTTTTCTCACCAACCTCATCCTAACATAATGGTATACAGCACTTCCTTCCGTAGATAGTTTCATTTGATGGCATTCCAATACTAGTTTGGTAACTATTGTTGTATTCAAATTTGATTAATGAGAGATGCCAATCCCAACTACTTTGAAAATCCATAATATATGCTCTAAGCATATCTTCTAAGCTCTAAATAGTGTTTTCAGACTGTCCATTCATCTGATAATGAAAGCAGTGCTAAATTTTAACTTAGTCCCCAAATGGGCTTTTAGTTTAGGCCAAAATAAAGAAGTGAACCAAAGATCATGACCCGATACAATGGACACCAGGATGCCATAAAGCCTCATAATCTCATGGGTGTACAACTTGGCCAATCTTTCTAAGGAAGAGTTTTGAATCAACAGAAAGTGAGTCAACTTGGTGAGATGGTCAATAATTACCCAAATGGCATTGTGATTGCTGAGAGTATGTGGCAAACCCACCATGAAATCTATAGTAATGTGTTTCCACTTCCATTCGAGAATTGGTAGTGGTTATAAGACACCGACCGGCTTCTTGTGCTCAGCTTTGACTTGCTAGAACACTAGACATCTAACTACAAACTCAGCTATTTCTCTCTTCAATCTGGATAACCAATATGACTCCTTGATGGTTCGATATATCTTAGTAATCCCTAGATGTACGTGGCCCTATTTAAGTGATTCGACCAAATCTTCAAGGCAAAGACAATGACGTTTAGCTCCAAGTCATGGGTAGAGTAGTCCACCTCATGTTTCTTTAGCTGACGACAGGTATAAGCAATCACCCTATCACCTTGCATCAACACACACCCTAACCTTTGCTTGCTAAGTCACTATATACCACATACTCGCCATCGTCGCTAGTAAGGAAAGCAAGGATGGGAGCGAATATCAACTTTCACTTCAGCTCTTAGAAACTACCCATATACTTTTCATCCCATTCGAACTTAACTCCCTTTTGAGTCATTAGAGCCATTATTTTTTACAATCTCTCTACAAATCTCTGATAATAATCTGCTAATCCGAGAAAATTCCTCACCTCAGTGACATTCTTGAGTTACTCCCACTTCAGAATGGCCTCTACCTTCCTAGCGTTTAAAAAAATTCCATTCCTAGAAATCACATGCCCCAAAAAGCCAATCTTCCTTAACCAAAACTCGCACTTGGAAAACTTGGCATATAACTCCTCCCTAAGAGTTCGCAATACGATCTAGAGATACTCAGAGTGCTCTTCATCATTCTTGGAGTACACCAAGATGTCATCGATGAAGATTATAACAAACTTATCAAGGTAGGAATGAAACATTCGGTTCATGAGATCCATAAAAGCTATAGAGGCATTCGTCAACTCAAAGGGCATCACCATAAACTCGTAGTGTTCATATCGTGTCCTAAATGCGGTCTTATAGATATCATTACTCTTGGTCCTTAATTGGTGGTAACCGATCTCAAATCTATTTTCGAGAACACACTAGCCCCTTGAAGTTAATTGAAAAGATCATCAATTCTCGGGAAAGGTACTTGTTCTTGATTGTTGCCTTATTGAGTTGCTAGCAGTGAATGCATAAAATGAGGGTTCCACTCTTCTTCTTCTTCATAAATAGATGCGGAGCACCCCATGGTGAGATATTCGGTCGGATAAACCACTTATCCAAAAACTCTTGGAGCTAAACCTTCAACTCCTTCAACTCCATGGCTATCATTCGATATGGAGTGATAGAAATCATTGCGGTGTCAGAAACCAGATCTATGGTAAAGTCGAACTCTCGAATCGGTGGCAACAGGGTCAACTCTTCTAGAAAAACATCCAAAAGCTCATTCATTATAGGAACATCACTCAAATTAAGACTCTCCACCATGGTGTCAATAATGTGGGCTAAGTAGGCCTCACATCCTTTGTATACTAGTCTCAATACTTTAAGAACTGAAATCACATAGCTCGATAACACTCAACGCTCGCCAGCATAGACAAGTGTCGGACACCCTGGTTTCTAAAATTTCACTTCCTTCGTGAAACAATCCACTGATGCCCGATAAAGATGCAACCAATGCAGACCTAGAATGGTGTCAAAATCTCCCATCTCAAATGGAATCAAGTCTGCTTTAAGAGTTACCGTGATTACATTCATCTCACAATCCTTATACATGGTATCTATAATTAGCTGTTCTCCCAAAGAAGTGATAACCAACAACTTCTCAACAAGCAGAGTTAGAGACCTATCAGAATGCCTAGAAAAACCTATACTCAAAAATGAACTATTAGATATAGTATCTATTAGCACATGAGTATCAACATCGAAGATTTTCATTGTACTTATTAATATAGACCATAAAATAATTAATAGTCGATCCACAAATTATATGGTTCATATATGACATACAATCATGAACATTTCGTATATTCACCTACCACAGGAATCCTCACTATTTAATCATAACATCATACTATACGTGCATATATAAAACTCCTGAGACTGACAGTTCTTGGCCCAAAGGTCATGACAAAATATACAGTCCAACACATTGAATCCAACAAATCCCTAGGTTAAACAGGTCCTTCAATTACACTAAGTGATCACCCATTAATTGTTACTCACTTGATGGATCTCCACAAATCAATAATTCTAGACACATTCCCCATATCCAATGTTATGTATTTATCAATGATCATAATAAAAATCATATCATAAACATACTTCAGATAATAACCAAATATCATCTACATCACATCTCTAAATTATCTAATTCAAGTTTCAAAGGAGTTTACCTCGACAATGTTCAGATTGGCATAAGCCTCTTCATTTGTTTAGGCATAAATACTCGCTTGGGCCCTTGGTTGAGAGCATTAAGTAGAGGCGGTTACAGTGTTGCTTCTAATCCTTGATCTCGGAGTGGCACTGGTGAAAGGTGCTGAAGTAGTAGTCAGGCTACCTTTAGAGCCACTAGAAAGACCCCAAACTTGTTGACTCCCATACCCTTCAATATTTAACTTGGGACAAGAGTGTTGAAAGTGACCATTCTTCCCGTAATGGTACCATTTGCTGGGTCCTTTA
Organism: Dillenia turbinata; assembly: GCA_037126225.1. Taxonomy (NCBI): domain Eukaryota; kingdom Viridiplantae; phylum Streptophyta; class Magnoliopsida; order Dilleniales; family Dilleniaceae; genus Dillenia; species Dillenia turbinata. The sequence continues at coordinate 9,633,108 of JBAMMX010000021.1, read as the reverse complement.
TATGAACCCGAGTTGTATCCCTTGTAATTTATGTAAGGATTCCTTTTTCTTTCTCGTGATCCAACACTACCACAAGGAGCATTTGGCTTGAAGAACGATTGTCGTTGGGAAGTGCTAACCAACCTTAAAATAAAACCACTACTATATGAGCTCATGCTCTTGCTCTTCTTGGAGTTTTGGCCCAGAGTGAACTCGCCCGACGTTTTCTTCTTCCCATGGTACTCCCTAATCTTGCATCTCTTTAGCACCATTTACTCAGCCCTTAAGGTCAATTGCAGAGCATTCTGGTTGATGTGATCCTCGATAACTGACATCCTCTCTCAGATGTTCAGGTTCATGCCATCCTCAAACTTGAAATGTCTATACTCCTCAAAGGCTAGAAAAACTTCTAAACTCTACTTCATACTCTGCTAATGACCTATTTCCTTGATGGAGGTGGAGGAATTCTCTTCTTTTTAAATCCTGATCAAATTGGATGTAGAACTTCTTATTAAATTCCCTAAGGAATTCGTTCTAGGTAAGGAGTGCAGTTGCTCTCTCCATTACATCATCCCACCAAATTCTAGCATCCTTATCCAACAATCTTATGGCCGCTATAAGTTTAATCTCATCGTCAATCCTCATGTCTATTACTGCTTCTCGAACCCTTTTGATCCATTTCTTGGCCACTATAGGGTTGTTGGATCCTGAGAAGGTCTCAAACTCAAGTTATCTAGCTTCCTTCAACAACTTAGACAATTTAATGAGCGACCAAGTAGGAGGTGCTACCAGTGCCATAGAGGGACAGTTAAACCACTGGATTGGGAGGTGAGGGAGGAACTTGACTTGAGGTTCTACATGAAAATGCATACCATATGCATTCCAAACTTGATCTATTGTCAGAGAGCATTAAGTAGTGGAAGAGAAATTCCGATTGGAGGAGCCTGGTGAGTAGGTGTTGTAGGAGGTAGAGCATGCGAAGATGACTCATCCTCGTGCTTAGAGTAATCTCGTTTATATTCCTCATTCTTTTGTGAGGAGGTATAATGATCTATAAAAGAAAACTATTTTTAGTTTACTACACTAATGTGACGCTAGGTACCTATGTCTAAAGGTGTGTCAATGTTATAGGAACCATAGGAGGCCTTAAAAACTATTTGAAAATATTTTGAACAGCCAAACTTTTGAAAACATTTGAAAGTCTTTAAAATATTTGAAAAAATTCATTTGAACTTTCAAGACATTTAAAACTAAACATGGCACTCTAATACCAATAAAACTGTTATGCCCCGACCCTCAGATCGAGTGTGTAACAACCTCCGTGTCATCCTATAATATAAGTGAGCCCTACCCATACACTGGGATAGCACAAGGTATTTATCGATATCTATTAATTTCCAAAATAACTCAACAAAATCCAAAGGACCAACTCGGTCCATCCTTATCTCAAAAGGCATGCATAAGGTCAATCTAACCATTCTAAATCCAATAAATTTCCATAAATTTCAAAAGAAATTTCTGTGGATGAAAATGTAAAAGATTCGAGTATAATTTAAAGTTGGTAATTCAAATGGGTTGACAAAATGGGGTTTCAATTACAATTCCAAATATTTATATATGTATATATACACCTTCCTTATAGGTTTAACTAATTTCCTCAAAATCTCAACCCATGTAAAATTCAATACCAGAAGTAGGACGCGTAACAAAAGCTAGGATTTGGCAAATCTGATACTATGGTTAGTTAAAATCTCCAAATTTAAGCTTTATCTAAAAAAAATAAAAGAATAAAGGATGAGTATAAAATCCTTAGTGAGTGAAGTGTAATAATATAGTTGCAACAGTAAATGAGTGGTGAGTGTAATAATGTCAAATTATAATTCCAAAAAATTCATCAATTGTAGGTTGTTTCAAGTAATCTAGATAATAAATAAAAAAATAGATGAATCTACAAGTTCATATTTTCAAAAAATCGTGAGGTCTCCCAAAAGAAAGCACTTCTGCATGAAATTTGGCAGAACCTGGAAAGAAGCCAACCAAGGGGCTTTTAATTCGTTCGTTTCATAACACTACTTCCCTCTTCCTTGGCATTAACTCCGAACCTTACCGATGATACAATCGGATAGTTCGAAAGGGGTGTAGGAGGCTATGTCTACCATCCATTGCTAAGAAACCCCAACCACGGTACTACATCTAGTCACTTTATGGAGGGAAAAACTATATCAATTTACATCACATGCACCATCATTTCACAAATATTTCAATATCATTCAGTGTGTCATGATTTCAATAAATAGGTTATCAAATCATATCAACATATTCACGAATACAATTTCTAACAAAATATGGTACAAATTCATTCATAAACACATAGGATGCATACATATTACCAACTCCAATTTTGGGACATCCCACCATCACAAATATTTGTAAAAGTTATTTATAAAAGAATTTAGAAACCATTTTTTTCATTTAAAAGCAAAATGGTCAGTCTACTCATCTCTTAAGAGAGTATCCACTCCCAAATTTTATAACCAAATGAAATTATCCCTCTTTCAGCCCTTCCAATGCCTTAACCTAATTCATTGGTCATAATTTAATCACTAAATTATATACCAATACTAGAGAAAATCAATTTCTTCTCAATATTTAACAATTCGAGTTTTCCAATAAATTTATGACACAACATGTCTTAGAAAAATGACCATATCTTGATCCATACTTCTCATATTACTAAAATTTCAATTCACTTAAAGATTAGACATATGTCCTAAGCCCGTTTAAATCCTACAAAAGTATCTAAGTCTATGAATATAATGGTCCTAAATTCAAGACCCACATTTGCTCAATCACCAACAAATTGTCATAACTTTCACTACATATCGGATTTAAGGAATCCATGTCTCAAATTAATGATAAGATAAAAATCTACAATTTTCATAGCTTAGCCTTATTTAGCCAAAGCAGAACAGGAATAGAGTATTCTTCTGTAGAGTACATCTCCTTGAAAAATCACTAAAAATACAATTTTCATTAAAATGCTTTGAATCACCTGCCAATTTCAAGGTATGGAACTCTAGTGTCATGAGAACAAAATCTCACTTAATTTGCCTATATGTAAAAGAAGTTACGATGGAAAGATCACAATAAGCACAAATTGCACATTATGTAAAAAAAATCAAGAGTTGTAGCTAGATCTAACTTTCCACCATTCTTATAAGTTCATATCATTAATCCATGCTAGGAAAACATAAATCTAGGTAAAAAAAAAACAAGATTACCTCTAAACAAACCGCAATTTCATTCAAGAGCAAACCTTATCAAAACCCTAACTTTCTCCCTTCTCAAGCTTCAAATCTCCATCTTCAAACCACCAATCCTATGTGTTTGTTGAGGAGTTTAGAGTGTAGATCAAAAGATTTTGGAGTTGTCTTAATTTATTTTGTAGAGAGAGAGAGAGGGAGATCTAGGGAAGATGAGAGGGAGTAGGAGAGGGTGAGAGTAACCACTTCCAATTCCATAAATTTGTAAAAATAACCACTCCCAATTCCAAACTGAATGAGATCCAATCACACCTTGGATTTCCAAATACCTAAATCTAAGATATTGAACATCAATTAACCATAAAATCATAAACCAACAGTAGGGCTTATTGGTTTCTCTCCAATATTTCACAACCCTAATTTTCAATCACAAATGTGTCTAAGAGAAGCCATCATATCGTGACCCACAAGGCTTGGATCAAAGTGATGCCAATTGCTACTCAAAGTTAAGGCATAGGACTATAATTTTTATGTTTATGATTAGGCCCAATTCCCATTATACAGCAATATCCAAGTCATTTAAATTTACAATTTGAAATTCAAAACATAGCATGAGCAGTTTTAGAAAAATTAGTGTAACCTTCTTTGCACATATTGAATTGAAGTGATTCAAGTGCCCATTTAAAGGTAAGACATAAATATACAAATTTCATGTTTAGGGTTCAACATAATTTAGTCTAGACATTAGCTAAAATCAAGACAAATCTCAGTGCCAAAATAGGATAGGAAACACGACAAATTTTCTATGAAACTTTTGTTGATTTAAAAATTTAACAAAAATTCATTTCTCTATGAAATCGTTTAATACATATGTCATTTGTAAGCTCTAAAAGCCTAGTTTCATAAGAAGAAAATCTCATTCAATTTATTGTTGTGTAAAAAAAGTTATAGGCTGAAAATAGAAGCATGGTTTGAGTGGTCAGCAAGCAGAATCCCCAATTTTTCATGCTTTTATGTTCTAAAACATGGCTCCTTTCAATCCTAAACCATTCCATCCTTTTTTTAACATCATAATCACATATAAAATATGCTATACATAATCCTTAGGCATCACTTAAAAAAAAATACAAGAATGGTACTTGTCTCAAAAATTTTCCCCAAACTTCAATATTATACAAACCTTCGGTTTAAATCTCCAAACCTAAAATTTCAAATCTCAACATAAAGCTCAAATACAATAAGATTTATCCAAATCTAAGATGAAGGAAGATTACTTCACTTGAACTGCCAATTTTGCTTCTTAGTCTTACAACCTTAAAACCCTAAATTTTCTCTCTCTACAAAACCCAAATCTCTCTCTAGATTCAAACTTCTAATGGGTTTTTTTTTTATGCTTTGGAGCTCTAATCTATGGACTTTTAGGGGGCCTTGGTGGATCTCAAGTTATAAGAGGGAGAGAGTTCAAAGATTAGAGAATAATGGGGGAGAGAGTGTGTGATCGATTGGAGAAGAGAGAGAAGTATGGACTTGGGGCTTAAGTTGTCCTATTTATAGATGGGAGTGCTTTTACCATCTTACCGTTGACTAATTATGTGTTTTGATAGAGTTTGGCTAACGTCTTTCGTCATTTTGTATCTCTAAAGCACTTATACATTTCAATCACTTTCTTACACAGACTCTAACTCTAGAGAATCCATAAAACTTCAATAAAGATTCATAGAGTTTCGCTTAATACACCATAGTCAATAAAAGTCTAAATCTTCTCAGAATTACATAAAAGGCCTTAATGAAAATTTAAATACTGAATTTTTGGTGCTACAAATATATAACACAAAGTGATCTTAGGTAGAACCTCCTCTAGAAACCAAAGAATTTGAATGCTTCCAGTTCCTAAATTATTTACAAGGATGATAAACTTTCTTCATACCTATTTATTTTTCTCATGCTACTGGATAAGTTCTTTGCTATATGGTATTTAGGCCCCAATAAGCTAGCCAATATCCAAAAGGTAGAGGCACACCCTTGAAATGTATTTATAGAACTTAATGAATATGAGAATATTTCTTAGGATATGACCTATTTCGTTTAGCTTTATTTTTTGTCATAGAAAACTTCTGTTGTAACCTGAATGAAAAGGTCTGTACCGGAAACTTCGTGAATATCCATATGAGTATGCACTACATGAGAGACAAAAAAAGAAAACTAATTTAAATACAAAAATTCATGTTGGGGCCCTGCATTAGGTGGGTAGGCTAGGACCTTGATTAGAAGCTTCTTTATTTATTTGTTTCTTTATTATTTAGTTACTCAAAACTAGTTTCTACTTCCTAATCCATTTATTTTGAGGATAAGATAAATTGAGTTCAGTCTTTCTTGGGTGAAAAACTTGACTCTAGATATTGGGCAATAATCGCTCTGTAATTCAAACATTGGGTCTATCTGAAGGACTTGAGTCATGCTTCAACCCTCCCGTCGAGCACGTAACAAGCGTCACGTTACCTCAAAATACGTGCGAACCCCACTCGATGTCCCGTGGTACTGCAAGACTTTTTGATATCCAAATCATTTCATAACTACATTCAAAACATTTATAGGCCATCCTGGCCACCCAAATAGTTTCCAAACATTTGCAACTCAAAATATATCTCAAAATTCACAATATAATCTAAATGTCCCAAATGGAAGAAATAAGTTTGCAAAGGAATTTCTTATGGCGAATAAATAAAATTCATCATCAGAAAAACATGGATTTGTCCAATACTTGTCTAGAGAAATAAAGTAAGTATTTATCAAATCCAAGTATAACGTAAAGTACAAAAATTTACTTACATGGTTCCAATTAAAAAAATTTCTACTAATGTTCACAAGGTTCACACCTACCAAAATTTACCAAAGAAGTCCTTGACATTGACGATAGTTGTAGTCTTAGTCTCTAATTTACACTTCTTCTAAAAAAATTAGAGAGAGGGGAGTGAGTATTATAAATACCCGGTGAATAGAGTACAATGGCCTGGTGAACATGAATGAGGGGTGAGGGTGGTGGTGCCAAACATGCATGTCAATTATAATGCAATACAATAATAGAACTTATTTGCATAAAACACTTCGCATCAAGCCACCATGACTCAGATATACACATCAACAATTTAAACTTTCATTTCCAAAGTTTGGGCTTTGTCAAAATTACTCTCCTATCAAAGGTCGTTGGTAAAATCCGTCAAGAAGCTTTTCACAATTTTCATAAAATCCCCTATCCTTGGTATTGGCCCGGAGTTTTCATAGGGTGCTATCATGTCATCATGGCCAAATTGAGTGACTCTCCATCCCGCCATCTCCAAGCTATAGATTTAAATCAAATCAGTATTAACCACACTGTCTCGATTGCCCGATCTGTGGAAGACTTAAGAGTATAGTCTTTCTTTCCCAACACTATGTTACCAAATTTAATTCATCGTACAACTCACGCTCATTTACAAAATAGATCAATATTCACAATTCGCAATAAATGTTTAAATATAACATAGTACAAATAATTCAATATTCTAGCTCAATTGTCATGGATTTATTACAATTTCATTTCAGAGCATACCATAATCACAAAAACAATGTAAAACCATTTCAAATTCATCTGAAAATTTAATTTATAAATCATAATTGAAATCATTTTTCTCATTCATATGCAACATAGTTATCCACTCACCTCTTGAGAGGGCATTCACTCTCAATTCCACAATCCAATGTAATGCCTTTTCAAGTTCCAATTGGTTATCCTAAGCCAATAATCACAAATTCAACGTTAAATTATATTCAATTTTGGGGTTTATGAATTTTCTCTAATTTAGCATAAACCCTAATTTCCCTCAAATCAAAGAATGTATGTCTTAATCCTTCCATTTGCATGCCATTATATCCACCAAAATGTTTTTATTCACAATTTGTCCCCAAATTTCAACGTTTAGAAAACTAAATCTCCAGCAATAACTCCTCAAATTTCAATAATACATTTCAATCTAGTAATAAGGAATCTAAATCCAAGATTAGGGAGGAGAAATTACCTTACTTTTGGAGTAGGATTGGGTTTTGGGGATTGGTTTTTCAAAACCCTCACTTTCCCTTCATAAAGCAAAACCTTAAGTTTTTCCTTAAATCTTCCCTTCCTTGAGTTTCTTGAATTACTTGCAAATTGGTTGCAGTGATTTAATGAAGGAGTATTTGATTTCTAGAGAGAGAAATCAAGAGTGAGGAAGAGAGAATGAAAATGTAGTGAGGGACAGAGTGGAGTATTCGAGAGAGATGAAAGAAGGAGTGAATGAATTGGAATGAGTTTGTTTAATCCTATTAATTGCAGAGAGGGATTTATGATTTTGCCCCTCTTACATTTTAACTTTCATTGAATTGGAGGTCATTTTGGTCATTTCATAGATTTTTTATGTGCATGGGTCGACTCAAAAATGGCCAGGACAACTTATCCTTTGTTTTCTAGGGACTCAGGATGACTCATACATGGACTGGGATGATCAATGTTCAAAATTTACTAAGCCTTAGGTTGACCCAAGGATTGGGCAAGACAACCCAAAATGGTGAGTTCTCAGAAATCCTTACCCTGCTGACCACTCGAGACGACCCAATATCATGTGTAGGGCGACCCATACATATCAAGGCCCAGAGCAACCCTTTCTGTACACTCATAAGGCGCCCTATCTTTAGCCCAGGATGACCCAAAATCCCACACAAGTCATCCTCACACTTCTAGGGTGACCCAAGGAAAACGTGAGATGACTCAAAACCACTCAACATCACACTTTCTAATTTTTCACTCTCTTGGGTCGTCCTACCTCTTGGCACAAGGTGACCTAAGGCACAAAATCCTCAGAACCATTAGTCTCATTCCTCTTTGGGTCATCCTCTAAGGTGCATAAGGTGACCCAAAACTCCAACAAGGCATCCTTTCTCCACAAAATACACTCCTGAGGCGACCCAAATCAAGGCATGGGTCGATCCATGATCACCCCACTTTAGAATTTTCCAAATTTTCACTCATTGGGCCATCCTATCACTTAGTACAAGGTGACCCATCTCCTTAATCCTTGCTCTTAGGGTGTCACATGCTCTACACAAGGTGTCCTACTCCTCTCTTCTCATGGTATGAGGCGACCCATATTTGGACACAAGGTGACCTATCACCCCAATTACAATGTACAAGTCATCCTCTACCATTTATAAGGTGACCCATTCTTCCCTTTTTGCAAACATAAAGTGACTCATTCATTTCATAGGGTGACCCATCTCCTTCTTACTCACTCATAAGCCAACTCAATTCAAACATGAGACGTCCTCCTCCTTAAAATTTCATACTACAAGCCAACCAAGTCACCTTACTTCTCATTATCTCTATTTTTATAAGTCAACCAAAGAATTCATGAGACAACCCAATATCTTCAAATTTCATACTACAAGCCAACCCAAAACCCCTTTGAGTCACCCTCATCAATCCGTGTGTCTTGTCACTCCTTATTCATTTGCAAACACACTTCTCTCTCTCTCTCAAAAATCCATGAAAATGTAGCTCCATGCCCCCACAAACTAAGCATGATTTTAGCAGCATGGATTGATATTACTCAAACTGCCATCATAGAAGTATTAGTTTTCTATTAAGTGGAGAGTCACTACTAGCAAATTAACATTTTCAAGGGTAAAGATAGGTGAACTCTCCCTAATGGTGAGGTTAGATAGGATAAAAGTAAATGACTAAATCTTCTTACAGCAAGGAAATGAAAAGACGACGAATGAACATTCAAATCAAAAGAAACTAGTATCCAAGTATCACCAAAAATCAAAGACATCAGTGTTTTGTTTCCTTTCGAGTTAGGTGAGGTGAATTTCTTAATTCGGCAAACTCTTTGTATAACTAAGGATAAGGAATGGGAAATTCAAACACGTTGGTTTCCTCTCCCTTATTATTCTGTGTTTAATTTATTATATGTTTATAGCTTTCTTAATAAATATTATTCACAAAATCATGAAACATGCATAATATATGCCTTACATAGTGTGGACGTAATGTGTGCGTCACTTTCTCAATCCCCTCGAGGTTAATTGCTCAACGAGTGGTTGGTTTGCTAAAATATTAATATTTATAGTGTTTTGGGAGTTGAGAGGGAGCAATCATGATTGCTAGGGAGCAACTAACCTTGGGATACTAGATCTCTTTTCTATTTTACTTTTAACGACCATTTTTGTACTATCTAGTATGATATGACAATGATTTGTTACTCCTATATGCATGAGTACCTTTATTATTGGAGGTGGGTTATGGCTCCATAGATACCAACTCCTTGTTAACTCGAACGGCTACAGTCAAAAGGGTATGACACCTGTAGAAATCACCAGAGGGTGCTCCGATAGAGGAGACTCTAACACTAAGGTCAAAAAGAGTGATTTTCAAATGTAAAGAAACAGACTGAGAGTTTCGAAAGGGAGAAGTTCTCTGTGATGAGTGTGCTCAATGTGTGAGGCTCCTGGAACATATTTGGCTTGGAAGGTTTTTGGATGTCTTATATCTGTGAGAGCCATGCGCCGTCGGGGTGCTTCAACCCTACTTTCTTTATTGAATCGATCCGAATATCTCGAGAGTTCAATATTTCGAATTGATTGTGATTCTTATCCTTTGGGGAACTTTCGTCTTTTGATGGGATCCTTTCCTTAGCTGAAAGATCCCAAATATGCTACTTTTAAATAGAAAATTGAAGTTATTAGGATATTTTGACATTCTCTTGAATCATTAGAGCTGTTGGCTATCGATCGGTCGTTCGACCGATAAAGGGTCTTCAACGTTCAGTCGTTTGATGGACCAATGATTGAATGCCCAATCAAGGCGGTTACTTTCGCTTGATGAATCACATTCGATTGGCGGGATGACTGAGTTCTTATTATTCGGGAGATCTAGGTGACTAAGGCCCTTCGGTAGATAATCGTAAAGAATTTTGAACACCGATCAATTGCTATCCCTTGTAGGGCTTGTGCGTGGGCCTTGTTGGTGCTGACCCTTCTGAATTGGGTTTGGGGCTATGTCCTTTCATTTGCCCCCAACTCAGGGCCTTCTTGGTAAAGAGGCGTCGTGAATAATGATTATTGAACAAAGCACAGAGTTTTTTAATACGGCTTTTGTCGCTTCGATTTCTGTGAATCGTCTTCTGTACGCTTCATAAGGATTTATGCTTATCAGAGGATCACATACCCCAGCATTCTAACTCGCTGCTCTTCTAACCCTTCTCTGAAGAACCTTTTCCTATAGACAAAATGTCAACAGATTCTTCCTTATCGTGAGGTGTAGATAGTATACGGAGTACCATGACTGAAGAGAAACTAATGGAAGTTCAGAAGGACATGTCACTCAGAAGCGACTTCGAATTAGTGTTGCCTGGTAAAGGGAACAGAGCGAGTCATGCCCCCGAGGGTTGTGTCCCGATATACAAAAGTGCGTAAAGTACGGTTTGAGGAACCCATACACGGGCCCACTAGCGGGAGTTCTGAGATATTAGAATATCCATCCTTCGCTACTTATCCCGAGCGCTTGGCATTTCGTGATTGCTCTGATTTTTTTTCTAGGGTTTCTTCATGTTCACTTCGACTTGGAGATTTTGGGGGCCTTTTTTTCTTTGGGGCGGTGTAGTTCCAAAGGTTCTACCCATGGCTGGTATAAGCTTTAAACCGTTGGGAGCCTCGCTGGAGGTTTTTCTACAGTGAATCCCGGGACAAACATTAGATTTAGAAATTCTTTTATATGAGGTTTCTGAACAAGGATCTTCTTCTAACGATTCCGGGTGCTAATCAAGTACCCTTCTTGAATATGAAGATTCTGGATCTTCTTCATTATTCTTATCTTTTACGACTTGTTGGCCGCTACTGTGAGACTACCCATCGGGGCATTTGGGTAGATTTTTTGATAAATGACAAGATGCTGCTATTGTCCGGCTTACTAGTGGATAAAAGGAGGCAGATTACCAGGCCTTTCTTACTAGAGCAATAGGGGAAGGAGATGGTTGATTCTGTATCAATAGTGAATTCCTCCATTCTTGAGGAGATTTCCATCAATCGGGAAACATGGCCAAACACGAAGAGGAAGGCAGTTGGTATTTCCCCTGAGTCCCTATCGAAAAGATCAAGGGTGCGGTCACCTAGACCACCTATTGGTAAGGAGGAGCTGGTGGGAACTAGAGAACATGAGTCTCTCTGAAAACATTCTGAAACAGGAGAGGATCAAACGATCAACCGTCCGGTGACTATTGGTACACCCCTTAGAAATAAGGAAGGGGGGCTCTGGATGAGGAACTCCTTGAGGCGACTGGGAGTGCTCTAGCTCCGAATTCACAGTGGCAGGAAGAGGTTCTAGTGTTATATGCTTCTGCTCCTGCTCCGGGAGAAGCATCGGAATAGTTTCCCCAGGCATCCCAATGTCTTCTGCAAGATATAGAGGATGAGTTCAGTGTTCTACCACCTATTCTGGTTGAGTCTCTCATCGATGAAGAGGACAGTTTTGATGAAGGATAAGTGGTAGTCTATGTGGGGGGCCGTTAGTATAACTTCATTGACTCACAAGCGACGCTGCAGCTGGCTGAACGATTCGAGTTTTCTCCAAAACTTACCCTTCGAATGATGCCTCTGGATCAGGTTGATAAGGTTATTCACTCCTTTTGCCTCACGGTAAGCATTCTTCTTGCCCAAGTTATGACCAAATTTGCTATTTCATGGTTCTAATAAGTATATTTCTTCCCAGACCTCGGCCTTGACCAAGCGTCAAAGGGAATGAAGGAAAGAGCGCAATGAGTAGGTTATCCATTTGAGTAACCAAGTACTTGCGCTAAAGGATGCTCTGGAGAACCAGGAAAAAGACGTAGAGAAAAACAAACAGATTGAACGTCTTTAGACGGATCTAACCCTGACCCAAGGACATTGCTAAAGGTTAGAGACTAAAGCGCGTATACGGGAAGCCAAATTAACGGCCATTGAAATGTTAGCTCGTCTTCAAGAAGAATCCCTTCAAAATGATGAGCGGGAGATGGCTGCTTTGAAGGTGCCTGTTGCTAGAGATGTTGCCGACCACCAGCTTTTTTAGCATAGGTTGCTTGAGAGTTTGAAGTGCGCTGAGGAGATCCTTCATCAAGTTAGTTAGTATGAGGCTTTTATCTCCCCTTTAGAGTTCAACCGAGAGAGTGACAGTGGATCTGGGCTCCGCCATTGAGGCCCCTATTGTTGCCCCTTTGTAACTTCATGTTATTCTAATGGAAAGATGTTGTGTCTAGCCATTTGTCCCTTATTATACTGAGATGCAACGATTCTTCATGAAAAGAAAACTTTAGAATGCTTTATCAGCTCGCTTGATAAGGTCGTGGCGACTTAGACCCGTTGTATGGTGAGAAACTTAAAATATTTAGACCACATTCATCTGATTAGTGGGATTTAGGCATCCAGGGCCCGACATTCGATTAGATGTTTTAAAGATTAGGACCATGTCCACCCATTCGGGAAATTCTATCTCGTTTTGATGACACGTTCGATCAGTAGGATCAGAGCGTCTAAGGCCCGGCGTTCGATAGAGATTAGGGCCGTGTCCACCCGTTCGGGGAGTTCCACCTCATTTTGATGACATGTTCGATTAATAAGATCTGGGCATCTAAGGCCCGACATTCTATAGAAGTTAGGGTCATGTCACCGATTTGGGGATTTCTATCCTATTTTGATGACACGTTCGATCGATAGGATCTGGGCATCTAAAGCCCAACATTCGATAGAGGTTAGGGCCGTGTCCACCCGTTCGGGAAGTTCCATCCCATTTAATGACATATTTGATCGATAAAATCTAGGCGTCTAAAGCCCAGCGTTCGATAGAGGTTTGGGCCGTGTCCACCCATTCAGAGAGTTCCATCCCATCTTGATGACACGTTCGATCGATAGGATCTGGGCGTCTAAGGCCTGACATTCAATAGAAGTTAGGTTCATGTCTGCCGATTTGGGGATTTCTATCTCATTTTGATGACACGTTCGATCGATAGGATCTGGGCATCTAAAGCCCAACATTCGATAGAGGTTAGGGCCGTGTCCACCCGTTCGGGAAGTTCCATCCTATTTTGATGACATATTTGATCGATAGAATCTGGGCGTCTAAAGTCCGGCGTTCGATAGAGGTTTGGGCCGTGTCCACCCATTCAGAGAGTTCCATCCCATCTTGATGACACGTTCGATCGATAGGATCTGGGTGTCTAAGGCCTGACATTCGATAGAGGTTAAGGTCGTGTCCACTCATTCGGGGAGTTCCATCCCATCTTGATGATACGTTCGATCGATAGGATCTAGGCGTTTAAGGCTCGACATTCGATAGAGGTTAGAGTCGTGTTCACCCGTTCGGGGAGTTCCATCCCATTTTGGTGACACGTTCGATCGATAGGATCTGGACGTCTAAGACCCAACGTTCGATAGAGGTTAGGGCTATGTCCATCCATTTGGGGAGTTCCATCCCATTTTGATGACACGTTTGATCAAGAACTCTAGATAGGAGGAAATTCCTTTGTAAGTCGTTAAGAGTCCCATATCGCGAACCACTATTGGAATAATCACTGAATAACGGGAGAATGCCGAAATCTTTCTCAAGGGAAGAGTGCAGGGAAATCTGGGTTGTATGCCGGGCAAACACTAGTAGGAACATAGGGCACATGCCAAACATCTTCACCGCAGAACTAGAGTATTACCCCTTTTGATTCATCGTACGACGACCTGGGATCCGGTCCGTTAGGTAGCTCATTCTCCCATGGTGTATTGCGTCTGTCGGGGGAAGGTAGATTCCTTCCCTCCATACTGATGAATTTCTGCAGCTTATCATTGTGAACCAAAAACTCCAGCACATCCTTGAGCCTTTTACACTCGTCGGTCATGTGATTGTAGTCTCGATGGAAATGGCAATACTTGGACTTATCTTTCTTGGGAACTTCCTCTACGGGACGAGGGGGCTATCTCACAAATAATTTTTTTTTAATTTGATATAAAACCCGACTCGGGGTCTCGTTCAGTGGAGTATAGATGCTAAACCTTCGCGAGGGCGGAGCTCCTAGTTACTCTTCTTTGGAGAAGGCTGGTGAGGTGATCGGCTGCGTTCTTTTCAGCTAAGATGGTTTCTTCGTTGGTCGAACGCCTCCGCTTCTTCTGCGGCAATATACTTCTCGGCTCGAGAATAAAATTCTTGAATGGTTGCTGGAGGTTTTTTCGTAATGGAGACTTTCATGTCGGAGGAGCGTAAGCTCGTTAGGAGAGCGACCAATATGATAGAATGGTCCAAAGCAGAAACCTTTAACATCTCCGTCTTAAACCTTTCCAGGAAATCTCTCAGACATTCTTCTTCCCGCTGCCGCAATGATTGCAAGGAAGTGGACTTTCATTTGGCTCCTCGGCTGATTATAAAATGAGCCTCAAACAGCTATTAGAGTTGAGTGAAACTCTTGATTCTAAATGACGGGAGAAAGTTAAACCATGTCAGGGTATTACCCTTGAGGGTAGTAGGGAAGTGCTTACACATCGCTACGTTCGACAGGTCTCTGGAGACCATAACTATTATAAAGTACGCAGCATGGTCACGGGGGTCAGTTGTCCCATCGTATCGCTCCATGGGAGGCAGAAGGACGTCTCTTGGCATTGGTTCTGAGGAAATCTTCGGATCAAAAGGCGATTCTCCCAGGGGGTGGAGGAGATCTTCCCTCATCTTTGCACCTGCCTTTTTTAGCTCGACAACTATGAGCTATTTGACTTGCTTCTTCAAGTCCTCGGGATCGTGTCAAGAGGTCACCTGTGGCTCATAATTCGCGGGGGTCATCGTCTCGGCGGTCGTTCATAATCAGACTCCGCCACGGATAAATGACTGTTTGACTCGAGGGCCCGACTGAGTCCCTCCAGTTGTTTGCTCATTCTTTGGAGTCTTGACTCCAATCTTTCTATCTGAGGCTGGTTCGCCTACTCTGGCATGGGGGCCATGTCCAGCTGTTCTTGGGTCACAGATTGTAAAGCTTGCTTTGGATGGGATGACTGAGGAGGAAACATGTGGTCATGAATCGAATGATTAGGTGTCAGGGGGCAGACAGATTTGGCAGGTATAGGAGCATGCCCTTCTACAGTAGGGGCGGCTCTCGTTCCTGGAGGCATGACTGTCAGAATTATAAAAGTTGCTTTAGTCTGTTTTCCACAGACGGCGCCAATCTGTTGGAAGTGGATTGCAGCTCCACAGATACCAGCTCCATGTTGAATCAAACGGCTGCTATCAAATGGGTATGAGACCTACAAAAACCACCGAAGGGTGCTCCGACAAAGGAGACTCTGATGCTCAAGTCAAAAAGAGCAGTTTTCGAATGTAAAGGAACAGACTGAGAGCTTCGGAAGGGAGAGGTTACCTGTGATGAGTGTGCTCAATGTGTAAGGCTCCTGGAACATACCTGGCTTGGAGGGTTTTGGGATCTTATACGTATGAGAGTCATGCGCCATCGGGGTGTTTTAACCCTACTTTCCTTATTGAATCAATCCGAAAATCTTGATAGTTCAATATTTCGAATTGATTGTGATTCTCATCCTTTGGGAAACTTTCGTCTTCTGATGGGATCCTTTCCTTAATTGAATGATCCCAAATACGCTGCTTTCAAATAGGGAATCAAAGCTATTAGGATATTTTGACCTTCCCTTGGAATCGTTAGAGCTGTTGGCTATCGATCGGTCATTTAACCAATGAAGGGTCTTCAGAGTTTGTTCGTTTGATGGACCAACGATTGAATGCTCGATCGGGGCGGTTACTTTCGCTTGATGAATTACGTTTGATTGGCGGGGTGACTGAGACCCTATCGTTCGAGAGATCTGGGTGACTGAGCCCTTTCGATAGATAATCATAAAGAATGTTGAACACCAATCAGTAACTATCCCTTGTAGGCCTTGTGCGTGGGCCCTGTTGGTGCTGACCTTTCCAAATTGGCTTGGGGCTATGTCCTTTCATTTATGATGTGAACATGTTTAGTTAAAATGTAGATGTCCTAGATTTGGATTGATTGGGAAATCTAACATAGTTTATCTATTCATATTTTAACTATTATTTCATACTTAAGATATTCATATTTTTACTTAACTCTGATATTGGTGGTGAGAACTAGGAACATAGTTCTTTTGAAATATCGACAATGCCTGTTATGAAAATTTATAGTTTTTTGAAACTAGATTTGCCCAATGTGACTCGGTAAAAGTTCCTAAAATAGGAGACTTTGTCATTTTTTTTTGTATAAAATATTAGTAAGATAAAAGTTTTAAACTTTTTATCATTTTCCTTCCATGTTACATGCACATGGATGGCGATCAGTAAAAATCTAGTTGGGTTATCTCTGTCTTGTCTGATACCATGTCTTTGATTTTGTACTGTATGCTAGATCTATTGTTACTTTAGTATCGTGTCTTAACAAATTTAACCTGCACTCCGTTGTAGGTGACAGTTGGTATTCATTTCGAGGTCTGAACAACAACAACAACAATAACAATGAGAGTCTTAATCCTAACAATTGGGGTCAGCTTTGGAGTCGACGTATATGTACGCAGCCTTTCCCTTATATTTTTGCAAAGAGACTGTTTCCACGTCTTGAACCATGACCACGAGGTCACCAAAAAACAACTCAACCGTTGCGCTAAAGTTCATCCAAAAAAATGATTTTTCATTGAAGTAATGAATATCGAATTACCATCATTCTTATTCATCATTCCGAGATCTGAAATATCTTTAAAATATTCTTTCTTAAACCCTTCCTGAGATAGAAATATATATCTAACTCTTTAATTGCATCACCACAATGCCTAACTAGTAAGATATGAGGTCCATACTTGTCATCTCAAATTCCTTTGCAATAGCTACTTGAACTTGTTGAACAGTTTTATAATGCTACCAGTAAATAATAAATTATCAGCATATATATAGACATATAAAGGATCTCTTTGATTTACCCTCACATAAAGGGCAAACTCATTAGTGCATCTTGTGAATTCATTCTCTTGAAAATATTAGTTGATGCGGCTGCTCTGTGCTCTTGGAGCTTGCTTAAGGGCATACAAGGCTTTCTTCAACTGTAGAACCTTGTCTTCATAGTTCTTGATAGCATACCTGAAAGGTTGTTCAATGTAGACTTCTTTTTTTAGATAGCTATTAAGGAAGGCTCACTTCATATCTAATTGAAAAATCCTCTATTTCTTTTGAGCTGCCATTAAAATAAAGAGTTAAACCATCTTGAGTCTTGCTATGAGAGTAAAGACTTTATCATAATCAATACGTTATATTTATTGACAGCCCTTGGCTGAAACACTAGTTCATTCTACTCCCCATTGCTCCGGTTCATTCTTTTTTTATAAGCAGCCAAAAAACTGTTGAATTGTTCAATGGTTAACTCTCCAAATCTTTGTATTTTTCAATTGCAACCATTATGTGTGATTGAATTTGGAATTGAGGGACCACACAAGCTTCTCCACAACACAAAGATCTTCGAGATATTCACCAAGATTCTGCATCTGGTTTACCATTTCCTGAATGAAATGAAGTAATCGAAGATGCATTTACTCTCTTTTATAAGGAAGGTTCCAATCTCTCTTTCATAAAGAAGGTTCCAAACTCAGTCCCTAGAGTTTGTGAAGATTTTCATACAAATCAACGAAAATAATTTCATCCGAAAATACTTCGGATCGAAATTTTGGGTTAAATCACTTACCTCTTTGACGGATAGGTATTCTAGGTCAAGGAAGCATCACAAAATCGGATTACCTCCTATAGTTCCACAATCCAAATGCCTCAATGATAAATGGATGATCAATTGTTCAAAAAGCCCTCTCTCTTGATTTCATTTCTTACTTTATAGAAAAAAGAAAAATGGCATTCTATCATTTTTTATTTCCTTCATGGTCATATACACACAAGAAGGGAAGTCCCCATACATGCCTTTTTTTTCGTTTTAGAGTTATCAAAAAAAGAGGAGTTAAGGGGTGGTCTATTAATAACCACCCACCTTTTTTTTTAAAAATTTAAATGGGAGGGGGCGGGTATACCCTCATGGGCGGACCCGTCCCTTATGCTAATATCTCTCATTTGCATATGAGGGTTAGAACCGCACACAGTATGATTATTATAATCGAACATCACCAATTTCATATAGGCAAGAAGACTGTGTGACCTGTGAGAATACTAAGAGCTCTAAAGCTATACACCAGTTAAGGATATACAACAGCTCATCGTCACAGTGGTGAAGAGGACATCATATCTCGCTATACCCCAGACCTCTTTTATTCGACACAGTCAACATATCTCTCATCCCTCAAAACAATGTGAGAGCATACTTGACTCTAATTCAATCATGTATTCACAATTACGTCTCTAAACACTAAGTCATAGACTTAATTGACCGGTCTGTGAATATAGAATAACATGTCGGTCAAAGATAGTCTTCCTTTCATACTAGTAGCTTTCAACTTTATCTTAGCTATTTTCCTAGACATACACCGCCAAACCGAATCATCCATGATTTCTTGGTGACATACTAAAGTAGCAACACTAAAATAAAATCTCAAGAAACAGACAAAAGTTCTAAGGGTATAAATTGAGGTTGAGTATAAACCTCTGAGTCTCACATAATGAGATAGACATAGTGAGATGAAGAGGTATGCACATCTCATTACTCATATGGTCACATAAGCACACGTGGTATGAAACACGTGCTACGATACTTTCTCTTCCATTTGGAAGCGTATGTCTTATTTTCTATAATAACGTATCGTACAGGTCTTAGTCCAAGTATACACAACACTTGACCTGAGTTTTCCTTCTTACAAGTCCTCCAACATCTCACAACATCAAGGAAAACCCATATCTGGCTATTCGACAAGTTTAATGGATTGTTGGGAATCCATTTTGATTACCATATATTTAGTATCTTAGCCGGTAATCTCATCTTAGTACTTTAACTAAGGTGGCTTGTATCTATATTAATCCACGACAAATTAACACGCCTCATCTCTACATATCACATAGACATTAAAGGCAATTGCTCGTGTGGGAGAGCCAATCTCAAAACTTGCCCAACATACTTTTAATTCCAGACACAAGAATTTTGGACTCAAAAACAAAATTCAAATGTCGTCGAATATGAGCATTATAACATATATACTTTATGTATATAATCATAATCAGTACCACAGTAACAAATACTGCCACAATCTATACAATCCATGTCATCTATCATGTCTCACAAACATGTCTTAAGGCATTGGCCTCTGAAAAATAACAATCAACTACCAAATACATAGATACACATCTCAATGTCATCCCCTCTTTTCAATCATATCTCTGATAAAATTGATTTTTGTATCTATGTTTGGTTTTGCCATTATATTTAGAGTCTTATGTGTAAACAATATTTGACTGATTGTCACAATGAATCATCAATCTCCCACTGAGTTGCGTACTACTCTCAAATATTGCAACATCCGTTTAACCAAACACATTTTCTGAGCTGCTGAAGCATTGACTACAATTCTGCTTCCACCATAAAAAGTGATAAACGGGTTTGTTTCTTGCTTCTTTATGAGATAGCACTATAAATGGGCAAGAAAACAAAATCGGAGGCAGATTTCCTCTCATGCAAATCTCCTCCCTAATCATTTTTGTGTATCCTTTCAATACTAGATCATTTTCCTAATAATAAAAGAAATAGTCTGCAGTTCTACTCAGGTATCCTAATATTCTTTTCACGATAATCCAATTATTCTATCTAGATTGGATAGATATCTGCCGACCAAAACATATAGCATGACAAATATCGGAATGAGTATACATCATAGCGTACTTCAAATTCCCAACTGTACTAGAATACGGTGTTCCGGATGTTTTATCTATTTATTAGGAGTTCTAAGGCATATGTCATCTCTTGAACTATCACCTATAATCATAGGAGTATCAACGGATTTGCAGTCTTTTAAGCTTAACCGTTCTAGAGTCTTTATAATATAAGACTTTTGAGATAACTCTAGTAATCTCCCGGAACGATTTCTTTGGAATTCAATTTCCAATCTGTCTTACCCATATCTTTCATCTCGAAGGTCATACTCATTGTCATTCACCGTTAACAATATGTTCTTGACATATAAGAATAGAATTACAAACTCGTCAATGGATTTTTCTAAATAGAAACAATGGTTTTTATCTATCATGATGAAATCATAAGAGAGCACATCTCTATGAAATCTCAAACACCATTATCTCGAAGACTACGTAAGACCATCAATTGTTGTCTTCTTAGTCTTAAATGACAAAAACCCTTTGGTTGTGCCATATAAATATCTTTCCCAAGTTCATCACTGAGGAAGGTAGTCTTCATATCCATATGACGTAATTTTAAATCCAAATTTGTCACTATTGTCAACTATACGTGACTAGAGATAAATCTTACTACTAGAAAAAAGGTTTCCTCATAATCAACACTCTTTTACTAAATATAACCTTCTGCTACCAATTTAGCTTCTTATCTCACAATAGTTTTATCTGCCCTATGTTTAGTTTTGAGAACCTAATTGCTCTCAATAACTTAGCATCCTAATATAAGCTCAACCAATTCCCATACATGGTTGGACTTCATTGACTCCTATTTTTCTTCCATTGCTTTTTCCATTTACCCTTGGTGGGACAAGATAGAGTCTCATATATATTTTGAAACTATTCTTTATCTTATGAAGAAACAACAAATACGTGTCCTTCAATCCCCAAGTGATACTTAAGCACATTTTTACTAATATTTTTCTGAGTTTGTACTCAGTTGGATCGTTAGATTTTAAATCCCTCCTACTGGGATCATCATTCTAACAATCCGCAATAGACAAAGCTATCATTTGAATTAATTAATTCAAATAATAACTTTATATCCTTCACATCACCTTTGCTAGGAAAATCATTCTTCAAAAATATGACATCCGTGATCTAATCTTTACTGTAGTACCATCTTCTTACTCACAAATGAATACTTAACTTTTAGACTGGTTGAAATATCTTATAAAGATACTCTTACTTCTATAGGGATCCAATTTTCTAAATTTATTGAAAAAATTTCAAATACAGATTATTGATCCCCAAGGTCTTAAGTCACTGAGACACTTTTATTAGTCTAAAGTTTATATTATGTCATTGGTACTTTCTGTGAATGTATTTTGTTCAAAACAAAAGTCGTAGTCAATAAGACATCTCCCCAAAAGGAAATTGACAAGTGAACCTGCGTCATCATGGATCTCATCATATCCAACAATGTTCTATTTCTTCTCACTATAACACCATTTTGTCGAGGCGTCTAAGGAATGGTCAAATGTCAAATTGTGTCTCTTTCATTACCCAGATCTTTAAATTGATCGGATACATATTCACGCCATCTATCCGTCTGATTCTCTATCTCTCTCATATAATGTCTAAAACACTGATATGCTTCAGACTTGTGAGAAATCAAATAGATATGGTCAAACACAAGAAATCATCAATAAATGTAATGAAACACAAAATTCCATGCGTACCCTTCATATCTATTAGATCACGAATGTTTGAATGGATTAAATATAATGGAAATTTAGATCATATGGCTTTTTCAAATAGTTTTCTCGTCATTTTGCTATCAAGATAACATTCACACGTTGGTAAATCAACTTTTGTGAGTGAACCCAACAGTTTTTCTCTCGCTAGTTGATTTATCCTGTTTTGCCCCAATGTGACCAAGTCTGTCATGTCCCATTATCAAAATTTACAAAATGATGAAACCATTTGCAAACTGTCCAGAACCACTACATATATCATTTAAATACAAATCAACCATATATCTCTGAAAGTTCAAATTATACTCAAATTCTAAAAGTACAAGAACAAATAAGATACCGTTGAATTTCTGGTATTTAGAGAACAACATGCAAAATGAGAGTTCGGCCACTTTATAACTGCAGTTTACAAGTGCCAACACCTCTAACATTTACTTTTGCATTGTTCTTCACATACTATCTACTACCAGAAAGCAATCAATAAAAAACTCATAAATATTTTTCTATCTGTTCTAATATCTAGGATTGTTCTTTTATTATTCGTCTGTAGTTCCAATTTCTTCTTTGCTTTTGTTCCAATTCCTCTAATATTTAGAGTCTGAAACTCTCTTGGAACTATATTTTATAACAAAAGTATCAGTTATGGATCTTGTAACACAAAACTACTCATCCTTAAACTCGACGTGGAGAGCAATGTTCGAGAAAGTCTTCACACTATCATTGTGAATCAAACTGACTTTTAAGTACTCTCACTCGATAGGAAAGAGTTGGATCAAGATTTGAACTTTTTGTTTATTGGAAAGGACATGACCAGCTGACTCCCACTCTTTAATCATGCTAGACATGACCCTCAAAAATCGTTTGATACTGTGATCACTTTGCCATTTATAGATATCAAACTTCATGGTCAACTGTCTAAAGTGAGTCACTGCTATCTCTGTATCTCTTTGAGATACACCCTAATGTCATAAGCAGTTAAAATATTGCTCATACTTAGGTATCATGTCTTCAATTTGAAAGCTAACTAGGATCTCTCGGGTAGTGGAATCTATCATTTTTCACACCTGGTTAGCATCCAGTTCTCTCCCTTACAGGGCGGCATTGCCCACTCCAGGGTCCTACATGACATGTATGATGCCTTCCAAACCATCTTATTCTTTCAACACATTTCATATTTTATGGGGTTATATTTCACCATCGTCGCCATTCAAATTGTCACTTTTATTCAAATCCCCCATAAAGAATTTCAATGCTATAGTTTAGGTTTTCTAAGAAGGTAGACATACGTACTAATACTCATATCATATACGTAATTTTGTACTTCAAGATTAACATCCATGACAGGTCAACATTATATATAAAATCGAAAGTTCACTAGGTTTACAATCATCATCTATGGTCCTAATGTATCACTATCACGAATTTAATTTAAAGTTACAAAATTCTACAAGTTTTAGTTGAGAATTACTTAAATTCTGTCATCCTAAAACCTCTCACTTCAGTACACTAAGTATTTAAAATAACATTTCAATTTTGGATGAGAATTACTAAATTCTACCAATCCAAAATTTTCATTCAAAAGAGAGACCCTACAAATCCTTTTGCATACATGATCATCAATAATGAACAAACAGATATATATTCGAAAGAAATTAAAATTTTGAACATTTATCTATTATATGATCATGATTCTAATCAAACATTCATTATATACAAAAAAGAACATACAAATGAATTATCTAGTTCAAGATATATCAATTCGTGATACCACGTTTACAATTCCCTTAGATAGTCTATCCCTAGCAGCAAACCTCCTTACAGCATTTGGGGAACTATTCATATTTTGGGAAAGCCTTTTCTTCACTTGGGTCTCTAGATTCTTAATTTTCTATATTTTTATTATTATTGGTCTTACAACATCAAGAATCATGTGTTCATTCTCGAAAAGCAACTCATCAACCACATTAACCTAATAGAGAGGCAGAGAATTCTCAATATATATACGTAATCCCCCCAAAAGGAATGACTAAGTTGAATGAGTTCCAAGCATTTCTGCTTCATGATCTCGAAATGATCTGGTAAAGAATGAGATGGATCCATCTCGTACGTCAACATTTGACCAAACTTCATTAAACGCTCTGGAATTCTCACGTCTCTTTTCCTTCCCCAGAGGCCCAACAGTTCTCCAAGAGTATTATAATAAATAACAAAATTATTTATTTTAAATAATATGCTCAATTTTTAAACATTTTATATGTTGAAAAAATGAATTTTTTATACATAAAAAAAATGAGCATAAAATTAAAATGAGTGTAAACAATTTACATTAAAGTAGCCAATATTAATAAAATAATTTTTTAGTCCCACCAAAAATTTTTCAGAATTTTCTAGGATAGAAAAATGATTTTTCTATAATTTTCTAATATTTATTGATTACAAATCAATAAATAATAATTTTTAACTCCGGAAAATATATTAAAATTCACAAAAAAAAAATCTAAAATGAGTTTTTAGACTTATACAAAATTTTTCAAAATTTTCAAGACTGGAAAACTATTTTTCGTAATTTTCTAACATTCATTGATTTAATAATCAAAAAAAAAATTTATCTCCGAAAAATAAATTATAAATTACAGAAAAATCAAAATAAATATAAAATTTATTTTAGTGAAAAATGGGACCAAAATAAGCCCTTCACATGCTTCCACGGAGCAAAAGGTCCTAACGGTCACAAAACAAAGTCGGTATGGCTTTTACATGCTCGCAGTGGTGCGTGAAGGCCATGCGCCGCCCTTTCGGCGGTTCCGGTTCACCATATTTTGGCTATCCCTCCATTTTTTATGTCTCTGAGTTCAATGGTGGTCCCAGATTTTTAATCAGACTTCTTTAGCCTAGGGGGTGGATTATACTTGCCGTTGCCGAGAGTGGGATTGAACATTTTACTGTTCATCTTCTTCCTCAAATTTCCAAATTTCAAACAAATTTTTGACAGGTCATATCTCTCTCAATTCTTAACTATTTTTTACGATCTTTATATGGTTAGAAAGCATTTTTCATGAAGAATCTAATCATATAAATTTTATATTATGAAAACTAGTATTTTAAAAGTTATGAATATATTAAGTTTCGGTTAGGGTTTGTAATATCTTTTAATATACTCATCCGTTGCATGCAAAATTTTGTAGATCAGATCTACATCTCATAAACATGCTATGGTATAAAACTGAGAACATTTCGACAAGCCAATTATAAGATGCCATTAATAAACCTCTAAGATCATGCATGGTATTTTTTTATTATTACTTTTTTTTAAATACCCAAATTAGATAGGAAACAACCCATGTATACTTTGATACCAATGAAGATTTTCATACAAATCAATGAAAATAATTTCATGCAAAAATACTCCGAATCGAAATTTTGGATTGGATCAATTATCTCTTTGACGGATAGGTATTCTAGATCAAGGAAGCGTCACAAAATCAGATCACTTCCTATAGTTCCACAATCCAAATGCCTCAATAATGAGTGGATGATCGATCGTTGTTCAAAAAGCCCTCTCTCTTGGTTTCGTTTCTTACTCTCTAGAAAAATGAAAAATAACATTCTGTCATTTTTATTTCCTTCACGGTCATATACACACAATCAGGGAAGTCCCAGTACATGCCTTTTTGTCTTTTGAGAGTTATAAAAAAAAAAGAGGAGTTGAGGGGTGGTTTACTAATAACCACTCACCCCTTTTTTTTAAAAAAATTATATGGAAGGGGGCGAGGTCTACCCTCATGGGCGGACCTGCCCCTTATGCCAACAGTTTGAATTTTACCTTTTTCACATTATCAATACCAATGAGAGTGCTCTTCAAAACATCCCATGGGTGCTGGCAGTGGTCTTGTCAATGATTTTCTCGAACATCTCATTAACCAATCTTTGATGAATGATTATAGGAGTTGCTTGATTCTTCTTCCTCTTCTTCTTTATGGTTTCTATGTCTTGTTAGTTAGAGGTATTGGTAAGCTTTTTTGAAACTTCTTTCAACAATATCTCATACTCCTTGAGATCCAAGGATTGCCTTCTTGTTAGTAAGGATTACATATTTGAATGAGACAGAAATATCCTTTGAAGTCATCTTCAAATTTTGGCTTGAAAATTGATTTGTAACTCTCATACCATTTTGTTAGAGAGTAAGTACAAAATTTTACTCAAAATTTGAGACACAAGGAAAAGAGAATAGTAAGAAGTGAGCTCTTTTTATTACTTGAATGAATTGCTTAAAGGTTGTTTACACAAAGCACCAAGATGGATTTATACAACTATAATTCAGACTCATTAATCAATACATCTATTGAATTCTAGAACTAACTACATCAAAAAACCTAACAACCAAAAAACAAAAAATTCTTGCTCTTAATAATCCGCTCATGCTCCATATTTTACATCTTGACTACTCAAATTTGACGAGACAATTAGGCCTTTTATAACTCCTTATTTCCATATTTTTCATAGCGTTTGATTTTTCAACTTTTACTTTATGATTGGCTCATTTGAGGTAGATATGGGAATTGAATTTTAGAAGAAAAAAGAAAATGATATGCAGACATAATAAAAATCAAACCTTTGAATCAGATCTCAAAATTGAAGATGAGTGACCATATAATCCACAAGCACTTTGTTTGCGGTATATGGACTACCTATATCTAACCCAAAATAGGAATTTATCTCCAAATTTCATTAAAGATGAGATAGAAAGAGAAAGCGAGAGAGAGACTACAAAACACAGGACTTTTCTTGAAGTTTAAATGTTGTTTCGCCACTTCTTTTCTTTCCTTAACATTTATTTGAAGAAACATCGGCAAAAAAACACTTTGGCAACTTTTGGTTGTCAAACTATTGGAAAAAGTCTTTAGTACACAAAATTGGACAATGACGGGAATTTTTGTCAACATTTTGGCACTAAACGTTGGCAAAAGCTCTTTGAAGTGCCAATGATTCTTCTCGTAACGTTAGCAAAGTTGAAAGCTTTTCCCAGCATTTCTCCAAAACATTGGGAAAGGGTAGAGAGAGAAAAAAAAGAGAGGGAGAGAGTAGAGAGAGACAGTTTAGAGAGAAAGAGACAAGGTAGAGAGAAATATTTAAGAGAGAGAGAGGGAGGATATAATAATGTTTTCACGTATCTTCATTTTTTGCCAACATTTTTGGAGGCAAGTGTTAGGAATGATCTATCAAAACCCACAAAACCCTCTATTTTCTCCTCTATTTTCTTTTCTATTTTTTCTTTCTACCCTCTTCTTCTGTCCTGGCACTACTTCTCCTATACTAATCTTGCTGCCATTGCCGTAGACTCTCAATAGAGTGCTCTCACAGTCGAGCGATCCTTTCGACCCCCTTAGTCATCCCAGCTCTCGATACCCAGGTTTCTCGGTTACCCCGCTCTTTGGTGGATATGTTCCATTAATATAAGTGTAATTCATTCCTTTACGCGATAAGCACAATGTGAAACCATCCATTAAGGAAGTAAATCTCTAACAAATTTAAACATTCCTTAATTGGATATGAATCTTCTTTATTCTTGTGAAAATCTCTCTTGATAAGAAAATAGATCTTGGTAATCACTCCCGATAAAGTAGGAGATATCTATGATAACTTGAACTTTCCATAGCCAACTGGACTCTAATTTTCTTAGAGATCTTTAACCTCAATCCCTATGATCTCGAAAGATTCCCAGCAATCTCTATAAAGAAACTAGGGTTTCAACATCCCCTAATCTCATACAAGACTTACTATATACACATGCTATATATACTTAGAATAGGTAGCCAGCCAGTTATGTTCTCAGAAACTCTACACTTCTCACACAAAGGCAACATAAGGTTATCACACGACTCTTTTGAGTTTGTTTTTATTCTCTCAAATCACTCTTTCTGACTTGAATATCAGAGTTTTCCCCACTTGAGCACCCTCTAGTGGTATTTTCATGTCCTATCACCTTCAAAGTTCTAAAGATTTCTTGTTACTCTAGTTTCACATTTGGGCCAGTAGGGTAGGTATCTGTGAAGTCAAACCCACCTACATCAAATTGGCGTTGTCTGTCAGAAATGGATTGATTCCTTATCTAGTGTATTTCACGCACTATCTTACTATCCTTTTAATCGTCATGCCACTAAGAAGAAGGAATGGTATCACCTCGAAGGCCATGTCCATAGTGGGAGGATAGACATCCAATACTGTAAACACTTCTCCACCAATACGTCTTGAAAATGAGCCAAACACTTTACCTATTCACCCTCAACATCAAGCACAAATGCTTCCCCAAGAAGATCCTCATTTGCCTGCTATATAGCCTCAGGACCATCCCTAGGATCAACCAATTCCACCTTGTACTCTAGCCTTTCCTGACAGAGTTCATCGCTTAAAGATGGAAAGGCTTGAATCAAAGATACAACGGATGACTAAGTAGTTGGAAGAACTTAGTCGTACTCGTCGACAAGAAGGATATCCTCTTTGCAGAGATCAGAGCAATCATGCATGCATAAACTCCATCCTTGAAGGCACCGAGAGCCCTCAGTCAACTCCCAACAAGATCTAGATAGCCTAAGGAAACAGGTTGATGATCTCATGGCTTTCGAATTGAAATAGGTCAATGTAGATGAAGGTGATGCCACCACATATGCCACTAGTCTCTCTCCTTTTGATACTAAAGTCTCCATTGAGCCTATGCCACAAGATGTACTCCTCCCTCACATAAAGAGATACGATGGTACCATAGACCCTTGAGATCACGCAGCCCACTTCATGATAGTTATGATCTCGAGGGACATGTCAGATGTTACCATATGCAAGCACTTTTCTTTGACCTTCAAGGGTATTACTCTGACTTGGTTTAATTAACTTCCCCCATTTAGCATCAAGAGCTTGACCCAACTTTTGCAAAAGCTCAAAGCATATTTTGTTATCAGTCAAGGAGCTAAAGGGAAGTCAACCTCCCTCCTATCTATGCGACAAAAGGATGACGAGCCCTTAAGAGATTTTTTGGACAATTTCAAGAACAAGATGATAAAGGTCTCCGGTCTATATCACTCCATTGTACCCGTAGTGATACTCATTAGCCTACGGCCCTTTGGTATGAAGTCTTGTCACGCCCCGAACCGGGATCGTGAATAGCCGCCCGTTGCCCTGGATGCCGGCTGTATTTTTTTTACAGAAAATCAGGCAGAACCTCCCCATAATTCGGAGGTCTCCCGTGTATAAATAAACCTGTATACCTATATAATTTAAAATCATCCTATAAATTAAACAAATGACCATCTCGTCTCTCCAAAACCAACAAATCTCACAACCGACATCCAGAACAACGCAAGGCTAAATAAATTACCAGCAGTCCTAGCCACAGACCTCTACTGTCATGCCCAACTAGAGCATGAGTAGCCGCCACACCGAGCGGGCCTAAATTTATACAAATATATTATAAATTCCCAAGTTAACACTTTAAATATTTACAAATGCCTCAATGCAAGTGAAATATGAGAGTTTCGCAAATAAGAGTCCAAAAATTATACAGTCATCCCATAATATGTACACGGCCAACTACGGACCACAATATCAAAACCACACAGGGTCGACATAAAGTACGAAATTCATATTTTCAATTAAAACTTAAATCTCACCGTCGTAAATACCAAATCTACCAACAAGTTATCAAGCCCTCTAGAGCCAAATGCGTCGCCCTAGCACCATAATCCTATCTGGGGAGGGAAAGAAGAGGGGTGAGTATCTATGGGAGGATACTCAGTGAGTGAGGGGATTAATCTCAAGTACTAATACTGTAGGTGAACACTGAAGTGTCAAATAATATCATTCATAACCAATAATTCAAATTTTTGCAGTAAATCATGATATGTTCGCTAAAATAAACTTATTTAATTATTCACACGATATCATACATATATGCATCCATTTAAAATCAAGTAGATCATAGAGCAAGTCGAAAAGATCCTGGCAAGGGTCAACCATGACCAAGGACAGGTGCATTGGGGGTTTTATTATGCAAAGTGTTCAAAAGTCACTCTCTACCCCGACGTTGGCCGTGGGCTTAGCCCTTGCTTACCCAGACTCGTCAATAGGTCATCGCCCGGTGCTAGACTATGACGTCACACACGTCCTCCCCCGATGAGGGTTCAACCGTTCGTGCCTACGAAATATATAAACTGGCTCGTCAATAGGTCACCGCCCGGTGCTAGACGGTGGCGTCGCACACGTCCTCCCCTGATATGAGTTCAACCGTTCGTGCCTATGACCATATAAACTGGACGTTTGCGGAAACCTCCTGCAGAAGCGTATCCGGGCAACCCGTGCCTCTACAAAGTCCCTTCGTAGCTATGGAATCAATCAAATAATGCCATATCATCATATCATCTCAAGCTAGTAGGCATCCAACCCATATAGCCAAATCATCTCATCATATCCTCAAAAAATTTCAAATCCGTGTGCCAAAATGCATTTCATCGAAATCATTTAAATTCAACAAACCAATGCAATGGTAGAATAGAAAACATTCATTTCTCAAATCATGGCATAATTTCATTTCATTTCAAACATGGATGCATAATCGTGGAAAACATAAGTACAACACTCCAATAATCACAAAACAGATTTGAATTTCAATTTCATACGTCGAGACAATGCATATCAAAAGCATGTTTTATTAAAAATACGATAAAATCAGGTTTCACTATTTCATGCAAGAGATTAGGGTCCCACTCACTTTCTAGGGAGGGTAATCACTCTATATTTCCAAAATAAATCCGAATTGACTCCTCGAGTCTCCAACAAGATCAACCTAATCAAATCATCACAATTTTCATCAAATTTCCAATTATTTTAGGGTTTATCATTTTCCCTAAGTTTGTACAAACCTTAATTCTCCAATTTATGAATAAACTCCAATGTTATCAATTTTCATTCCAATTATAAGTAAATAACAAAATCAAATCAATCTTAATTCAAATCTAAAACCGTTTAAAATCGAAAACAAATCTAAAATAAATAAATTCCCAACAAGATGGAAAAATCTTTGAAAAATCATACACTTTTCAATTCTCATCCGATTTCTTCAAACATATGTCATTTTCAAGGTATTTAAGTCTATTTTTATCATACAAAAATAGTATTTTGACTGCCTATATGTAGGACAACTTATAATGAAAAGATTGCATAAATTCTTAAACTCAAATCCCAAATTTCCAATTATTCTCATGCATACATCAAATTAAACTTCAAGAGAAACCATTCTAATCAACTCAATATGATTCTATCATCCTAAACAGCCCAATTCATATACAATCCTCTATTTAACCTAAACAATTACGTATAATGTCAGATAACACATTCAAATCTAATCTAATATACATCCTAACATATACAATGCATTCTTGCTCTAATTTACCCTAAATTCATCCAATGTATCGAAAGAATTTGTATTTTACCTCACCTAGGGTTGTTGCAGCTCGCAATCCTAACATCCGTACGCCTAAAACTCAGTCCAGAATCCTGCAATGCTTCCAAATTATAGCAAAGTTCAGAAATTTAGCTCTATCACCGAGAGATATCGAAACCCTAGAAGTAACTCATCCTTACCTACGTAGAGAATAGAGTTTGCAGGCGGCCTAGGGCTCTTCGAGGGTCTGCACTACCGGTTTGGAGCTCTGCAATGATCGCAGAAGGCTCACAACAGTGAGCAGTGCACTGTTGGTCGAACAGGGGAGGGAGGCAAGGGCTGTCGCGCGTGCAAGAGGGAGAAGAGCAGGGTTCCCGCGCACGAGAGAGAGAAGAGGCGGTTGAAGCACCCCGCGAGAGACCGTCGCTGGCGCGGGGGAGGGAGAGAGTGCGACTGAGTGAGCGAGAGAACACGAGAGAGAGAAATGCGGTAGAGAGGTAGAAAAAAGGAGAGAGGGATAGAGAAGGGGAAAGACGACGGTGGTGGAGGAACCGTCAATGGGTGGCGAAAGAGAGCGGTGGAGATACGGTGGAGAGGATGCGAGAGAGAGAGAGACACAAAGGGAGGGAGATGAAGACAGTGAAGTAGAGAGAGAGAAATAGAGATAGAGAGGGAGGCAGAGAGAGAATCGGCGGCTGGGTGGTGGTTGACGGCCGTCTGCGGTGGAGGAGGGCAGCGGAGGGAGGAGGCGGAGGGAGAGGGTTGCGGTGAGGGAGGTGAAGAGTCGCACGAGAAAGAGAGAGTGGAGAGGAATTAGGGCTATTAGCCCTAATTCGAAATTTTTTTTTATTTATTTTTTATTTTTTTTATTATTATTATTATCATTATTATTATTATTTATTAATATATATATTTTTATAAAAATAGATTTATAGATAAATAAATGAGTAAATAAGAAATTTAATTAATAAAGGAAATATATATATTTTTATACTCACTTTACATTACGAATCGCAGGAACAACATTGTAAATATACCAAAAATTTAATTTAAAAACCCCAAAATCGAAAATCAATAAAATTAAATATTATTCTATATATATATAAACTGAGGAATATTTTATTAAATTCAAGAATTGGAGTACAAAAGTATAGCACCGCTGAGTCGGCGTTACATTTTCTAACCCCCTAAAAACAAGTTTCGTCCTCGAAACTAAAAGAAAGCTAAACGGTGAACAAATGGGGGTCTTGTCTCCTTATTGCCTCCTCGGGTTCCCAAGTCTCCAATCTGTATGCCACATTCGCGATCCTCTCAAAAATACAGAAAGGTCCAATATACCTAGGGCTCAGTTTGTCTCGCTTCCTGAATCGAATCACTCTTTTCCAGGGCGATATACGTAGTAAAACCATGTCCTCCACCTCCTATCAGCATAGACTTCCTATCAGTCCTGAGCGGCCTTCATCCGCTCACGAATGAACTTAATCTTATCTTTTGTTTCCTCAATCAACTCAACAATGTTGAGTTGCCTTTCACCTACCTCATCCCAACATAACAGAGTACGTCATTTCCTCTCATACTATGCCTCACACGGGCATACCAATGTTGGCCTGTTAGCTATTATTATATACAAACTCTACCAGTGGGAGATGCCGATCCCAGCTGCTCCGAAAATCCCTTACACATGCTCTTAGCATGTGCTTTAGGGGTGGTATGCAATGCTAAAGCTCAATCTAGTACTCAATGTTCTCTATAATCTGGGTCAAAATCTAGAAGTGAATTTGGAGTCTCTGTCCGATGCTATTAACATTGGTACCCCATGAAATCTGATAATCGTGTCAATATAGAGGCTTACTAATACCTCTAAGGAATAATCAGCATGAATCGGAATGAAATGTACAGACTTAGTGAGTCTATCGACGATCACCCAAATGGCATCATGCCGTGCTGAAGTCCGCGGCAATCCTTGTCACAAAATCTATTGTGACGTGTTTCTACTTCCACGGGAATGGTAAAAAGCTGCAAAGCGCCTTTGGGTCACTGATGCTTGGCCATCACCTACTGACAAACCAGACATCAAGCAACGAACTCTCTCTTTATACCAGATCACTAATAACTATCTCGGATAGTTAGGTACATTTTTGTACCTCTCAAATGCATAACGTAAGTGGAGAAATGAGCTTTCTCTAGAATATCTCTACGAAGATTCACTGTCGGCGGGAATGCAAACCCGTTATCGATATACTACTAGTCCGTTATCACGGACTCGAAACTCTCAGTCATCATCTCTACAGATCAATCAATAATACCTTGGAGCCCCTCATTTGCTCCCTAAATCTCTCTAATGTGGTCGAGCAAGGTCAACCTCATTTCAAATCAAGCTAGTAATGCTGCTCGATCATCACTAGTCAAACTGACTCCTAATGCACGGAGTTATATCAACAAGAGAGATAAACACTCTATATATCGAATTTCTAATCAACTACTCACTAAGAGGAGTGATAACTAATAACTCCTCATTTAGTGGTGAATATTGTCTACCCAACAGTTAGATGAATGAAGCTCTCACATAAGAATGGTTCGAGCCGGTGTACACATGAACATGGCCGTCGACTCCAAATATTTTCATGGTACCCATGATCACATCTGGGTTCGCCTAAGCGTCCTATGTCATACCATATAAGCGGCCCTATGCCCTCGGCTGCTATCGTGAGGAGCTTAGTGCAATGTTGCTCTCGGCTACAGTCCGTGGAGCGGTGTGTACTGAGTGTGCAGGTGCTCCCTGTTGACCTGTCCATGGTCCACCCATGTGTGTCTGTGACACCTGACCTCTGAAACCTAGGTTAGGACAAGAGCTACAAATATGTCCTTGCTTCCCATATTAGAAGCATCTAAGGGGAGCTCCGCAAGCTCCAAAATGACATCAGCCACAGTTGCGACAAATAGGATGGTGTTGTGCTATAGACTAACTAGAGGCACTAGAGGCCTGTACTCTTAAAACTCTAGAGATGTGGTCCCTGTCCAAACTGTGTTGATGTAAAGTGAGAGGGGCTTCCCTAAAAGTTAGAAGTCCTACCCCATTTCGTGCTCTGGCTCGTTTGGGTCTCAACCCTCTATGGTCCTACTAGGACTCCATAAAATATCTGCGGTCAAACTCCCTCAAGAAATCCTCCTACCGCAGTGAGTCAATAGCCTCGTCACAATTAGCCTCCCACCAAGTGAGGGCATCACCGTTGAGAAGTCTCTCAACAACTCTCAATCTGAGCTCCTCTGTCAACCCCAGATCAGTAAGGATCCTGCGAATCCTGTTGATCCAGTACTTCACCGCTACGGCATCACTAGATCCTGAAAAGTCTGTGCATCCGAGCTGTCGTGACTCTGTCACCAACTAAGTAAGCTCATGGATGTGCCTCAAAGTAACGGATGTCTCATCGATTGGACTAGAAATGGAAGAACCGGTCACCAGAGAAGGAATCGGTGTTGTAGGAGCAGGTACGGTCGCAGGTGCGGTCGCTGAAGTCTGTAGTGGAGGTGGGGGCATCTACGCCCCATATCTACTGAACCACTCCTGCCACTGCCTCAAGGCGTCGAGTGGTGGCGGAGAAATCTCGGCTGTACCAGCCAGTGGAGGTGCTAGGAGTGGCACTGGGGAAGGTGCGTGCGAAGAAAAAGCACCCTCCGGTACTCGTGAAGTCTCAGGTGCCACAAGTTCATCAGACACTGAGGGACTCTCTAATGGTGCACCGCGCCTACTACGTCTAGGCGACATAGTTCTGCAAATATAGCACTTTTTCATTAAGTGGAAATCAAGGATTAGGGTTAGTTACGGAGTAACTAACCCCCTAAAAAGAATTTGAGTTAGGAATCAAGGCATTCGAATCCAATGGGAGGTGTACCACTCATACACCTGCATAAATGCATCAAATGATGGTGATAGAACCATAGCTATAATAGCTGGCTGAGAGAGTGTTAGAAGGGTACACCTGATGAGGAAACATCCTCGAGTATTCTAAATATCTCAGGTACAAATTTAGTACCTCGTCTAGTAATCATAATCTTTCAAAGAAAGAACTTAAATTAGATATGAGTCAAAGATTAGGGTTAGTTGCGAATAACTAACCCCCTAAAATGAATAGAGCTACCGGTTTAAAAACCGATGAAAATGATATGCTAGGTTAGATACGCATCGTATCTAACCCCCTAAAAAGAATAACTCATATGCCTAAAACTGTTGTACTGGGATCTCATGACTATAAAGAAACTCTCATATGCATTGAGGACTTTAAAATGTACTTGGGAATATTTTCAAAACTATTTTATCAAATACAGCTCTCAACCTAGAGCTCTGATACCAACTGAACTGTCACGCCCCGAATTGGGATCGTGAATAGCCACCCGTTGCCCTGGATGCCGGCTGTGTTTTTTTTTATAGAAAATCGGGTAGAACCTCCCCATAATTCGGAGGTTTCCCATATACAAATAAACCTGTATACCTGTATAATTTAAAATCATCCTATAAATTAAACAAATGGCCATCCCGGCCTCTCCAAAATCAACAAATCTTACAATCGACATCCAGAACAATGCAAGGCTAAATAAATTACCAGCAGTCCTATCCACAGACCTCTACTGTTATGCCCAACTAGAGCATGAGTAGCCGCCACACCGAGCGGGCCTAAATTTATACAAATATATTAGAAATTCCTAAGTTAACACTTTAAATATTTACAAATGCCTCCATGCAAGTGAAATATGAGAGTTTCGCAAATAAAAGTCCAAAAATTATACAGTCATCCCATAATATGTACACGGCCAACTACGGACCTCAATATCAAGACTACACAGGTTCGATATAAAGTACGAAATTCATATTTTCAATTAAAACTTAAATCTCACCGTCGTAAATACCAAATCCACCAACAAGTTATCAAGCCCTCTAGAGCCAAATGCGTCGCCCTAACACCATAATCCTGTCTGGGGAAGGAAAGAAGAGGGGTGAGTATCTATGGGAGGATACTCAGTGAGTGAGGGGATTAATCTCAAGTACTAATAGTGTAGGTGAACATTGGAGTGTCAAATAATATCATTCATAACTAATAATTCAAATTTTTACAGTAAATCATGATATGTTCGCTAAAATGAACTCATTTAATCATTCACACGATATCATACATATGTGCATCCATTTAAAATCAAGTAGATCATAGAGCAAGCCGAAAGGATCCTGGCAAAGGTCGACCATGACCAAGGACAGGTGCATCGGGGGTTTTATTATGCAAAGTGTTCAAAAGTCACTCTCTACCCCGACGTTGGCCGTGGGCTTAGCCCTTGCTTACCTAGACTCGTCAATAGGTCACCGTCCGGTGCTAGACGGTGGCACCACACATGTCCTCCCCCGATGAGGGTTCAACCGTTTGTGCCTATGAAATATATAAATTGGCTCGTCAATAGGTCACCGCCCGGTGCTAGACGGTGGCATCACACACGTCCTCCCCCGATGTGGGTTCAACCGTTCGTGCCTATGACCATATAAACTGGACGTTTGCGGAAACCTCCTGCAGAAGCGTATCCGGGGCAACCCGTGCCTCTACAAAGTCCCTTCGTAGCTACGGAATCAATCAAATAATGCCATATCATCATATCATCTCAAGCTAGTAGGCATCCAACCCACAGAGCCAAATCATCTCATCATATCCTCAAAACAATTCAAATCCGTGTGCCAAATACATTTCTTCGAAATCATTTAAATTCAACAAACCAATGCAATGGTAGAATAGAAAACATTCATTTCTCAAATCATGGCACAATTTCATTTCATTTCAAACATGAATGCATAATCGTGGAAAACATAAGTACGACACTCCAATAATCACAAAACAGATTTGAATTTCAATTTCATACGTCGAGACAATGCATATCAAAAGCATGTTTTATTAAAAACATGATAAAATCAGGTTTCACTATTTCATGCAAGAGATTAGGATCCCACTCACTTTCTAGGGAGGGTAATCACTCCATATTTCCAAAATAAATCCGAATTGACTCCTCGAGTCTCCAACAAGAACAACCTAATCAAATCATCATAATTTTCATCAAATTTCCAATTATTTTAGGGTTTATCATTTTCCCTAAGTTTGTACAAACCTTAATTCTCCAATTTATGAATAAACTCCAATGTCATCAATTTTCATTCCATTTATAAGTAAATAACAAAATTAAATCAATCTTAATTCAAAACTAAAACCGTTTAAAATCGAAAACAAATCTAAAATAAATAAATTCCCAACAAGATGGAAAAATTTTTGAAAAATCATACACTTTTCAATTCTCATCCGATTTCTTCAAACCATATGTCATTTTCAAGGTATTTAAGTATATTTTCATCATACGAAAATAGTATTTTGATTGCCTATATGTAGGACAACTTATAATGAAAAGACTGCATAAATTCTTAAACTCAAATCCCAAATTTCTAATTATTCTCATGCATACATCAAATTAAATTTCAAGAGAAACCATTCTAATCAACTCAATATGATTTTATCATCCTGAACAGTCCAATTCGTATAAAATCCTCTATTTAACCTAAACAATTATGTATAATGTCAGATAACACATTCAAATCTAATCTAATATACATCCTAACATATACAATGCATTCTTACTCTAATTTACCCTAAATTCATCCAATGTATCGAAAGAATTTGTATTTTACCTCACCTTGGGTTTTCGCAGCTCGCAATCCTAACATCCGTACGCCTAAAACTCAGTCCAGGATCCTACAATGCTTCCAAATTATAGCAAATTTCAGAAATTTAGCTTTATCACCGAGAGATATCGAAACCCTAGAAGTAACTCATCCTTACCTACGCAGAGAATGGAGTTTGCAGGCGGCTTAGGGCTCTTTGAGGGTTTTCACTACCGGCTTGGAGCTCTGCGATGGTCGCAGAAGGCTCACAACAGTGAGCAGTGCACTGTTGGTTGAACAGGGGAGGGAGGCAGGGGCTTTGGCGCATGCGAGAGGGAGAAAAGCATGGTTGCCACACGCGAGAGAGAGAATAGGCGGCCAAAGCACCCCGCAAGAGACCGTCGCAGGCGCGGGGGAGGGAGAGAGTGCGACTGAGTGAGTGAGAGAACACGAGAGAGAGAGATGCGGTAGAGAGGTAGAAAGAAGGAGAGAGGGATAGAGAGAGACAGAGAGGGGGAAAGACGACGGTGGTGGAGGAACCGCCGATGGGTGGCGAAAGAGAGCGGCGGAGATGCGGTGGAGAGGATGCGAGAAAGAGAGAGAGACGAAGGGAGGGAGATGAAGAGAACGACAGAGATGAAGACAGTGAAGTAGAGAGAGAGAAATAGAGATAGAGAGAGAGGTAGAGAGAGAATCGGCGGCTGGGTGGTGGTTGACGGCCGTCTGCGACGGAGGAGGGCAGCGGAGGGAGAGGGTTGCGGTGAGGGAGGTGAAGAGTCGCACGGGAGAGAGAGAGTGGAGAGGAATTAGGGCTATTAGCCCTATTTCGAAATTTTTTTTTATTATTATCATTATCATTATTATTATTATTTATTAATATATATATTTTTATAAAAATAGATTTATAAATAAATAAATGAGTAAATAAGAAATTTAATTAATAAAGGAAATATATATATATTTTTATACTCACTTTACATTACGAATAGCAGGAACGACATTGTAAATATACCAAAAATTTAAATTAAAAACCCCAAAATCGAAAATCAATAAAATTAAATATTATTCCATATATATATAAAGTGGGGAATATTTTATTAAATTCAAGAATTGAAGTACAAAAGTACGGCACCGCTGAGTCGGCGTTACAAGACTTCTATCACAAAGAATTATCTATCTACCATTCAAGAATTTTATGCTTGAGCAGAAAAATACATCGCTGCTAAGGAGGCTGAGGCACTTGATAGATGTCAAAACAAAGTAGGGAAAAGCAAGCACAACCGCTTTCCTTGGCAATAATCACCCAAGTGGAACTAACTGCGACCTCCTCCTCATTGTAGGTTCACCAATTGCACTCCATTAAGTGACCCGCCCAATCAAATCCTGATGCAAATTAGAAACAACCCTTATGTCAGATGGTCCCCATATCTCCCAAGAGATGATTCAAAAGAGGACAAGACTCAATATTATCACTTCCACAAAGATTAAGGCCACCACACAGACGAATACAGGAAACTAAGGATGAGCATGAGGCTTTAGTTTGGGATAGCAAACTCTAGAGGTTCATTAATATAGAACGAGAGAACAACCCTCCTTGGACTCCATGTACGACTACATGACCAAACGAGACAAATGAACCACGACACCTAGGAGCTGCCTGTAACCAAGCCAACAGGGAAATTTTTCAAAACACAGGGTGGACACCCCTCTTTAGCATCTTCTTCTTCCAGTGAAGCCTTCCCTATCTCAAGCTTAAGGGCCTAAATGGACATACAAGCTGGCCAAGTCGAGCAAATAGTAGCACCAATCTTTCAGAAGGTTGAGGCACCTACCCCTAAAGAAGTCATTGTAGCCCGCATTAAAAATGGGCAAAAGAAGAAAAGACCCTTGATAGGCTTTAATGATGACAACCTAACAAGGATCGATCCATACCGCCATGATTCGTTGGTCATTACAGCCAAGATAAACTAGTACACAACAAGGAGAATCTTTGTTGACCAAGGGTCAAGTTGTGATCTCCACTATTATGATGCATTTCAACAAATGGATTTCGATCGCACGCACCTTGAGCCTCATGTTAGGCGTGCAAAGGGATTCTCAGGTGAGTGGCTCTCCCTAAGGGTTCTATCCCTCTTCCTATCATCCTCAGAACACCACCTAATCATTCAACTGCTACAATGACGTTCAATATGATCAAACTACAGTCAGCCTACAATGTCATTCTAGGTTACCCTGGGCTGAATGCCATAGAAGCATTACTAAACACAAAGCACATGAATATCAAATTCAAAATGCCTCTTAGAATTAGGACGCTCTCATATGACCCCGAGTCACCCATTGCTCCAGTCTAGTAATCTTTGCTCCGACTCTAGGTCACAAATTGAATAAATTGATTCAAAATTTTCATAGTTATTCTTGTAATAGCATTTTCATTTCATATGTTTTATAGTCTTCACATTAATCACAATCTCAACAAACACTCGCAATCGAGAATAACACGTGGGTATCGAACGCCCTATAATATATTGGTAATATGGAATATAACTCCCAACAAGGTATGTGTGGCCCACATTCTCAATGCAATGCCATTGAACTCTCTTGGCACAAGTCCAACAAGTACACTCTTGGTAAAATGCCATAACTTCTCTCTTGGTGCGATGCCAACAAACACCTTCTCAGCACAATTCCTCTAAACTTCTCTTGGTACAACACCAACGAGCACCTTCTCGGCAGAATGCCTCAACTTCTCTCTTGGTGTAATGCCAACGAGAACACTTTAACATAATGTCTCCAAACTCTCTTGGTACAATGCCCTCAAAGTTTCGGTGCAATGCCTTCGAACTCCCATTTGGCACGAGGTTAGCGAGCCTCCATGGCCCAATATCCTCAACACATTTTTCAGTTCAATGCCGATAATCACATTCAAATGCAATACCTCTAAGTACTATCGGGGCAATACTCAGTACGCTATGTATATATTTCCAAGGTACAATGCCCTCAGTGCATTACCTCATTGTCTCCTTGCATGACACCAGAGACACGACCCAGCTGCAACACCCCTAGATAGCTCGGCATGACATAAGGTTTTTACAGGCCTTACGCCCTCTAAGTGACAAACAAAAGTCTATACAAATTCTTTTATGCAAAATTCAAACTTACATGCACCAAAGAGCAAGATTGTAATGTAGAAAAGTTATAGGATTTCACTCAGCATTAACCTTCAAATGGTTTCTGAATCCATCTTCGTAAGCCTCGTTTGGGGCATCTTCATAAACACCCCTGCTTATGGTTTACCAAACCTTATATCTTTTGCCAAATTCAGTAAAGGAAATAACTAAATAGCAAAACAACATAGAGGTGGTACGGAAGTCACAAATGAAGAAATACACTAGAAAAGTTCTTTCATTCTCAAAAACATCAATACTATACAAAAGCATAGAAGGGAAGTACAACGGCAATAACAGATCAAGGAAAAGGAAGAACAGGAGGGTTTTGCTACAAGTTAATAAAATTACCCCAAAGAGCAACTATACGTGAACAAGCCGTTGTGACCTCTTCTAAACGGCCCCCCCTGAGAGCATACCCCCACTCTGGCACATCCTATCAGAGCTACCAATATGGGTTCCATCAACTGAGCCCCTTCTAAACTACTGGATAGTATCCTCAGCCTGACATAACTTCTCAAAAAGCTCCCGATAGTCATGTTGATAAGCCTTCTCCTATTTTCGCGATAACACTTTAGCAGTTAGCGGGCCAGCTTCACTTCTTCTATGGAGATCCCTCAACTTCTCACCCTCTACAATAGCCGCATCAGTAACTTTATATAAATACTCTAGGTAAGCCTATAACAACTATACATTTTTTTTCTGATAGGCAACAGATGTTGCCTTCGCCCTCTCAGCTTCCACCTGGGCCATTTCAGCTCAAAGTTAAGAAATCTCCTCTCCAAGGCCATCCAACTAGCTCTTCAAATGATCTACCTCCTGATCCTTCCTTATCCTTTGAAACTCCACCATGGCAATAGCCTACAAACAAGAAACGAATTACATAGATAATAATAGAAATAATAAATTAATGCCAACCTTACCAAGAAAAACATATCTAAACTAAAAGAGCCATCTCTGCCTCATTACCCTACCCCATCGATAAACGGTTTAATTCAGACTTCACATGGTGTAAATCTAGTTTATCAGTGAACCTCCTCACCTCAACTACTTCCAAATAACAAAAATAGTTGTCATTACAGCTCACAGCGGCGGTTTCTCTTTCCTTCAACTATTTTGATCGGTCAAATGATCGAACTAAAATAAGGAAAAGAGGGGATATTTACCTAGACACTACCCCCTTACCCTTTAGCATGAATAGATAATCCAAGAGGGCACTTGAAGAACCTAGTTCAATTCTCATTGCCTTATCCTTTCGATCAAAATCAAGAGTTCTTAAGGAAATGTCCTTTTCCTCAAGCATGGGATCTCCAGTTCCAATACCAGACGCCCCTATGGATTTCAGTAGCCAAAGGGATGATAAAAAGTACTTCTCTGATAATCCTTACCACCTCGGCACTAGGAATGGGGGGCACCAACCTACCACTCTTTCCTTTAGGAATGAAAGTAACAATTAGGCACATATCACTTGCCCCCTTCCAATGTGCACCCTCTCTTTCTTTTGGGAATGAAAGTAGTAATTAGGCACGTATCACTT
This sequence comes from Dillenia turbinata, assembly GCA_037126225.1. Classification (NCBI taxonomy): domain Eukaryota; kingdom Viridiplantae; phylum Streptophyta; class Magnoliopsida; order Dilleniales; family Dilleniaceae; genus Dillenia; species Dillenia turbinata. Next base: position 9,590,435 of record JBAMMX010000021.1, on the reverse strand, counting down.
GCCCCCTTCCAATGTGTATCCTCTTTCTTTATCCACTTCTGTATCCATGGTAGCCAATTAACCTAATGCCCCTCCACAAGAAGCTACTACCTTAGACTCCTTCCCCTCGGTACCCTCTAATAATAGAACGGAATCCTTTAGCACGGGGGCTATTGCACCTATCGAATCTGATTCGTCACCCTCACTAGCCTCTTTATTATTCGGTGTCCAAATAACCTCCTCCTTTTCCTCAAAATGTAGTCTGGAAATGTGCCCTTGGATGCACTCCCTTCATCCTCAACCCCATTTTTCGAATCGGCATAGGCTCTTATCTGCTTCAGGGTAGTAACCCAATCAAGATCATCAATCTAGAAAATATCAACCACATCAACAAGCCTTTTTCCTTCTTCTTCAATATAAATGGTCTCTGAATTTGTAACCCCTCATTTAGTAGAAGGTCGGCAAATGTTACCCAAATGCTAAGAAGACACAGATGCCTTCAACCTTACAAAAGGCTCTGTATTAGCCCCGAGCAAAGACTACACTAGACTCTTATTAGCAAATTCAACAAAAAAGAATTCATTCCTACACAACCTATGTAAGGTCTCCCAATAAAAGAATTACCACTTTGATTCTTGCTTTGTTTGAACATAGAACCAACCTTCTGTAGGGAACCCAGTAATAGACTTCCTCAAACGAAATGCAAATGACAAAGTTTTCAAATCAAATTTTAGGTGACAAAACTTCAATAAACTTGCAACCACCATGCACTCGTTTTATGTGATTTAGGTGTATTACGATTTTGGGCAAATATACCCGAATTGAGTATTGTGTATAGTGCGTATCAAATGTCGTTTCCATGAGAATATTTGTATTACCAATTATAAAATACCCTATCTAAGTTAGTCAAAATAGATCAAAATAGCAGAAATACTAAAACTACAAAAAATATCAAAAACAAAAATATCAACAAATGAAAACCCTAATTTTATAAAACCCTAGGACTTTGATTTTATCTATCTTCAATTTTTTCACATGGCCAAAATCTTTCAAATCCCTTAAAGTTTATTGACTAAAGATTTATTCTTGATGATGGCAAATTTTTCTAAATTAGATTCACCCAATAGTCATGCAATGAAATTCTAATTTGACTAATCAAAACCCAATAGTCATACAATCTTGATTAGACTGAATTGCATTAAGATCCAAAAAATATTTGTAATCTAAGATTTTCCCTAAAGTCATCACATATAGAATTAATCATCCGTTGATCTCATAACCCTATGCGGGTTTTATTGTATTGGTATGATTTTATGCAATTTTCTCTTATCATGTATATAATTGCAAATCATCAAATCATAGGACTCTTTACGAATGAAGTATTAAATTCAATAATAAAATCTCATCAAATAATAAACATGCCAATAAAGATTTAAGAGAAAGATACAAATCAAACCATGCTATTAATCAAAGAATAGAATGTATCAAGTCTTAAGAACAAGAAATCTAACTAAACATGATAAAGAAAAGCAAGAAAGATAAAGAAAGCATCCCTAGATAGAAGAATCTATCCAAAGAGGCGGTTGCCAGTGTTTCCTCATCTCCTCTCTAAGTGTAAGGATGTCTCCAATTTATAAACTAAGTTTTAAGAGTCCTAAATGACTAAGAATTCATGGATCTTCATAACAACTGGTTATTTCACTTGGACTTGGGCTTTTAGAACTAAGGGTCCTTGATTTCTAGCACTGTGGCAATTTCGACTCAATTTTTGGACATCTTTCGGTCTGGCCCAGCCTTTGAGGTCTTCACAAGATTTGTAGGACTTGAAGTTTTCTTTCCAACTCAACAAGAATCAGGCCAATCCGACATCAAAGCAGAAAATTATGTTCAAAATACTAATAGCTATCTATACAATTCATTATCCTTAAATAAGTCCAATAATCCTAAAACAAAAACCCATGAAAATAATTAATGTAAAATCATGAAATAAAATCTAAAAACAGTCCTAAAAGTCAGAAATAAACTCTAAAATAAAATAAAATAAAATAAAACAATTCAAATGTATAAAAATACTATCAAATACCCCCACACTTGAATGTTTGTTTATCCTCAAATAAGAATAAATTTTGTCCAAAACCAATTCAACTTTCCAAATATCTAACCATGTATATGACAAGTTCAAACCGGAATTGTAATCAAGATAATCAATACTTCGCAGCATTCAGCATTAGAGAAACTATTACATCACCTATAGTCTCATTGAAATCAAGAACAATGCAAGATCCAAATACTCTCACAAGGGATTCACTCAATATAATGAAGAAAGATACTGGTCAACTACTCAAATACTCATTTTATGTAAAGGTACGTGTATCACTTAAATCAACACAATGTGATGTCATTTCGATAAACTTACTAATATATAAAATCTCCACTATTTAAATATAAAATCCACACACCAATCAAATGGTCTTTTATTTAGTTGTAATGAGATTAGGGTTAAGTGTAGGATAATGGGTAAAATGTTAGATTAAAAATAATTTACTAAAAATACTAAAATATCAAGATATGGTGTTATTTACATTAAGAAAACACTTACTCTAACTACGAGTATGAAATATGATATATCACGTATTCAAAACAAAGAACAATGTAGAGATATTTCACTATATGAGTGAACAATATCAAAAATGATAATGTTTTTCTATTTTTTTCTATTTTTTTCTTTTTTTCTTTTTTTTCAACCAACAAATTTCTTTTTTTTCTTTTTTTTCTGTCAGTTTCTTTTTTTTTTATAACTCAATATGATAACGACTAAAAATATCTATAAACCTCTAACAAAACAATAATACCTAAAATTATAATACCATATTATCAACTATAAGTACATTAGTGAATTAGGGTTCAAAATCTAGGGTTAGAAAAAATGGGTCATGGTGTAAGATTGTATAGGTAACATATGAAAGGAAAGGTCTAGACTCAAAGAGGTTAACTAACGGATATAAAATGTTAGGGATGATATTTTTCAAAAGCCAAAATATATAACAAAGCAAGTTCTAGAATGATCAAATCATGTGTGATATACACTCAGTAAGAAAAAAATGATAAAAGTAATAAATTACTCTTTAAGGCTCAAATCCTCACTAAGGTAAATTTTGTATCAGATCTTGTATGTTTATCTTTCAAATCAACCATAAAAAGATAAATAGTTACTCCGGTATCAAATAACTACTAATACCAATCATCTACCATGCAATCCAATTCAAAACAAGTAATATACAAGTACTAGAAAACTCAAGAAAAATTCATTGGTATGGAAAAAAATTTATCAAAATCCAAGAAATTCAGCAAAACTCAAGATTTTTCTCAAACATTCCTAAAGAAAATATCCTAAAATTAAAATAAATTAAATCAAAATAAAGTTCCTAAAGTCAAAATGATGCACCCCCCACACTTATACCAAACATTATCGCAATGTAAATAAAATACTAAAATCATGATAAGAGAATAGAAAACTTCCCTGATTAAACCGGTGAACACTCAACCTCCTCTTTAGTAACTTCTCCTCCTCTCATGAAAAGGGTTACTTATTGACCTATAAGAAATACCATTAAAACTTAAATATAAATTAAATCAACAGAAATAAAGATTAAAGAAAAATCATAAAATCATAAAAGTATTGAGTTGCCTCCTAATAAACGCATTTCTTTCTTGTCTTCCGCAAGATGCAATCTCCTTGCTTCAACTCGGCTCATAGATCTTCACACTCTGACCATTCGTAACATCTTGCCATGCTCTTATCCTTTCCTTCTCAACTCAAATATTCTCAGACATCTCTTGTTCTTCTTCCAACTTATTGAATTGCAACTTCCTTTCTTTACCTGCATGAAACCTCCTCTTTGATTTAAAATCAAAGGAATTCATACCCAAAGCAACACATGCATCAACATACTTATTGTCAAGAAAATTATGTTTAACATGCAAGGAATTGACAATGTAGTTTACAATAGGTTTACTAGAATGAGAGATATCTATATCATGTTTAGAAACCCTGTTATCACACTTAATCCTAGAAACCTCTTGTTTAGAAAAATTTTTCATGCGACAGAAAACATTAAACTCAATTTTTTTGTCATCTATTCCCAAAACTAACTTTCCAACAAAACTATCAATTAGAGCATATACAGTGTTTAGAAAAGGTTGACCTAAAATCAATGAAGTACTCTCTGCCTTATCCATATCTAAGATAACAAAATCAACAGGAAAAATGAATTTATCAACTTTAACCAAAATTTCTTTAACAATGCCTCTTGGATATTTTATATACTTATCAGCTAATTACAGAGAAATATTAGTAAGTTGACAATCTTTTAACCCTAATTTTAAGAATGAAAAATATGACATGAGGTTAATACCGCACCCAAATCACACAAAATATTAAAAAACTCAAAAGAACTAATTATGCAAGGGATAAAAAATCTCCCTGGATTCTTAAGTTTCGGCGGCATCTTTCTTTGCAAAATCACGGAGCACTCATCGATGAGCTTGATCTTTAAACCTTTATCGAGTTTCCTCTTCTTTTTAATCACATCCTCAAGGAATCCCCAATAACCTGGCATCTGTTTAATGATACCTAAAAGAGGAGTACTAATGTGAAATTTCTTAAAAATTTCTTAAATTTTTTTAATTCTGCTTTTGCACATAAAAGACGGCCAGGAAAAGAAACACGAGATTTATATTCCCTCGAAGGTAAAGAACTTCCCTGTTTTGTTTCTGATGCCTTGATCTTCTCATCAGTAGGCTGGTTGATTTCTTCCTCTTGCTTTTCCTCTTTTTCTTGGTATGGATCTAGAACCTACTACCATTCTTTCTCGTCCCTTAATGAGATTGCATTTACCTACATTCTAGGGTTCTTTTCAGTATCACTCGACAATCTACTTGGCACATGAGAATGCAAGACAATAGCTAATTGATCAATCTTATTTTCAAGTCTCTCAAACCTTTCATTTGTTGTTATTACCAAGCATTCAATCTTTCATTGGTCATTGCTACCAAGCTCTCAATTCTTTCACTTATCACAATTGCTAAGCATTCAATTGTAATTTCTCATGATGGCTTGCTCTCCCCTGGCTACTGATTTCCCAAAGCAAAATTCTATGGATTGCTTGGTCATAGTGGTACCCCTTGACTCCATGAAAAGTTTAGATGGCTCCTCTACTTAGGATTGTATATGTTGGAGTACGGATTGTTTTGAGGTCTGCCAAAATTTGAAACATAGTTCGTTTGCTGCACTTGCGGACACTCAGAAGATACGAGAGTAGAATCACCACACGAATCACAATACAAGACTTGATTACTCATAGCATTAAGTTGATTAATTTTTATACAAGTCAAGTTTTGTGTTAAGCATACTAAAACTATCAACCTCATGTATACCAGCTCTCTGCCTTGGAGTCTTATGCTCATTAGACCATTCATATTGATTGGATGCCATATCATCAAATAATGTACATGCTTCATCATATGACTTTCTCATAAAAGCACCCCCTGCCGTAGCATAAATAGTAATTTTGACAGAATTTAAAAGACCACTATAAAAGGTTTGCAAAATAATGGACAAAGGCACCCAAGAAAGCACTCAAAAATCCCTAATAATCAAGAAAAAAAATCAAAGAAAAATGAAAAAGTCTATGAAAATGATGGAATTTGGCCAACATAGGTCGGTACCCATAGCAATTGCTATGAGTTTTGTTCAGAAGGTTGAAATCATTCCAAAAAGTGGTCGTTTGACCTAATTCCTTAATCCATTTTCAGACAACCAAAAAAAACCAAAAAAACCTAATTCAGTAAGGACAGAAGCAAGAAATAGATGAAAAATCCTAAAGAGACAAGAAATATAAGGAAAATAATATTCAATCTCAAACAAGATTATTTTGATTGATCTACAAGAATATCTTCAGTAATGGCACCAAAAACTTGTTACGCGATTTAGATGTATTACGATTTCGAGCAAGTATACACTAGTCGAGTGATGTGTTTTGTGTGACTCAAATGTCATTCTCACGAAAATATTTGTATTATCAATTATAAAATACCCTATCTAAATTGAACAGAATAGATCAAAATACCAGAAATACTAAAACTACAAAAAATATCAAAAATAGAATATCGATAAATAAAAAACCTAATTTTATTAAACCCTAGGACTTTGTTTTTATCTGTCTTCAATTTTTTTACATGACCGAAATCTTTCAAATCCCTTAAACTTTATTGACCAAAGATTTATTCTTGATGATGACAGATTTTCCTAAATTAGATTCACTCAATGGTCGTGCAATGAAACCCCAATTCAACTAACCAATACCTAATGGTCATGCAATCTTGATTAGGCCCAACTGCATTAAGATCTATAGAATATCTGTAATCTAAGGTTTTTCCTAAAGTCCTCACACATAGAATTAATTATCCGTTGATCTCATAAGCCTATGCGGATTTTATTGTATTGATTTGATTTTATACAATCTTCTCTGGACTCATGCATGTAATCGCAAATCATCAAATCGTATAGCCCTTTACAAATGAGGCATTAAGTTCAATAATAAAATCTTATCGAACAATTAACATATCAATAAATATTTAAGGGAAAGAAACAAATCAAACCATGCTATTAATCAAAGAACAAAATCCATCAAGTTCTAAGAATAAGAAATCTAACTAAACATGATAAAGAAAATCAAGAAAGGTAAAGAAAACATCCCTAAATGGAAGAATTCGTCTAAAGAGGCGGCTGCTAGCATTTCCTCCTCTCCTCTCTAAGTGTGAGGATATCTCCTATTTATAAACTAAGTCCTAAGAGTCCTAAATGACCAAGAATTCATGGGTCTTAATAACAACTATTTATTTCACTTGGACTTGGGCTTTTAGAACTCATGGGCCTTAATTTCCAGCACTGCAGTAATTTTGGCTCAATTTTTGGACATTGTTTGGTCTAATCTAGTCTTTGAGGTCTTCACAAGATTTGTAGACCTTGAAGTCTTCTTTCCAACCCAATAAGAGTCAGGTCAATTGGATATCGGAGCAAAAAAGTATGTCCAAAATACTAACTACTGTCTGTATAGTCTAATATCCTTGAATAAACCCAATAATTCTAAAATTAAATCCACGAAAATAATTAATGTAAAATTACGAAATAAAAGCTAAAAATAGCCCTAAAAGTCATAAATAAGGTCTAAAATAAAATAAAATAAAATAATTCAAGTATATAAAAATATTGTTATCAACTCGAAATCAATAAGGTCAGAAATATATTCCAACCCCTCAAAACCATGCCCAAGGTCCCTACAAACAGTATCTCTATACTCCCTATACATGGGAACGCAACCTTCTAGCATTTAGTTCGCCCTCACTTCTTCCGTAGGCAACCTTAGCTGAAGACCATCACCCAAATTCATGTCCTTCGACATAGCTAACAATTCCTACTCTATCATCACAGTCCTAATCTCACCAATCCTTTGATAATTATGTGAACCAGAACCCTTTAGAATATCTACTTCCCCCCAATTTTTACACACCCTAATTTCTCAAGTCAATAAAAGTAAGATGACGAGAATGGACTAGTCACAATGATCATGTTCAATCCCAGACTATCTGAAAAGATTCATACCCTAAAAGATTCACAAACATCGAGGTGGCATGTACAGCATTTAATGCTCCACTTCCATGTTGGTTCCAATTTTGCATCTATTTGATCGATCCAAAACTATTTTCTTCCCACGACATTTTGAGCTGCATAACTTTACTCCTAATGTTAGCACATCAAACTAGCCCTAAGAGTAGCTGCAAATGATGGTACATGATCCAATGGCTCATTATCACAAGACCAGAACTACCGAAGCCCATTAGGCCACACCATCCATAAGCGACAAAACATGCTCGTAGTCTCTTAGTTGAGTGCTTTATCAGTCGAGCACTCCTTTTAACACCCTCAATCATCCCAACTCTCGGTACCCAAGCTTCTCAGTTAACCTGCTTCTTGGCAGATACATTTCATTAATAGAAATATAATTTATTCCACTACATAATAAGCATGACTTGGAACCATCCATTAAGGAAGTAAATCTCTAATGAATTAAAACATTTATTAATCAAATATGAATCTTCCTTGTTCCCAGGAAAATCTCTCCCGATAAGGAAATAAATCTTGGTAATCACTCCCGATAAAATAGGAGATCTCCGTGACAACCTAAACTTTCCATAGCTAACTAGAGTTTTTTTTTACCTCAGTCTCTACAATCTTAGAAGATTTCTAACAATCTCTACAAGGAAACCAGGGTTTCTATACCACTAAAATCATACGCGACTTACCATACACACATGTTATATATACTCAGCATAAGCAGCCAACCAGGACATTCTCAAAGAGCCCTACACTTCTCCCGCAAAGCCAACACAGTACTATCATATGGCTCTTCTCAGTCTATTTCTTCTTCTAAAAAACTGCTCTTTCTGACTTGAGCATCAAGATCTCTCCCACTGAAACACCCTCCAATAGCATTTGCAGGTCCCATCATCTTCGAAGATCTGAATATTTCTTGTCACTTAGTTCCACCCTCTACTCAACGTAGAAGGTATCTGTAAAGTCAAACTCACCTCCATCACCAAGGTTGTGCTCCCTCCTCATTGTTTGCTTTAATCTTTTCACTGTTCTCTCTCCTCACATCCACAATTGACTTCCAAAGATGAGTTTCGCCCTTGTGTGTGAATGTGAATACTTTTAGAGTTTGATTTTTGTCTTGGCAAATGTATTTTGGTACAGAGACATGATTAGGATAAGATTATGGCAAATTTAGAACAAAATTAGGGCGAAATAAGGGAAAAAAGTCAAATTAAGGTTAACCTAGGGTAACATAAATTTATATTATGTAAAACTAAGAAAAATAAGGGTACAATTAGGGCAAATTTAATTTATATTAGGATAAAATTAAGACACAATTATGGCAAAATTAATTTATATTATGATAATTTTAGGGCAAAATTAAATTATATTAGGGTAAAATTTTGTCCACATTAGAGCACAATTAGGGAAAAATTAATTTGTTATAGAATAATATTTGGGCAAATTTAATGCATTATTAGAATAAATTAATTTATGTTAGGGCAAAATAATTTATAATAAACTATTTTTTATTACGATAATATTAAGGCAAATTTAAGGCATATTAACGTATAATTAGGGCAAAATTAACTTATGTTAGGTTAAAATTATGACAAAAATAATTTATATGAGGGTAAAAGTAAGAAAAATTAGTCCTCAATTAAGACAATATTATTTTATATATGTTTCTCATTCTTACATGATGTCATGAAAAATTTTTATTTCTACTAATATGCAAATATTCTATCATATTTCTAATAATATAATGTCATGGAGACTATTTGTCTCTCCGAATATACAAATGATGTTGATAATATTTCTAGCAAAATGATGTCATGAAAACTATTTATTTCTACTAATCTAAAAATATTTTGCCATTGTTCTAATTATATGTTTTGTATGAAAACGTTTATTTACGGTAAATCTATTTTTGTATCCAACAGATTTTTGACATACTTATCATTAAAAAAAAAACCGATTATTGTGAGATATTTTAAGAAATGGATAATTTTTGGATGCAAAAGTCGAGGTTGAGTACTAAGTATGATATTGAAGTACAAATATTTTTGAATTTTGCATTTAAAAATTCATATCAGAATGGAAAAATTACATGTCCTTGCATATGATGTTGTAATATTTATTGGCAATGTCAAGAGAAAGACAAGGAATATTTGATATGTGATGATATCATTAGGTTATACGATTGTGGGGTATCTCATAGGAATCTATTTCTACAAATCCTAGATTTTCATTGGCTAGTGTCTCACAACCCCAACCACATCCTGCGGGAACATTAAAATATTGATAATGGAGAAATAGAAGAGTTATTAAGAGATGTATTTGAAACTCATGATGATGAAGTTGATGATCATAAGTTAGAAACAAAGAATGCAAACATATCAAATCTATGTGCAACTGATATGGTTCATGGCATAGACGAGCCAAATATGAAGCTGCTTGATGATGCAAGTAAATAACTCTATCCTGGTTGCTCAGAGTTTTTAAACTGTCTTTCGCTAGCACTTTATACCACTTTAAGCAAATATATGAGTGAAGTTCTGTGTCCTCTACTGGATATTTAGGATTCTTAAGTGTTGTCTTTCCACATGTAGATATTTTGAAATCATATGTTGAATTTAAGAAGTTTATTAAGGATTTGGTTGTTGATTATAAAAAGATACATGCATGTCCAAATGATTGCATATTGTATTGGGGTGATTATAAGAAGCAAAGTTGCTGCCCATTTGTGGTCTTTCTCGATGATTGCCAGATCAAGATTACAAAACAAGGAAGAACAAAAAATGGATAAAAGTTATTACAATACTTTCCTCTAAAAGGTTATTTATATCCATCAAAATCTCAGATCTTATGAAATGGCATGATGAGGGTCGAACAAAGAATAAGTTGTTAAGACATCCTACAGATATCAAATCTTGAAAACATTTTGAAAGACTTTTCTCGATTATGCATCTGATTCAAGGAATGTGAGACTTGGCTTAGCGGGTGATGTTTTCAACCCATTCAAATTGATGAGCACTACCTATAGCATCAAGCTGCTTGTGCTTATTCTATATAACTTTCCACAATGGTTGTATATAAAGTAGAACTTTTTGATTTTATCCATAATTATTTCGAATGAAAAGGTATTTGGTAATGATATCGATATTTATTTGCAATTCCTGACCAAAGAATTGAATCGGTTATGGCAAGGAGTTAATACTTATGATACTTCAAATAAAGAGTCATGTTATATACACGTCTCCTTGTTGTGGACCATTAATGACTTTCCAGCATATGTTAACCTATCTGGGTGGAGTACAAAGGTCCTTATACTTATCTAACCTATGTTATTAATACTTTCTCTAAATTGCTGTCTAATGGTTGGAAATTTTATTACATACGTTATCAATAGTGGTTGAATTATAGATTTCAAAATCAAAGTCAATTGTTTGATAGGATTGAAGAGTGGAGAGAAGCACCTACCCCACTTTCTGGTTTAGATATATTAAGAAGTTTAGAAGCTTGTTTTTCATTTATGATAAGAACCGTCACTCATCAAATTTGAGAGGGGACGATAAACAAGCAAGGAAAAGAGTTAACGTGAACCAGGCTCAGAATCATGGTGAGGCAGAAATGGAAGACAACATGGAAGATGAAGATGATCCAAATGTTGTTGAACGCTAGAAGAAAAGAAACATTTTTTGAGTTACTTTATTGGGAGCCTAACTTATTACGACATAATATTGACATTATACATACTGTATTTGTGAAATTACAGTTATGACAATTCTTAATGATTCTCAAAAATCCAAAAATAATTTAAAGACACGTCTTGATTTGGACGAAATAGATATCAAGCCTGAATTGCATCCACGTTTGCTTCCTAATGGGAAAAGGTAGTATATGCTGGCAGCTTGTTACTCATTGACAAAAACAAGAGAAACTTTTTCATAAAGTTTTAAAAGAATTTAGGTGTCTGATGATTATGTCTCAAATATTTCAAGGAGTTAAGCATGAAGGAGTATAAACTTATGAATCCTAAGTCTTAAGATTATCATATCTTGAAGCAAGATCTCCTTCCAGTTGTCTTATGAGCTTCAATGCAAAAGAAGATTGGTTCGGTACTAATTGAACTTTGTAACATATTCAAAACACTTTGTTTACAATTTTTAAATATTGGGGATCTACAAAAACTTCAATCTTGTACTATACTTTATATCATTTCGAAAAAAAAAAATGCTCCCTCATTTCTTTTCTATTATTGTCCATTTGGAGTTTTATCTTCCAACTGAGGCAATCTTATATTTTATGAAATTTGAGAATGATGTATGATTGGAGTTATATATTATGTTTGTGGTTGATGGTTGCTTGTTTTATTTTTGAAGTGTTCTTGATGTATGTAGGAATCATTATGTGTAGATAAAGTGTGGAAGAAATGTAAAGTACAGATAGAGTATGTATACTATGGTTTATGGATATTAGATAAATAAATTTTAGAGCATGATTCTTATGTCATTTGTAAATAAACCAAAATTTTCAAAATAATACTAACTCTTCCCGATATTTAGTATCAAAAAACACCACAAAGTGTAGAAAGAATTGCCAACATTTTCAAAAAAGAAATGTCGACAAAGGTTTTAACATTTGCCAACATTTTAGTTAAAAAAAGCATCAACAAGTGCTTTACCTTTTATCGATGTTTATCCACAAACGTTAAAAGAGTCTCAACTTTTCTAAATGTTTCAAAACTATGACAAGTTAAGATGTTTGTTGATATTTGCAAACATCAAGAAAGATGAGTCTTTCCCCGACATTTGCTAATAAATTTTGAAAAATTCCCGACATTTTTTCTCCAATGTTTTCACCGATGGTTTATCTTTCATTGGTCCAACCTATGGCAACGATAATAAAAATGTCATAAATTGGCAAAAAAATATTGAAAAAGGTACGATATTTTGTAGTGGGAAAGAAAGAGAGTTGAGTTTAATTTCCCTCAACAATGAAGTAAAACTACATTGAGGCTATAGTTCATTGCAGCCATGGTTAAGTGGTGAGACTCAATTGTATGCTTGAATGTCAGTGTGTAGAGCAGAGCAACTTCTACAACAGTTCCTGTAGAAAATTTCCTATGCGGGCACAAGCCATCCCTGAATATAGCTTATGCTATTCTATATTAATAGATGCTCAATCATACCTCCGTATTTTAAACATAAATAAGAAAAACTGTTTTTAACGTGAACAATTAATTACCCCAATCGTTTAATTCATGTGCATCGTAATTATTATATTATCTAATCCTAGAATTGCATAAAAGTTATTTAATTGGAGTTTGTGATTCAAATTTTTAAAAGGGAGATATATATATATTTATATAGACACAAAGAGAGAGAGATGAATTGGTCTTTCTTTCCGTTGTCCTTTCTAGACTTCACAACTATAGTTCTACGTCTTCCACTACTTGGGATCACAAAGACTGTCATGGCTATATCTCACTTCACTTTCAATACTTGTCCGCGTAATTCAATGGAAATTACAATCCAATTTCATTGCTAGATCTACAAATGATCAAGTTTAATGATTTGGGGCATAGTAATGGGAAGGATAGAGCTGATGTAGTTGCTTATAATGAGGAGATGTGTTCGGTATGCTTGGTGGCTTTTGCAATGGAGGAAGATCAATCAGTAGGTTGAATTTTGGAAATGGAAAGAATTACACGGGAGCATGGCTCGAGTCAGAAATAACTATAGATAGTTAGTTTAGTAGAAAGGATATTCGGTCCCTTAATTAAGTCTTGGATTTGAACCTTGGAAATAGACAGGACATTGGAAAGAGCTACAGACAGTTGGTCTAGTGAGAATGGAAAGAACTATAGATAATTGGCCTAAGAGGAAAAGATGTTAAATCTCTTAACCAAGACTTGGATTCGAATTTTGAAAATAAAAGAAGCTACGTTGAGAGGGCTCCCCTAAAAGAGGGTCTGACAGTAGCTCAATCTTGATTACTCTAAGTATAGTCAAAGTATGGCCCCCCTAAAGAGTTACAAATAGTTGGCCTAGTGGAAATGAAAAGAGCTATATACAATTGGCCTATTAGGAAAGGATATTAGATCTCTTAATCAAAATTTTGATTCGAATTTTGGAAATAGAAAGAACAATGTTAGGAGAATTCCCCCTAAACAAGGTCTGATAGTAACTCAATGCGCATTAATTGGAGTATAGTTTTGGACATCGGTTGATTAAATACCCAAAAAAAAAAGAAAAAATTGGTAAGTCAACTTTCGAAGTGCAAGCATGTGTTTCATAGCAAGTGCATCACAAACTGGGTTCATAAAAACCACATTTACATGCCCTTAGCATCGTAGATCACTTTTATAAGTTTTTTTTTTTCCTGTATGATTCTTTCTATATTGATAATGTGGTTTTGTAATTGCATTCATGGCAAGTTAACAACCAAATCATTGATAAACATTTTCCTAGGTAGAAAAATTAAAAATATGCTTGTTTGTATGGTTGTTTTTTGATTCTGCTATTATATTCTATAATTAATTTTATTTATAACACAGATGAATCAATTTTTGTAATCTTATGATGTAATCAATTCATCTATTCGAGTAATCAACTGAGTTGCTCCTGTGATTCTCATTTTTTAGGTAATTAGTTGGGAGAATGATTCTATGTCTTAGCAAATAGATTTCAATCTAACTAAAATAAAAAAAGACAATATTAGTTGATCTTATAAGAGAACATCACACACGAACCCTACAAAGGTGATCTTTTTCTTATAAATTTTAGCTTACTCGTCATAATAAGTAAAGATACCACTCCTAAGAAACCATACTTTGCACACTTCAAGACCATCAAATGAATAGAGTCTACTATTGATTGTAATTTTTCACAATCAAAATTTTAAAATTAAAAAAAAAAGATGAATATATTTTTCAAAATTTGAGAAGAATATACATCTATTAAAAAAAATCCAAATAAATATGTTATTATTAGTTAGAACATGGTGACTCAATCATGCAACAGAAGCATATAATAAAATTCTTAGAATCATAAAAAAAATTCGGGTTCTTGGTATACCTCAGTGAGCAATACACAAAATTTCGAGAACCACAAACTCTGTTTCGTTCTTTCTCATAGTCCGGGTGATAATCAAAAAGATCGAACTATCACTGTAATTCCACGACATCCCAACTTTCCCTACTTAGAATTTTTGTTAACCCTCTCAATAGAGTATTTTTCTCTCAAAAAACTCAAAAATGTGCAATTCTCTCTCAAGAGCAAAATTCTAGATCTGTAAGAATTGTTCTCTCAAGAACAATCTTAATCCCTTTCCAATATTGTTACTCACTCACAATGGAAGGGAAATCAATTACCTACACATAAAAGGAAAGTTGCACTAAATGGGAAAGAAGTTATGGGTAATGGGGATTATCCCATTCTCCTATTTGAATTTCAAAAAGAAATTTACCTAAGGTAAAATGCCCGCATTTACCAACATCTCTCACTTGCAAATGAAGGCATTTTATGATCATCACAAAACCACAACTCATGTGATTCACCATATCACCCTACGAGATTTTCATCCAGAATTAGACATAGTGCGACTAGCGAGTACACCTACAAACAAAATGACTTCTCGATACACCTATTAGAATGATCGAGTAATCACCGTTAGTACTAAAAGAAAGTTCATTGTACCCCAGATCCAAGAATAATTACATCCATCGAGCTACTTTTCTCATCGAAAGTAATCCCTAGAAATCGCTCGACTATGTATTATTGTTATGTTTAAATCCCTACGCGAATAAACATAAAAGATTAATTGGTGAATACAATACAATGATGCAATGTCAATTGGTTTTCCTTTTTCCAAACTCGAATCTATCAGC
Source organism: Dillenia turbinata (assembly GCA_037126225.1). NCBI lineage: Eukaryota > Viridiplantae > Streptophyta > Magnoliopsida > Dilleniales > Dilleniaceae > Dillenia > Dillenia turbinata. The sequence goes on along the minus strand of JBAMMX010000021.1, from coordinate 9,574,908 downwards.
TTCAACTCAGCTACTTTTCTAGAGCTGCCCATTAGACCTTAATTTATATTTCGGATCATAAGTAAATAGACTAAATTAACAAACTCTGAATCAGAAGCTCAAGAAACAGCCGAGAGTAATAAGGGTACTATTAGATCCCATCCAATGGATCTTGGGTCTCACACAGTGGGGTTCGGAGATAAATATCAAATTATCATCCCAAATAAACAGCTCCCACTATTCCTAGTCATCTTATCACAGGCCATATGAAACGCGTGCCACAGTGTTATTTCCTCATCTCTCAAAGCGCATATGTCAGATTTCTTTAACACTGTATAGGTATGGGACTCAGTCTACACATAAGACTTTATCTAGAGACCTCAGAAAGAGTATTTCAAAGATAATATTACAAATCACAGGTGATATCTGAATCTTATACCTAGCTACTTAGAGGCAACATGGATGTGGGTATGTTCATGTCGATCATATTGCATATGATCTCATCCTGAACACATATCAGGGTAACTTATGTTCTAATAGGGCTACTCTCAAAACCTCTTACAGATAGAAATTATCTCATCTCTGCTCACTCAAAGCTGGAGGTGGTCACTCGTGTGAGAAAGTCGACCTCACCTGTCTAACGTTTCTATTATCACATCACAGAGTATATATATGATAATAAAAGTAAGTGCATTAAATGAAATATGACACAAGTATAACTAAATAATATACAATAATCATATATATATATAAAAGGTTAATAAGCATCAATGCCATCAATATAGTACAAACTGAGAAATGTCATAAAATATCCAAAACCAATGACTCTCTATGCCCTAAAAAGAGTCTTTAGCAATGGGTTTGGTGAAGGGGTCAACCACCATGTTGTGTGTAGAAATGTACTTGATGGTCACTTCATTCTTCTTGATGATGTCTCTCACAAAATGATATCTGATGTCTATGTATTTGGTCCAACTATGATACTTAGGGTCTCGAGTATAAGCAATAGCGGCCTGATTATTACAGTAGATAACACTAGCTTCCTACTATCTGCTACAATCCCTAAGTCATCCAATAGTCTTCAAAACCAAACACTCTCCTGAACTGCAACTAAGCAAGCCACGAACTCAGCCCCCATTGTAGATAGAGTTACACAGATTTGCTTCCAATTGTTCTAAGAGATGGCCCCATCATTGAGTAAGAAAGCAAAACCTGATGTCAATTTGTGTTTATCCAGATCGCCTCCCTAATCGGCATCTGAATAACCCACCAGTCGCAAATCGCCTCCTCCGTAACATAAGAAGAAGTTCGCAGTTTTCTTAAGATATCGAAAAAACATTTTCACTACTCGCCAGTGACCCCTTCTAGGATTTGACTAATATCTACTCATTAGACTGACTGCATAGCAAATATCTGGTTGTGTACACAACATTGTGTATATTAAACTTCTCAATGTACTGGAGTAAGGTACTTTATTCATTTTCCTCACTTCTTCCTAAGTTTTAGGACACATTTGTAGGCTCAGACTGTCACTTTTGGCAATCGGAGTATTTATGGGATTATAATCACTCATCCCAAAGCACTCGAGAATTTTCCAAATATAGGTCTCTTGTGAAAAAGCCAATGTCCTTCTCAAGCGATCTCTCTGGATCTTAACTCTGAGGATGAACTCAGTTTTATCCATGTCCTTCATGTCGAAGCTAGATGACAACCATGTTTTAATAGTCATTAGATACTCAATGTTGTTCCTAGCCAACATTATGTCATCCACATACAACAACAGGATCACAAAAGAGTTATATCAGAACTTATCAGATAGATATAATGATCCTCCTTGATCATCGTAAAACCATAAGATATCACATTCTTATGAAATCTTAGGTACCACCATCTGGATGACTGCTTTAAACCGTATATCGATTTCCAAAGTCGACAGACCTTATCCTCCTGACTTACTATAACAAACCCAGGGGGTTATTCCATGTAAATCTCCTCACCCAAATTCCCGTTAAGGAAAGTAGTCCTTACATCTATCTGGTGTAACTCTAGATCCATACTAGCGACAATCACCAAAAGTAAACGAATCGATGTAAACTTGACTATTGGGGAGAAAGTCTCCTCGTAGTCAATACCCTTTGTCTGTATATAACCATTGGCTACTAGACGGACCTTGTACCTCTCTATCGATCTGTCGACCTTTCTTTTGATTTTGAGAACCCACTTGTTCTCAATGGTCTTTCTATCCTCAGGTAAGTCAACTAGGTCCCAGACCCCGTTGACTCTCATTGATTCCATTTCCTCCTTCATGACCTTTAACCGTTGGTCCTTCACTGAATACTTGAGAGCTTCCTGGAATGTCCTTGGCTCCTCATCGTCCTCAGGAGTCACAATAAGGATCTCATCCTCAATCGAGAAATGACGATGAGATACATGTCCCCGACCACTCCAACGAGGAATGAGAGCCTCCATACCTTCAGATGGACCGCTCCCACTAGGATCAAGATCCAAAACAGGCTCTTGAGTCCCGTCGCTGAGCCTAACTAAGCCACTAGTTTCATCCATCTCATAGAAGGTGTAATCTCGATCGATTTCTCCTCTCTTAGGGAAATCATTCTCGAGAAACGTGGCATCACGAGACTCAATCTCAGTGACAGTGTCATCCGTATGCTCTCCTAGGAACACGTGTCCCTTAAAGTTTTCAGAGTATCTTATAAAGATACAGTTCTTTCTTCACGGGCCTAACTTGTCATACTGATATGATGAATCATGAACATACGTGGAACAACCTCATGGTCTCAAATGGCTAAGGTCAGGCTGCCTCCCTGTCCAAAGCTCGTATGGGGTGTTGACTACGGATTTTGACGAAACATGGTTAAGGATGTAGGCAGCAGTCAATAATACATCCCCCCAATAGGAGATAAGTAAATTGGCATGTGCCATCATCGACCTTACCATCTCTAATAAAGTCTTATTTCTTCTCTCGGCTACTCCATTCTGCTAAGGAGTAGTAGGAATAGTCAACTGTCTCGTAATGCCTTTCTTGAAACAGAGCTCTTTAAACTGCTCAGACAGATACTCGCACCCCTGATCAGTTCTGAGAGTTTTCACTCCTCAAGTCTAGCTGATTCTCGAACTCACTAATAAACCTCCTGAAACACTCAAGAGCCTTAGACTTGTGCGAAATCAGATAGACGTAACCAAAACACGTGTAGTCATTTACAAATGTAATAAAATATGTGGCTCTGTTTTGGGCTCTCATATTCATGGGTCTACAAATATCGAAATAGACCAACTGTAATGGAGTCACGGCTCTCTTTGTTTTCCCAAATGGTTTTCTCGTAACTTTACCCGCTAGGCAAAACTCACACAAGGTAACTAACTATGTCATACAACATCATTAACTACACTATCATGTGCAAAGGCAATAGGAGAAGAAGGAAAAGTATCATAAAACGGAATCATATCCAGTACATAAAGTCTCTCATGGACTAAATCGGAACAAATCAAAATACTGTCATTATAAATGGAAACTCTAAAGTTTCTCAACAAAACAGAATATCCTAATTGGTCAAAACATCAGATAGATATGAGATTCCGCCGAATCTCAGAAGCATATAATACATCATGCAGATACAGGACTTGGTTACTTCGCAGCATCAGCTTGTACGTACCAATCCCTCTCACTTCCATAAATGCTCTGCTCCCCACATACAACCTCCTCGCATGGAGACTCAAATTGCAGAACTCAATATATGCACTCCTGTTATGAGCTACATGGTTTGTAGCTCCTGAGTCTACAATCCACAAAGGAGAAGAGTTAGCGAGCATCACACTAGATGATACATAACTTAAACTATGTAAAGAAGAATGACGTACCTTTTGCTCGCCACACTCGCGTGCAAAATGCCCATGCTTGCCACACACATACCATTAGATCTTGTTCTTATCGAGCTCATTCTTCTTGTGTTTCTTCCCTTTGTCATCGATCTTTGAGGACAGCTTCCTTTTGCCTTGGCCCTTGGCCTTCTTCTCATACTTGCACCACTTGCGCTTAATGACCCGGGAGCCCTTATTCGACTCCGCGATGTTATCATAACCTGAAATAGTCCTAGCCACCTCCTAACGCTCCTCCTCAAGCTTACAATACCTACTCACATCCATGAAAGTGTGAATACTCTTAGTGTGTGTAAGATAGGTTTTAACAATATCCCAAGAGTTAGGCAAAAACTGGATCACACTCAATACTTGAAGCTCATCTGATATAGGCTCCCCCATACTTTTTAGAGAGGCAATTATACTCGACATATGCATTAGATACTGCTTTATAGTATGATTGGATCTCTTCTTGTATGTGATAAATTTGTAGGTCATCATCCTCAACTTAGGAGTTGACCGGGAGTCGTAATGCTCTTTCAGAGCAAGCCAAACCGACATAGCAGTAGGATACTACTCGTATACTGGGATCAGCTCATCATGCATACTGCTAAGAAGAATTACCCTAACTTGGCCATCCTTCTTTTTCCAAACACGATATGTCTCCTGATCCCGTCTCCCCTGTGGCATGTTACTCTCCCCAAGGTCTGCCATCTTGTCTTAAGAACCTTCCTGAGTTCTTGTTTCTCGAAGACAAATTGAACCTTCCAATGCCAAATGTTATAATTGTCACCTTCAGTTTGTCTCCTTTCACGATATCCTAAACGACAGTCTTTGTAACAGTCATGTCTCTATCACATAGAAAAGAAGAGACGTTAGTGACAAATGATACTTAATATCATAATTTTGTGGACCTACTAATCCACAAGACCCAAAGACTCGAGTACAGACCCCAAGACAAGTGTACGAGTCAACGCACAACTTACACCACAATCCAGGATTGCACCCCATCATTCGGACTAGGATTCAGCACACAAAAACCTATATTTAGTCACATTAAATGGCATAGGACCTTCAGAAAAATAAAATTTTTCATCCCAACAAGACCTGACGCACCACCGGTGGGTCGTGCCGCCATGTGCCGACAGCATGCCTCCACGAGCATAGAAGAGGTGACAACGTGTGACAGACACACGGCGTGTCTGTCATGTGCCCTCACGTGCCCAGAGGGCCACGGACCCAAGGCATAACCCAGGTCAGACACAGATCCGGGTCGGACTCCCGGGTCAGACTAGATCCAGGTCGAGGCACGGGTCAAGTTTGACCCGGACCTGACTCTAAGAGCTCACGCGCCTTCTCCCCTGCACGTCATGCGCCTACCGGGTGCATGATGTGCATGCGTCTTGGACCCAAGTCAGGTCTTTTTCGCTCGATAGGTCCTACAACCGGGTCTTTCGACCTGACTGCTGGAAATCAACTTTTTGTACCTTATTTTCACCTGATTTTTGTCAGAAACTTTAATTCCTCATATTCAAATTATCCCTAACTAGATTTTTGGAATAATCACGCCCTAAACTTGACAATTTTAGAGTCCAAAATTCTGGCCCTTTTTGACCAATTTTGAAAATCTACTTTCTGGCAATAATAACACATAATATATATACCAAAACATAGATCATGAAACCAGGAACTCAAACATACCAATTGCATGCAACGTTTTGTCCTAAATCTTGACAAATCTGAGGTTTTTAAAGTTTCAATCACTATTCACAGCCTAGATCTTCAACTGGAATTTTCATAACCTAAACGTGCTTAGAAAATTGTGAAAAAATTATTTTCGAGATCTATGTGACATGGGTAACAATGTGGTATAATCGGATTTACGAAATTCATCCGTGATCTGAATCTCAAATTTTATACTCTATTTTTTTAAACCCAAAATAATTTTGAAAATTTATTATTTTTTTTAAATAAATCTAATATCGCTCTGATACCAATGTTAGAATATGGTGACTCAATCACATACCGGAAGTATATAATAAAATTTTTGGAATCATTAAAAAAAAAAAGATTAGAGTTATTGGTATACCTAAGTGAGCAGTACACAAAATTCCAAGAACCACGAACTCTGTCTCGTTCTTTCTCGCAATCAGGGTGATAATCAGAAAAATTGATCTATTACCGCAATTCCATGACGTTCCAACTCTAAGTTCGGTGATTAGATCGCCATAAAAATCCCCTTTTTGGAATTTTTCTTAACTCTCTCAATAGAGTATTTTTCTCTCCAAAAACTCAAAAATGTGCAATTCTCTCTCAAAAGCAAAACTCTAGATCCATAGGAATTGTTCTCTCAAGAACAATCTTAATCTCTTTCCAATATTGTTACTCACTCACAATGAAAAGGAAATCAATTACCTATACATAAAAGGAAAGCTGTACTAAATGGGGAGGAAGTTATTGATAATGGAGATTATACAATTCTCCCATTTGAATTTCAAAAGAAATTTACCCAAGGTAAAATGCCCCTACGTGGGTATTTACCAACATTATCCCTAACTCAATATTTGGTAATTACCTAGAGCTCTTAAATCTAATGGTACTAAAAATTCTTTAGTCGGCTTGAGGTTTCAACTTCGAGCCTTTACTTGCTCTTATCGTGAGCTGATACCCTTTGCAACAAAAAAATAAATAAAACTTAATTGACACGTCGATGTTTAGCTATCCTTTCATAGGTTTGTTTTTGCTCATTTTTCCTTTTCCTTTCTAGTTCACCATGTGATGAGTAAACCGTATGATGCAAGTTGATATTTTTTTAAGATTAATTATGAGGGGATTTCTGTATTATGTCATAATACACATAATGTACAAAACATGGTTGGTGCAATTGCTTAAGACAAGATGGCATGCACTTGTGGTGCAGAATAATACTTCCAAAGATTTGGAGTTAGATTATTAGTCAAGTCGCTAAGAATATGGCAATGTACTCATAATTTGTTGTTAATTTATCTTATCTCCAAAATTATAGTAGCGTGGAGATCAAACATGTCCCACTAGAAGTCAAGAGTAAGGTTGCTAAGTGTAGAAAAGTGAGCCCCCAAATGTTTATCTAAAATACAAGTTGATAATAAAATATTAGAACATCTTAAAGTAATCAATGCACATTCTCATTCTAGATCAATATTTTTTTAATTTTAATAACAGTTAAAATATTTATATATAAAAAGATAGATGAATATAGATTTGATACCATTTTAGAGAATATTTGGACATGGAAACAATTATAATAATAAACTCTAATATTCTATTATTTAAATAAATTATTATAATAAATTGAGTTTATATAGAAAACTCATTATCACAAATATAAAAATATAATAATACAAATATAAAAAAATAAAAAATAAAAAATAAATTCCCAAAATCAATTCATATATTCTAATATCCCATTTTAAATTCAATGTGATATAATGAAAATAATTTGAATTTGAAAGAAAATCTACCTAAAATCCTAAGTGAGTTTTTGCAACCCTGACGCCTCGAGCTCTACCTCTAGTTTTGGTTCTAAATCTGGCTCTGGCTTCTGGCTTTGGGTTCTACCTCCAAGTTCTGGTTTAGGCTTAGGTCTGCCTTTTGACTCTGGTCCTGTCTCTAACTACTAGCTCTGACTCTTTTGGAGGCGTGTGGGGACATGTGGATAATTCTTTTTGTAAATGAAGTTCTCATATGAAATTGAAATTAATTTTAAATTTGAATAAATAAATGAAGTATACTTGATACCATGTTAAAGAATATTTGGACATGGAAATAATAATAATATACCTTAATATTCCATTATTTCAATAGATTATTACAATAAGTTTAGTTTATATATAAAATCTATTGTCACGGATATAGAAATATAATATTACAAATATTGAAATATAAAAATAAAAAATTCAAATATTCTTAAAATATATTGTAATAATATATTCTAATAAATCAATAAATACATAATATATTCTAATAATAACAATGAGAAATTCAACAATTATTTTCTAGATAAGTATCAATAATATTATTAAATACCTATAATAGTTTATAAATTATATACTCTAACAGTAAGTTTGGTTGAGGTGTAAAGTGGAAGAAAAGAGAAAAAAAAGTGAATGTTGGATGAAATAAAAGACTACCCTCGTTTGGTTCTGTTGGAATTAATACGAGTCACATGCAGCGGAAGCATTCATAAATAATTTTCGGGAAAAATAAATATTGGTTGGGTATAGGATATAAATACCTCGAATATGCAGAGCCCAAAAATCGACCGTGCGTCCCTCGATCGGATCTCGCGGTCGGGATGGTGATCACGATGTTAATCGAATCACCACCGCAATATCACAACGCCGCAACCCTCAGTCCGGCGATCATCGTGACGGGAAAAATTCCCTACGCGGAATTTTTCACATGCCATCTATATTTTCTCTCTCTAGAGAATGAAGAACATTCACCCATGGCTGCCATCTCAATTTTCTTTCACGTACAGTATTCAAGGAGTTAGTTTTCTTGACAAAATGTGATTCATCTTAAGAGGAGAGAATCAAGGAAAAAATGGTTAAGGTGTGGTTAGTGGGAGTTACCCCACTAACCCTATTGCTAATGTCTAAAATGCCCCTCATGGGCATTCTAAACTAATATCTCCCACTTGCACGCGAGGGCATTTTAATATTCGTCACAAGATCACAACTCATGCGATCATATCACCCTGCTGGACTTTCATACAGAATTGGGCGTCGTGCGACCTGCGAGTACACCTGCAAGCAAAAACCTCTCGATGCACCTGTTAGGATGATCGAGAAGTCATCGTTAGTATCAAAAGAACTCGCTGCACCCCAGATCCAAGACTAATTACATCCATCGAGCTACTTTCCTCAACGAAAGTAATCCCCAATAAATGCTCGACTGTGTATCCACTATTATGCTTACATCCCAACATGGATAGACATAATAGGCTAGCCGGTGAATACAACACAATGATGTAATGTCAATTGGTCTTCCTTTTCCCAAACTCGAATCTATTAGCCTCAATTCAGCTGCTTTCCTAGACCTGTCCCTCAGACCTCAATTTATCTTCCGGGCCATCGGTAAACAGACTAAAGTAGCAACACTGAGCCAAGACTTCTAGAAACAGTCGAAAGTGATAAGGGTACAAGAGATCCCACCCAATGGATCTCGGGTCTCATACAGTGGGAACGGGGATCAAAATCATATCAGTGTCTCAAATAATGCTCCCACTATCCTTGGTCGACATATCACACGCGGTATGAAACGCGTGCCACAGTGTTATTCCCCCATCTCTCAAAGGGCATATGTCAGATTTCTCTAACTCTGTGCAGGTATGGGACTCAGTCTACACATAAGACTTTACCCAGAGATCTCAGAGAGAGTATCTCAGAGACAATATCACTAGTCGCAGGTGATATCTGAGATCTCAAACCTGGCTACTTACAGGCAACATGGATGTGGGTACGTCCATGCCGGTCATATCACATATGACCTCATCCTGAACACATATCAGGGCGACTTATGTTCTAGTAGGGCCACTCTCAAAGCCTCTTACAACTAGAAACCGTCTCATCTCCGCTTACCCAGAGCTGGAGGTGGTCACTCGTGTGAGAGAGTCGACTACGCCTGCCTGACATATAATTTATCACAACATATCACAAAATATATGACAATTAAAATAGTGCAATAAATAAGTGACCTAATCATGCACACATGTCATATATATAACATAATAAGCATCAGTACAAAATGAGAAATGTCAATATGTATCCAAACCCAATGATTCCAATATCTCATACAGGAATCTATCACAATGGGTTTAATGAAGGGATCAGCCAACATGCTGTATAGTAATGTACTTAATTTGTCACTTCACCCTTCTCGGTGATGTCTCTCATAACATAGTATTAGGTATCAATGTGTTTGGACTTACTGATATTTAGGGTCTCAAGTGTGGTCAAAGGCGGCCTGATTTTCTCAATAAAACATCACTGGCTTCCCACTATCTGACACAACCCCTAAGTGATCCGGAAATCTCCGGAGCCAAACACTCTCCTGAACTGCCGCTGAGCATCTCATAAGCTCAGTCTCTATCGTAGATAGAGATATACAGGTTTACTTCTTGCTACTCCAAGATAGTAAAACCTAATATCGATTTGCATACGTTCAGATCACCAACCCAGTTGGTATCTGAATACCCAATAAGATGCAAATCACCTCCTCCGTTACACTAGAGGAGGTCCGCAGTTCTCTCGAGATATCTCGGAATCCTTTCACTGCTCTCCAGTGATCCCCTCTAGGATTCGATCGATACCTAATTACCATAGTGACTGTGAATCAAATGTCTGAACGTGTACACGACACTGCGTACATCAGATCACTCAGTGCACTGGAACAAGGGATTCTACTCATTTCCCTTGTCCTTTTCTGAGTCTTAGGGCATATGTCACGAATTAGGCTTTAACCTTTTAGCGATAAGAGTATCTTTAAGGTCGTAGTCGATCTTCTCAAAGTACTCAAGAACTCTCTTGATGTTTGACTCCTGTGGAAGGATCAACACCTGTCTCGAGCGATCCCTACGGATCTTAACTTCGAGGAAGAGCTGAGTCTCACCCATGTTCTTCACATCAAGACTCGACAATATCCACGTTATAGTGGTCATCAGATACTCTTTGTTGTTCCCAGTCAACAGAATGTCATTCACATGAGGACATGATCAAAAGAACGTAAAAGGTATACGCGATGATCCTCATCGATCATCACGAAACCGTAAGATATCACCTTCTCGTGAAATCTCAAACGTCACTGCCTGGATTGATGATTAAGGTCATATGTCGACTTCTGAAGTCAATGGACCTTGTCATCCTGACCTACAAGTATAAAGCCAGATGGCTATTCCTTATAGATCCTCATCCAAAACTCCCACTCAGGAGAACAGTCTCAACGTTCATCTGGTCTCACTCCAGATCCAAATCATGTCCACGACAATCGCTAAAAGTAAATGGATCGAGGTAACACGCCCTCAGTCTGAGTAACCCCTGGTTATCAGATAGGCCTTATACCTCTACACCGATCCGTCGGCCTTTTTCTTGATGTTGAGAACTCACATATTCTCAACTGCCCTACTTCCCTCAGGTAAATCAACTAGATCCCAGATCCTGTTGATTATCATCAACTCCTCTCACCCATGGCCTATAATCAATGGTCCTCCATAGAACCCTCAAGAAACTCTAGGACAGTTAAAGGTTTCTCGTAATCCTCAAGAGTCTTACTGAGAGCCTCTCCCTCAATCGGGAAGCGACGGTTAGGTACGCATCCTCGACTACTCTTAAGAGGATAGGAAACCTTTTTACCTCTAGATGGATCGCTCCCACTAGAACCTAGATCCGTAATGGATTCTTGGATCCTGCCACTGGGATTAGCCAACCACTAGGCTCATCCATCTCATGAAAAGGTAAAGTCCCAATTGATTTCACCTCTCATAGGGAAATCACTTTCAAGAATCTCGGCATCATGAGACTCAATCTCAGAGAGAGTGCCATCTGTATGCTCATTAGAAATACATCTATTTTCTCGCAAGCCTAACTCGCTGTGTAAATGCGAGAAATAGTGAACATACGTTGCATAACCCCATAATCTCAAATGGCTAAGGTCAGGCTGCCTCCCTGTCCAAAGCTCATATGGAGTACTGACTACGGACTTCAATAAAATACGATTGAGAACATAGGCTGCAACCAATAACGCATCACCCCAATAGGAAACGAGTAAATTGGTTTGCACCATCATCGGCCTCATCGTCTCAAACAAAGTCCTATTCCTCTCTCGCGGCTACTATACTCCACTGAGTAGCGAGGAATAGTCAGTTTCTCGTAATGCCCTTCTTGAAATAGAGCTCTTTAGACAAATACTCGCGCCCTCGATCGGTTCTGAGAGTCTCTACTCTCAAATCTATCTGATTCTCAACCTCGCTAATAACCTTCTGAGGCACCTCAATGCCTTAGACTTGCGCGAGATCAAATAGATGTAACCGAAACACGTGTAATTGTCTATGAACGTAATAGAGTACCCAACACCATTTCAGGTTCTCACGTTCATAAGGCCACAGATATTGGAGTGAACCGACTGCAATGGAGTCCCAGCCCTCATTGCATTGTCGAATGGTTTTCTTGTAAGTTTGCCGTCTAGGCAAGACTGGTTAGCGGGTTCTACAAAACCACTCACTGCTAACCGGTTCATCCTCTCTCACACTAAGAGGACAACAAGAAATACCATTGAAAAGAATTATTTCCAGTGCATATAGTCCCTCATGGACCAAAATAGAACCAATCATAGAATTGTCGTAATAAATGGAAATTATAAAATTTCCAAATTAACAGAGCATATCCTAAACTGAAATCAAGTTCCGTCGAACTTTTGGAGTGTAAAAAACATACAGAGTCTAGTAACTTTGCAACTCCAACTTGCAAGTACTACTACCTCTGATGTCAACAAAACACTCCGTTTCTGTACGTAAATCCTCCTACTTGAGGACTTACTGGACGGAACTTTATAAGCGCGCTCCTATCTCGAGCTGCGTAGTATTATCAGTTTTCTCGGAAGATTTCCTTCTTACCTGAGGTTCGAGTCACACAGGAGTCCTTGCTCGACTCCATCGCATAAGCATGACCCGAGTATGGCCTACTCGCCTTTAGATGCTCCTACTCGAGCTCACTGTGCCTATTCACATTAGTGAAAGTGCGAATACTTTCGTCGTATGTGAAATAGACTTTCATGATTTCTCATGAATCAGGTAAAGAACTGGATCACATCCAGTACAAGAAAATATATCCGAAATGGCTCGGTCACATTCCCCAACTCGGCGATCATACTCGACATTTTTATCAAATGTTGCATCATCATATGATCAACCCTTTTCTTATAAGTTGTTACACTTATAAGTCAGTATCCTCATCTCAGGATCTGTAAGAGTACTACAATACTCTTTATAGGGTGAGCCAAACCGATAAAACCGTAGGATATTGCTTATAGACTGAGATCACATCATCGTGCATGCTACTCAAGAGGATTGCCCTGACTCGGCTATCATTCCTCTTTCATGCACGTAATGTCTCCTAATCCCGTCTCTCTGAGGTGTGGAACCCTCCCTGGAGTCCACCATCTCATACCTCAGAATTTTAATTAGTTCTTGCTCCTCGAGGATAAATTGAATCTACCAGTGAAAAATCTCGCATTTATCACCATTCAATTTTATCCCCCTTGCAAAAATCAAATACGACAATTTTAGAAGCAGTCAATGAGATAGTTGTAACTTGTGATGCTTATTCTCACATTTTGTGCACCCTACGAATCAACAAGACCCAAATAATTCAAATACATACCCCAAGATGAGCGTATGAATCAACAGACACCATACACCACAATCCGGGATAGCATCTCACCATTTGGACTAGGATTCGATGCACAAAAACCCACAAAAAGTCACTTTTATGGATGTGGGACCCTTAAAAAATTGAAAAAATTCAATTCCGGACGACCTGACGCGCCGCCGGTGGTCCCACGCGCCGCCACGCACCGGCGGCTCGTCCCCACGCGCCTCAACGCGCGGGAACCTCTTCTGGCGCGTGCCAGACGCACTGCGCGTCCTGCACGCGCCCACACGCTCGCTCTGCGCGTCGGGTCACGCGCCTGACGCGCAGGCCCGCAGGTAACGCGCCTGCACGCGCGCGACCCGCGGGGGCGGGACGGTTCCGGATCCGAATGCGGTTCGGAACCCGAATCCGTCCGGATCCGTGGGTAGCGGTCTGGGACACGTGTCCGGGTCGTAACCCGACCCGGACGACCCCCCGGTCGTTCACGCTCCTTTTCCACGCGTGAAGGACACGCTTCAGCCCCCTGCTGCTTCACTCGCCTTCCTCGCGCGTGTAGCTCACGCGCCCGCGGGTCTGGAGCTCATCTTCTTCGCCCGACGGTTCCTGTAACCGGGTCTTTCGACCCGGTTGCCGGAAAACCCCATTTCCGGCACCATTTTGACCGAATTTTTTATGGAATCTCTAATTCCATTTATTCCAAGCCTCCTTAACTCGATTTTTGGAATTATTGCGCCCTAAACTCGGCGTATTTTGGATCCAAAAATCCGACCCTCCGCGGTCAAATTTGAAACCCAATTTTCCGGCCACAATCATATGCAATATATATACCAAATTGAAGAGCATGAAACAAGGATTACAGATCTATAAATTTCATGCGTTGATTTGCCCTAGAACTCGACAAATCTAAGGTTGAAGTGGTCGGTCACTATTCACGGCCGAAACATTCAATCGGAATTTTCTTCACCTAATCGTGCTCAGAAAATTACGAAAAAATCATTTTCGTGTTCTAGGGATTATGGGGAACGCAGTGGTGTTCTTAGATTCACGAAACTCATCCGTGATCCAAACCCCAAATTTTAAACCCAATATTTTTTATACCCAAAAATTAACCCGAAAATTATTTTTAATCCAACGTATCGCTCTGATACCAATGTTGGAATTAATACGAGTCACATGCAGCGGAAGCATTCATAAATAATTTTCGGGAAAAATAAATATTGGTTGGGTATAGGATATAAATACCTCGAATATGCAGAGCCCAAAAATCCACCGTGCGTCCCTCGATCGGATCTCGCGGTCGGGATGGTGATCACGATGTTAATCGAATCACCACCACAATATCACAACGCCGCAACCCTCAGTCCGGCGATCATCGTGACGGAAAAAAAAATTCCCTACGCGGAATTTTTTCTCATGCCCTCTATATTCTCTCTCTAGAGAATGAAGAACATTCACCCATGGCTGCCATCTCAATTTTCTTTCACGTACAGTATTCAAGGAGTTAGTTTTCTTGACAAAATGTGATTCATCTTAAGAGGAGAGAATCAAGGAAAAAATGGTTAAGGTGTGGTTAGTGGGAGTTACCCCACTAACCCTATTGCTAATGTCTAAAATGCCCCTCATGGGCATTCTAAACTAATAGGTTCAAAGTGAAAATGCGGATGAAAGTAAAATAAGGATAAAATAGCACCCGCCACGTTGAAAAAAAAAATCTTCTACTTGTGGATGGATTGGGGTTGCAATGAAAATTTATAGATAAAATTATTCTTTTTTTTTTTTTTCAATTTTACATGGTTTAGGTAAAGTAATGCTCATTTTATTCTCTATCTCCTTCACTTTTCATTCTAACCAAATAAAAAAAAAAAAAATAATACTCATTTTCTCCCCTTCCACTCGTACCAAACAAAATAAAAAAAATGTATTTATCTCTACCAAGTAAAATAAATCTACCCTTCCCTTCCTCCTCCTCTCCCTCTCCTCCGCAAACCAAACTTATCTAAAAGTTTGATTAGGCAAATCTCGTGTACTGCTTGAACTTTCTAGGTACAGATAGTAAAAATTTAAATCCTATACCTTTTCTGGAAAAAGAAAAATAAAATAAAATAAAGTAAACATTTCATATAAAATTTGAAGTTCCAAATATCTTCATATGAATCACACTTGTCCATCGATTTATATTTAAGGAGAGAGTTCATGATTCCCACATTTCACAAGTTTAATATCTCTCAAAACCAAACCAAACCGAGAGAGAGAGAGATGATAGAGATGGGTGTTCGAGATTCTTATTTTGAAATATTGATTTTGATACTATACTTTTGCATATGGGTTCCATTACTTTTGATCAAAGAGGCATTTCTATCTACAGTTGGCTTCTCTTCAAATGCTTCATGCAATCATTCAATCGAGAGCGCCAGAAAGAATGAAACCAACAAATTGATGCTTCTTCAAGTGCTAAAATTTCAAGATAGCAAGCTTAGTAGCAGCAATGATGGCGACAGTGAGAACTGCTCAATTTGCATGGTGGAATTTAGAATGGAAGATGAAGTGAGTCAGCTTCCCAAGTGTGATCATGCGTTTCATGTTCAATGCATCGGACAATGGTTCGATAAGAACCAGCTCATGCCTTGTCCACTTTGCCGCTCCCATTTCCTTGATGATTCTCAAGACATTTAAGGCTTTTTACATTTCTAATTTTCAATTTTATCAGCATCATCTGATGTATTTCATTATTACTGTCGCCTTCTCATTGGTGGAAGGGAACCCATTTGGTCCACAATCTTGACTTGCAATGGAACCCTTTGTAATCATAAACAATTCATCCAAACAGTCTCTTCCCAATATTATATACACATATATATAATTATTTAGATGAAAAATAATAATTAAAGTGGAAAAGATCAAACTCTATCATGCCACTAGCAGACTATCCGATCATAACATCATGTGTTTTGATTTATAATTCGCATTCCCATGCCATACTTAGCTTAAATAAATAAATAAATAAATAAAATAAAATAAAAAAGAAGAGGAAAGAAAGAAAATGTCGGCATTACCTAATTTATGTTGAATGTAAACATGTGGAATTCTCTACCTAACAACTTTTCCATGTGAAAGGAAGAACACCCTTTTGGTGGACTAACCCTCCCAATTTGGAAGCCTCTTGATATGCTTCATCTTGTCTTCACTTTTTATTTCTATTTTATTTTATTTTGTTTATAATAATATAAAATATAAGATCTTCTAAATAAAATTTAAATTTTTATTAAAATTTATAATTATAATTATAATTATATCTATAACTTTTTGAATTATAAATCCCACTTAATCCTACTTTCCCAAACACTACCTCTATTTCTTAAAAGTAAATTAACTAAATGGAAGAAGAGTCAAGACATTGAACATTCTTTATCTCATTTTGTAATACAAGTGGCTTTTTTTAATTGATTTCTCTACTTTTAGGTTACAATCAACTAGTAGTTGAATGAAAGAATCAATTTCTTCTCATTCAACAAGTAGGAAAATATGGTTTTTGATTTTTATTCAAATAGTTAAAATCTTAACTACTATTATTTTCTTAATAAGCATTAATAGTCTCATTCACAATGCATTACAATATATAAATTATGTATATTCGGCAAACATTATAGATAAATTAAGTACATAAATCTGATTTTTTTAATATATAGGAGAGCTTCAAATTCGAGAGGTCCAAGGGGAAGGAGTGACGTCGGTTGAGACATACCTCATTGGCCTTCTTTTAATATAATTGCCAAATTAAGTGAATTCAGACCAACTTAAGCTGTAGTTTATGGCAGCCATGGCTAAGGAACTGGTGAGACTCAAATTGTAAGCTTGAAAGGTCAAATAATATAAGATATTATGAACAACAGACAGAGCAACTTATCTTCACAGTATTTCTTGTAGAAAGTTTCATAGGCGGCGCATGCCATCCTTGAATACGGCTTATGTCATTTTAAATGAATATTATAAATTTAAATAAGAGAAATGCTTTTAACGTGAATAATTGATTACTCATAAAATGTTTTATTTATGTGTATTGTAATTATTATATAATCTGATCCTACAATTATTATAAATCTGACTCAAATTTTTTTAAACCGGGGGGGGGGGGGGGAGGGAGAGAGAGAGAGAGAGAGAGAGAAATGAATTGGCCTTGCTTTCCAGTTTCATATTTAGACATTGCAACTATAGCTCTATTGCTTCCGGTACTTGAGATCACAAAGACTCTCTTGGCTATATCACGCTTCATATTCAGTATTTGCAGTACTTTTCCATGTAATTCAGTGGAAACTACAATCCGATCTCCATTGCTAGATCTACGAAGGATCAAGTTTCGAGATTTGAGGCTTAGTATAAGGTGGGATAGAGATGGTGCAATTTCTTGTAATGAAGAGATGTGCTCAGTGTGCTTGGTTGATTTTGCACTGGAAGAAGAAGATCAATTGGTGAGTCAACTTCCCAAGTGCAAGCATGTGTTTCACAGCAAGTGCATCACAAACTGGGTTCATAGAAACCAGACTACTTGCCCTCTCTGTCGTAGCTCACTCCTATAATTTTCTTTTCCTCTGTTTCTTTTCTATGTTGATTATGTGGTTTTTTAATTGCATTTGCAGCAAGATATTAAGATAAACATTTGCCAAGGTAGTAAAACTGTAGACCCACATGGTCGTTTTTCTATTGTGTGCTACTACACTGACGAAGTTTGATTAACCAGCGTGGTCGTCATCTAACATTTCTCATTTTTCAGGCGATTACCTAAAAGGGGTATATCCTGTCTCTTTGTAAGTAAATAGCAGGCTGACTAAAGAAAGGTTTTCCGTAGGTCGGCTAAGGACTTTAGCCAAGTGGGCAACAAACAGCAACAAACAATAGGACTTTCCTATAATCCGCATGGGTATTGATACTTATGGGCTTTGAGACCATTGGATCCTTATCCAAGATCACTAAAGATAGTCAATAAAAATGTTGGTTTGATATGCCCTAGATGAGTATTTTGGTAATTCTGAGGACTCCCACTAACCCATAACACCATTCTCTCTTAATTCATTCCACGGTCAATACATCAATAAGATGAAGGAGACTTACATCTCCATCATTGATGTTCTTTAAAAAAGAAGTCATTGTGGCTATAGTAGAGTGAGCGAATTCTCTAAAAAGAAATCATATAAAGGGTTTGAGAAAAATTCTGAATAGGGAATTTTTCGTATCATTCGGATCACCGGATTGTGGGTTGCGGCGTCGTAACATTGCAGTGGTGGTTTGATTAATCTCGTGATCACCATTCCGGCCACGAGATTCAATCGAGGGATATGCCGTTCGGTTAATTTTGAAGATTCTATATATTGAGATATTTAACCCTATACCTGATCCCTATTTTATTTTTTTGAAAATTATTGCTTGCTTCCGCTGCGCATGTGAATCTATTAAATCCAATATTGGTATCAAAGCCATCATTGGATTAATTAAAAATAATTTTCGGAATTATTTTTTGGTATAAAAAAATGTAAGGTATTAAATTAGGATGCAGATCACGGATGAGTTTCGTGAATTCGAGAACACCACTGTGTTGCCCATGATCCATCGAGTATGAAAATAATTTTTATTGAATTTTTTTATTACAATAAGGCCATGAAAACCAAGGTTAAAGTTTTTGACCCAAATATTACCAAGATCTTTAAATTTTAGATCTGTCAAGTTTAAGAACGTGTTGATCTAAATAAATGGTTGATATTTGTTCTACGTGTGATGATCTATATTTTGATATATATATATTGTGCATTGTCGTCGTCGGAAACTGGGTTTTCCAACAATGGCCGCGAAGGGTCACGACTTTGGATCTTTGATTCGACAAATTTGGGCTATAATCCTTCATAAAATCTAGTTAGAATGATTGAATGAAACTCAAATTAAATTTTCCAATCGAAATCCGCCAGATAAATAAGCCAGAAATGAGTTTTTCGATAACAGGGTCAAATGACCCGGTTGCAAGTCCGTCGGGTAAAGAAGAAGAGATCTAGACCCACAGGCACATATCAGTGAAATAAAGGAGTGCGAACTGTTCATGCATGCTCGTCAACAGTGTCTGAAACAATTCGAGTCGGTCGACCCGGATACTGTAGGTCAAAATGTATAAAAATCCCAAAAATGCAACCGTCTGGTTTTGAAGCCAGAAATGAGTTTTTCGATAACAGGGTCAAAAGACCCGGTTACAAGTCCGTCAGGTGAAGAAGAAGAGATCTAGACCCACGGGTGCGTGGCAGTGAAATAAAGGAGTGTGAACTGTTCATGCGTGCTCGTCAACAGTGTCGGAAACAATCCGAGTCGATCAACCCGGATACTATAGGTCAAAATGTATAAAAATCCCAAAAATGCAACCGTCTGATTTTGAAGCCAGAAATGAGTTTTTCGATAACAAAGTTAAAAGACCCGATTGCAAGTCCGTCAGGTGAAAAAGAAGAGATCTAGACCCACGGGCGCGTGGCAATGAAATAAAAGAGTGCGAACTGTTCATGCGTGCTCGTCAATAGTGTAGGAAACAATCCGGGTCGGTCTACCCGGATACTATAGGTCAAAATGTATAAAAATCCCAAAAATGCAAACGTCTGGTTTTGAACCCCTGACCTGAGATAGAAAAATCAATACCTTGACCACCAGGCTACAACATTTAAGTATGGTGATAAATGATCAAATATTATATATGTATTTTTCTTGAAATTTATGACATTCATAATTCTTCATGCATTGAGACAAAGGTCACGTGTATTGAAACACGTGACCAATATATTGCACGTCTGGCATGTGTGTTAGCATGCTGGTGGCACGCGTAGGTGCCTAGTAACATGTCGCCAGCACATGGCAACCCGTGGGAGTTCTGATAGCGCGTTAGGTCGTTTCAGATTTATTTTTTTATTATTATTATTTTTTAAAGGTCTCACATCTTTATTTGTGACTTTTTGTGAGCTTTTGTGTACCGAATCTTAATCCGAATGATGAGATACAATCCCGGATTATAGTGTATGGTGTCCGTTGACTCATACGCTCGTCTTGGGGTCTGTTTTCAAGTCATTTGGGTTTTGTTAATTCTAAGGGTGCACAAAATATGAGAATAAGTATCGATAAATCACTAAAATCTCTAAGACTAATTCAAAAATTGTCGTATTTGATCTTTGCAAGGAGATAAAACTGAATGGTGATAATTACGAGATTTTACACTGATAAATTTAGTTTATCCTCGAGGAGCAAGATCTAACTGAAATTCTGAGGTATGAGATGGTGGACTCCAGGAAAAGTACCACACCTCAGAAAGACAAGATTAGGACGCATTACGCGCATGAAAGATGAATGATGACCGAATTAGGGCAATCCTCCTGAGTATTATGTGTGATGATATGATTCCGGTCTACGAGTAATATCCTACGGTTATGTCAGTTTGGCTCACCCTATAAAGAGTATTATGATGCACTTACAGATCCTGAGATAAGGATGTTGACTTATAAGTTTAATGACTTATAAGAAAATGGTTGATCATACGATGATGCAACATTTGATAAAAATGTTGAGTATGATCGCCGAATTGGGGAATGTGAACAAGCCTTTTTCAAATGTGTTTTTCTAGTATTGGATGTGATCTAATTCTTTACTTGATTCATGTGAAACCATAAAAAACCTATTTCATATACGACGAAAGTATTTGTATTTTCACTAATGTGAATAGGCACAGTGAACTCGAATAGGAGCATCTGGAGTTGAGTAAACCATACTCAGGTCATGGTTACGCAATGGAGTCGAGCAAAGACTTCCATGGCACCAAATACAAATGGCATAAGTATGAGTAAAAGACTCGAGGTTCAGGTAAGAAGAAGTCATCCGAGAAAACCGATAACAAAATATTAAAGTGCAGAAAGAAGGAGTTAGATGGGACTAAGGTGTAGTGTTATATTCGTAGTATACTTGGTCATTTCACTCATAAGTGTGATGAGCAGAAATTATCTCTTTCTTCTTTACGTAGTTTGAGATGCTCACTATTTTCTCTCCTTCATGGATTGTAAATATAAGAGCAACCAACAACGTAGCTCGATATAGGAGCGCACATATATAGTTCCACCAAGTGAGTCCTCAAATAGGAGGATTTATGTAGGGAAGAGAGCATTTTATTGACATCAGAGGGAATTGCACTTACAAGTTGGAGTTACAAAGTTGCTAAACTCTATACGTCATTTACACTTTGGATATTTGATGGAACTTGATTTCAACCTAGGATATAGTCTGTGAATTTGGAAACTTTATAGTTTTCATTCAATACGACAGTTCTTTGATTAGTTCTGACTTAGTCCATGAGAGACTAAATGCACTGGAAATGATTTCTTTTCAATGGTATTTCTTATTATCCTCCTGGTGTGAGAGAGGATGAACCAGTTAGCAGTGAGTGGTCTTTAGGACCTGCTAACCAATCTTGCCTACACGGCAAAGTTACAAGAAAATCATTCGACAATGCAATAAGGGCTGGGACTCCATTGTAGTCAGTTCACTCCGACATCTATGACCTCATGAACTTGAGAACCCGATATAGAGTTGGGTACTCTATTATGTTTATAGACAATTACATACGTTTCGGTTACGTCTATATGATCTCACGCAAGTCTAAGGCATTGATATGTTTCAGGAAGTTTATTAGTGAGGTTGAGAATCAGTTAGACTTGAGAGTGGAGACTCTCAAAACCGATCGAGAGCGCGAGTACTTGTCAGAAGAGCTTTGTTTCGAGAAAGGTATTATGAGATAACTAACTTTGCTTACTACTTAGTGGAGTAGAGTAGCTGTGAGGGAGGAATTGGACTTTGTTTGAGATGGTGAGGTCGATGATGGCGTAGGCCAATTTGCTCATTTCTCATTAGGGAGATACGTTATTAGCTGTTGTCTATGTCCTCAATTGTGTTCCATTGAAATCTGCAGTCAGTATTCCATATGAGTTTTGGACAGGGAGGCAGCCTGACCTTAGCCATTTAAGATTATGGGGTTGTGCAGCGTATGTTCACAGTTTCTCGCATCTACACAACAAGTTAGTCCTGCGAGAAAAGAGATGTATCGCTATAAGATACTCAGAACACTCCAGGGGGATGTGTTCTAATGAGCATACATAAGGCATTGTCTCTGAGATTGAGTCTCATGATGTCAAGTTTCTTGAAAATGATTTTCCTATGAGAGTTGAAATCGATTGGGACTTTACCTTCTATGAGATGGATGAGCCTAATGGCATAGCTGAGCCCAGCGGCGGGACCTAAGAATCCATTATGAATTTCAGTTCTAATAGGAGCAATCCATTTAGAGGTGAAAAGGTTTCCCCTCCTCGTAAGATTAGTCCAGAACGCGTACCTAACCGTCGCTTCCTAATTGAGGGAGTGGCTCTCATTGTGACTCTTGAGGATTACGAGAAACCTTAAACGGTCCTAGAGGCTCTTGAAGGTTCTGTGAAGGACCATTGGTTTAAGGCCATGGATAAGAGAATGAGTTGATGAGAATCAACGGGATCTAGGATCTAGTTGATTTACCTGAGGGTAGTAAGGGCGTTAAGAACAAGTAGCTTCTCAAGATCAAAAGAAAGGTCGATGGATCGGATGAGAGGTATAAGGCCCGTCTAATAACCATGGGTTATACAAACTGAGGTCAAGATTATCTTGATCCGTTTACCTTTAGCGATTGTCGCAGACATGGATCTAGAGTGACACTAGATGGACATTGAGACTACCTCCCTGAGTGGGGGTTTTGGATGGAAGATCTATAAGGAATAGTTATCTGGAATTATTCCTATAGCTCAGGATGATAAGGTCTGTTGACTTCGGAAGTCGACATACGACCTTAATCATCAATCCAGGCAATAGTACTTGAGATTTTCACAATTAGGTGATATCTCACGGTTTCGTGGTGATCGATGAGGATCATCGCATATACCTTATACGTTCTCATGACTTTTTATGATCATGTCCTTATGTTTGAATGATATTCTGTTGATTGGGAACAATAGAGAGTATCTGATGACCGCGATGACATAGACATTGTCGAGTCTTGAATAATTTTATATTTTTTTTTTTTTGTTTTTTTTTTTTTTTTTTTTTTTTTTGTTTTTTTTTTTTGTTTTTTTTTTTTTTTTTTTTTTTCCTCAATATTTATTTTTCTTTTTTTTTTTTAAAAAAACATTTTAAAAATTTTTTTTTTTTTTTTAAAAAAAGGTTAAAACCTAATTCTTAACATATACCCTATGACTCAAGAAAGGACAAGGGAGATGAGTAGAATCCCTTATACTAGTGTAGTGATTAGTCTGATGTGCGCAATATTACGTACACAATCAAACAATTGCTTTGCAGTCAGTATGGCAATTAGGTATCGATCGAATCCTAGAAGGGATCACTAGAGAGCAGTGAAAAGGGTTCTGAGATATCTTAAGTGAACTGCGAACCTCTCCTTGTGTGACGGAGGAGATGATTTGCATTTTGTTGGATATTCAGATACCGACTGGGTTGGAAATCTGAATGTATGCAAATCGATATCAAGTTTTGCTATCTTGGAGTAACAAGAAGCAAACATATGTATGTTTATCCATGATAGAGGCTGAGCTTGTGGTACGCTCAATGGTAGTTCAGGAGACTATTTGGCTCTGGAGATTTTCGGATCACTTAGGGTTGTGGCAAATAGTGAGAGACCAGTGATGATTTATTATGAAAATCAGGCCACCATTTACCACACTTGAGACCCTAAGTGTCACAGTAAGACCAAACACATTGATACCTAATACCACGTTATGAGAGACATCACCGAGAATGGTAAAGTGACATTAAGTACTCTACTATACAGTGTAATGGCTGATCCCTTTACTAACCCATCGTGAGGGATTCTTTTGTGAGTTATAGGAATCATTGGGTTTACGTGTATTGACATTTCTCACCTTGTACTGATGCTTATTGTGCTTTATATATATATATATAACATCTGTACATGATTGAGTCACAAGTTTAATTATTGCACTATTCTAATTGTCATATATTTTATGATTTATTGTGATAAATGATATGTTAGGCAGGCGTGGTCGACTCTCTCACATGAGTAACCATCTCCAGTTCTGAATGAGCAGAGATGAGACCGTTTCTAGTTGTAAGAGGCTATGAGAGTGGCTATGCTAGAATATAAGTCACCCTGATACGTATTCAGGATGAGGTCATATGCGATATGACCGATATGGACGTACCCACATCCATGTTACCTGTAAGTAGCCAAGTTTGAGATCTCAGATATCACCTACGACTAGTGATATTGTCTCTGAGACACACTCTCTAAGATCTTTAGGTAAATTCATATGTGTAGACTGAGTCTCATAACTGCATAGTGTTAGAGAAATCTAACATATACACTTTTGAGAGATGGAGGAATAACACTGTGGCATGCATTTCATACCGCGTGTGATATGTCGACCAGGGATAGTGGGAGCATTATTTGAGATATTGATATGACTTAGATCCCCGTTCCAACTATGTGAGATCCAAGATCCATTGGGTGGGATCTCTTCTATCCTTATCACTTTTGGCTATTTTTAGAGGTCATGGCTCAGTGTTTGCTACTTTAATCTGTTTACCAATGGCCCGGAAGATAAATTGAGATCTGATGAATAGGTCTAGGAAAGTAGCTAAATTGAGACTAATAGATTCGAGTTTATAAAAAGGAAGGTCAATTGACATTATATCATTGTGTTATAGTCACCGGCTAGCCAATTATGCCTGTCTACGTTGAGATGTAAGAATAATAGTGGATACACAGTCGAGTATTTATTAGGGATTACTTTCGATGAGGAAATTAGCTCGATGGATGTAATTAATCTTGGATCTGGGGTGCAGCGAGTTATTTTTTGTACTAGCAATGGCTTCTCGATCATCCTAACAGGTGCATCGAGAGGTCTTTACTTATAGGTATACTCATCGATTGCACGACGCTCAATCCTGTATGAAAGTCCAGTAGGGTGATAAGAAATATCGCATAAGTTGTGATCTTATGACGGACGCAAAATGCCCTCACGTGCAAATGGGAGATATTGGTTTGATATGCCCTAGAGGGGAATTTTGATAATTGTGAGGGGTTAGTAGGACAACTCCCACTAATCCATAACTACCATAACACCATTCTCCCTTAATTCACTCCACAATTAGTGCATCAATAAGATGAAGGAGACTTACGTCTCCATCGTTGGTATTCTTTGAAAAAGAAGCCATTGTAGCTATAGTAGAGTGAATGAATTCTCTAGAGAGAAATCATATAAAGGGCTTGAGAAAAATTCTGAGTAAGGAATTTTTTGCATCATTCGGATCATCGAATTGAGGGTTACGGCATCGTGACATTACGGTAGTGGTTCGATTAATCTTGTGATCACCATCCTGGCCGCAAAATCCAATTGAGGTACAAGTCGTTCGGTTGATTTTGAAAATTTTACATATTGAGGTATTTAACCCTATATTTGATCCCTATTTTATTTTTTCAAAAATTATTTCTTGCTTTCGCTACGCATGTGAAGCTATTAAATCCAACAAAAAATGTATAAAATGAGTGGAATATGCAGATAATTTAAGTTGAGCTAAAAGGCAATGGAAGAGAGTTACAATAGGAAATAACAAGCATCAGAATCGATTAGAAATGTGGTCAAGCAAAGTCGTGACACTAAGAGGTAACAGAAGAATGACAGAGAACTATGGTAAGTAGAATGTGATAACATGGAAATTGAGTAGAAAAAGAGAATTTAATTGTTGTTATTATTATTGTTATGATTATTGCATTGAAGTTCAGATGTGTGTCCTTGCTTATGGTCTCCAATTCTTTTATAAAGGTCCCAACAAGTGGTTATCACTTGCCAAATTTCTCTTTAAGTATTTCACCACTAGGATCTTATTGAGGTTTGCCTCTCCTCAGCTGCTTTTGTCATGCCTTGACCATCGAGTCGAGCACGTGACAACTATCATGTTATCTCGAAACAAGTGTGAACTTCACTCTGTGTCTTGAGATACAGCAAGAAATTCAAAAATCCCAAACATTTTCTAATAAATTCGAATTATCCATAGGCCAACCCGACTATTTAAATAAATCTCAAACAGTTAAAATAAATTCAAAAGCTCATCATAGGTCCATACACAAGGGACAATCCAACATCAACTAGATTCAAAATCTATCAGACAATCCAAATGTCTCAACAAAATCAATAAGTCTTGCAAAAGAAATTTTATAATATGTAAAAAGATTTTCAAATTGAGTAAATAAGAGTTTTTCAATATTTTTCAAAAATAAACAAATAAATATTCAATAAATCCCAACTTTTAAAAGTTTATAAAACTCCCTCCATGAGTTCAAACTACATAATTCTCAAAAATATTGTCAAGGCTATGAACTAAAGAACATCAACAAATGTAATTTCTTCAAACCAGCACTAAACGATGTCTAAATCTCCAAACTAAGCTTCCCCTAAAAAAAAAAAAGAAAGAGATGAGTGAATATAAAATATTCAGTGAAAGGAGTTCAATGGCATGTTGAACATAAATAAGAGGTAAGAGTGGTTATAAAACCCAAAAAGAAGAGAAAATAGTCATAACCCATTCCCCACTCCCCTTTATTTTTATTCTCTCTCTCTCTCTATTTCTCTCTCTCTATTTCTCCCTCTCTTCTCCCCATTTTCTCTTTTTTTTTTCTTTGCCCCAGATCCCACCCTCACCCCCTTGCTCTCACTCTCATTCTCTCCTTCTCGGCACTCACTTTCTCTCCCTCTCTTTTTGCTTTCTTTAAGAGCAACCAAATTCAAACAAAAACCCATATATTAAGCTTCTAAAACTCTCAACAAAACTATTGGAGGTTGAGTTTATTGAGAGAAGACAGAAAAAAAAAAAAAGAAAAGAAAAAACTAGGGTTTGGAGTGGTTCAACAAAAGGCAAAATTTGTGAAGCAAATAGAGGTAATACTCCTTAAACTTGGGTTCTAATTATTCTTGTATAAAGTTTGAATTTATGTTGAGATTTAGAGTTTTTTAGAAAGGGGAAAATCTAGGGGTTTAAAGAGGACGTGACTAAAGGGCAAAATTGATGGTTTAAGGTAATTTTCCTTCCTTCATTTTAAATTTGAATACATTTTACTTGTGTATAAACTTTAGATTGAGATTGGAATAATAAAGTTTGAGGGTTTAAACCTAAGGTATAGATAATATTAAAATTTGGGGAAATCTTGAAAGGGTAATTACTTCCCTAGGTTAATAATATGATTTGATGAAACTGGATGATGAATTGTTGAATTTTAGAAAAATTACAGTTTGGAATGTGTTGAGAATATTGATTTTTCCTAATATTAGTTTGTGATTAAATGATAAATTTATGTCTATTGCCTTAAATTAAGACAATTGAAAATTTAGAATGGGTTAATTTAGTTTTGGATTGTGGATTAGAAGTATTGACCCTCCCAATAGATGAGTGAATTATACGTTAAGTTTTAAATGAATAAAATATTTTACTTGATTTTTTAAATGATCTTTTAAATAAGTTTTGAAATATTTTCTATATGTGGAATGTCCCTATAAATGAAATTGTGGTGGAAATGCATCCCATTTATTGAAAATGAATTATGTGTTATGTTTATATCTATTATATTGCAAGTTTTGTCATTGATGACTAAAGTTGAAGTTTGGATGGTTATATTGACACATAAAATGGTTTGAAATGGAATGGCGCATATATTGGCTTAGGGTGTGAACTTGAACCCTTATTAAATGACTAATCATTTCCCTCCATGATGCGACCCGACGGTATGATGTGATAAGATTAATAGACCATAGGAGGTAGCTGAGCACGTGCAATGCCTCTATGGCCAAATGTTATAAATAAGATCATGAAATAATTGGTTGTACTATCAATGAAACACTACATCCAACACCAAGGATATGGTTATTTGTGAACTTAAATTATTAAAACCCTTTGGCAGTTCTACCCTAGATCATGGAAGACATTTGTGGGAAATAATGATTTTAGTTGCCACATATTTGAAAAATATAAACTTGTTGGATGTATTTGATATTGAATCATGATGATTGAATTTAGTTAGAAAATCTTAACTTTTATGATGATCATTGGTATATTTGATTTATGATGAAAAAGATTTTGAAAATATTAATTAACATATTCACATCCACCTCTCATTCATTACATAACATGTTATTTCATTTACTGGGTATTATTTATATTCATTCCTCTCATTTTATTTTTTTAGAGGACATTTAGCTTGGAGATTAGTCCTATCTTGAGCCGAACCGAAGATATTTTGAGAAACTATTTAGGTATTGGTTTCTTTTGATAATATTTTAAGGTATTAGTGGACTCTTATGGAGGCGTTGGTTATAATTATTTTTGAAAAGCTATCTTGATACTATTTTTGTTGAATTTGAATCTTGAATTATGTTTGTTTTTGTATATATATATTGAACATTGATTTATCGAAAGTTTATTTTGAATTATCTTTGATTGAGTTGGTTTGGAATCCCTTGAATAGGGACTTGTTTTATATTCTATGGAATTGATTAGATCGGTTGGCATTGTGCATGTATTTAGATTTGAATAGTCGGGATGGTCATATACATGCATGTTTTGAACAGGAACGGACCAAGCTAGTCCTTTAGTTGTATGATAAATGCATGTTTTTTTATTTAGATTTGTTAAATTTTTTTGAAAATAAATGCATATCGGTGAATGTTTTGCAGTACTTTAGTATTTAGGTTAGGTTCACCCGTATCCGAGTAATGCGGCGATTGTCACATGCTCAATCCGAGAATCAAGGTGTGATAATTTATTGGTATTAGAGTTTAGGCTATTGTTTTGCAAAAGTTTTAGAGGTTTTCAAATATTCCCAAATATTTTCAAAAATCCTCAATTATTTCCAAATTATTTTAAAGTTTTGGTATACAAAATGTTTCCAAAATATTTACAAAGCACCTCCTATGGGTCCTAGAAAGTTGAGTTTAACTTTTGGGGGTTAGATATTTAGTTCCTCGCCTAGTCTTACATACTAAGCACAGTTTCTCTTTTGTAGAACTATGCCTTCACAAGAAAGAATGAGAACCTAAATGAGATTCTTCCTATTCTACCTCATCAACCCAAGGTCGTATCGTCTTTGCATGCGCTTCGTCTAGCTTCTACTCACCCAGCTCCCATGACTGGGATTCCTCCACCACCACTTGACTTCCTACGATAATGAATGGAGTGGTGGAATGCTTATGGTGTACATAAAAAAACTCCACCTTAAGCGCCAATCCCTACTCCGATGAATTCAGTGATTCCTCCAACATCTCCCACGGCACCGACAACTCCCTTTACCTTCTTTGCCATGCTGAGCACCTGACCCACCACCAAACTATCCAAGTTGATCAAAAAGCTCGCCAACTTGGATGTGGGACATTCTCGGGGACATGTGAGTGACAATGGCCAAGAGTTGGATTAACCGTGTGTGAGAAGTAGTGATAGACATAAGGCTTGAAGATAAGATGAAACTCATGGTGGCAGTGAAGTTGTTGGAAGAGGATGCCCCTATTTGATGGGATAACTTGTTGGAAAGGTCATTGGCAGCCATCTCATGGGATAAATTCCTTATAAAATTTGACAAAAAGCACTATACCCAATTCCACCAAGATATGAAGAGGAAATAATTCCTTTATCTCCGCCAAGGCAATAAGATTGTGGCAAAGTTAAGACTGATTAAAAATATTGGTTTCTTTTGTTCCGCAGGTGATTGCTTTTGAAGAATACCTCTACTTTAAGTTTAAGGAAGGGTTGAACTTAAATATTCATAGGAAACTGTCTATCAACCATGCCCACTCTTTTAAGGAGGTATTGAAAGTAGCCTTTAGGGCTAAGAAAATAGTTGCGGAAGAGGGAAAAGCTAAAGAGAACAAAGGAAAGAATAAGAGGTTTTGATTTTCCTTGGGCCATGGTTCTAAGAAAAGTAGGGGTTCAGGCTCCTACAGAGGTGCATCCTTATCTGGTTCTATTGGCTTTTCACAAAGCTAACAACATTCTCATTTTGATGTTTCCACCTATAGTGCCACTTCTGGGAGTAAATCGGTAAGGGAGCAAGAGAGAAATGTGCCTAAATTGCAAGAGATTCCATTCCGACATATATAAGGAGCCCCTGAGATGTTACCATTGTGGAAAAAAGGGACACAACCAAAATGCTTGTCCCGAGTTCAGTCTAGGCAGACAAGGGGGCCAAATAAGTCGAGGGAACCTGAGTGGCCAGAGAGGTGATCAGTCAATAGCTCCTACACCCTCGGCAAACATGACACCAAGGATGGGGACTAAGAGCAATACGGTGGCTGCTCCTCCCCAACGCCCTTAACTAAGAACTCAGACCCAGATTTATATGATAACAAATGGGAGGCCCAGACTAACCTAGATGTAGTCACAGGTACATCTCTAAACATAAACCTTGAAGCATGGTAATAATGTATATCATTAAGTAATGGTTGGAAAATTTAAATTGCAAGATATGTATTGATGTGATTGTTATTGGGATATTGTGAAACTAAGTAGCGATGAACGGTTAGGTATTGACCCATAGAGTTCCCTCGACCGATGTTCACTTGGTAAATAGTTACTCGATTGTGATCAAAGACCTCCGTTGATTATAGCTTCTTTGGCCAAATGGTAGGGGATCCTAGTAGTAATTTTGGTCTCTGTATCCATATCTTGATGCTAGGAGTTTGGTATGCATGTTTAATTGGCATAGCCATATAGATTTGCTTATGATTAAGATACAAAATGAAATACGCTTGGATGTTATATTTGAAAGTATGTATTATAGTTTGATAAATATTTGTGGTTTATTTTATTAGGTATGATGAGTATTTTTGGATTGATATAAGGGTGTTAATTGACACGGGATCTAATAACTTATTTGTGAGTATGAGGTTTGTTAAGCACTCCAACTGACCTTTGACCCTTCTTGATGAAGAGTTATTAGTGGTCACTCCATTGGGAGAACAATTAATCAGAAATGAGGTGTACCAGGGTTCTAATGTGGTGATTGGGGAAGCTACTCTTAAGGTAGATTTTATATCATTGGAAATGGTAGATTTTGACACCATGCTGAGTATGGATTGGCTAGATTTCCACCGGGCTTCTGCTTCATGAAAGAGGTTGAATTTCAGAAATTGGGGTGTCCGGTAGTGGTATTTGCCAATGAACGACGAATTTTTCCGAGTTATGTGATCTCAGCTATGGAGGTAAGGAAGTTGTACATAAGGGGTGTAAAGCTTACCTAGCACATATCATCGACACTGTTGGTAGATAGTGCCGATTTGGCTAATGTCCTGGCGGTAAAGGAATTTCCATGAGTATTTCCGGAAGAGTTGTTTTTGCCTACAGTTCAAGAATTTGACATTGCTATTGATTTAGCACCCGGTATTGCCCCAATCTCAATCATTTAGTATAGAATGTCACCCGTAGAGTTGAAGGAACTAAAGGTGCAACTCTAAAAGTTATTGAAGAAAGGGTTCATCTAATTGAGTAACTCACCTTGGGGTGCTCTGGTCTTATTAATGAAGAAAAAGAATGGCACCCTCCAATTATGCACAGATTATCGGTAACTTAATAAGGTGACCATGAAGAACAAATACTCATTGCCAAGGATTGACAATCTATTTGGTCAACTTCAAGGGGTTTCAGTATTCTCAAAGATAAACTTGAGGTCGGGGTATCCTCAATTGAAAATAAAAGGGGATGACATTCACAGGACCGTGTTTAGAACACGGTATGGCCACTATGAGTTCCTAGTGATGCCTTTTGAACTGATCAATGCTTTCACAGCTTTCATGGACTTGATGAATCAGATTTTCCACTCTTATCTTGACAAGTTCATCATAGTCATTATTGATGATATCTTGGTATATTCCAAGAATGATGAAGAGTATTCCGAACAACTCCATATATCATTGCAAACTCTTTGGGAGAAAGAGTTATATACCAAGTTCTCTAAGTGTGAGTTTTAGCTAAAAGAGATTGACTTTTTAGGGCATATGATATCCAGGGATGGGATATTTGTTGATCCGAAGAAAGTGAAAGCCATATCCAAGTGAGAGCAACCTAAGAATGTTACCAAGGTGAGATACTTCCTTGGATTGGTGGGATATTACCGAAGATTTGTTGAAGAGTTCTCCAAGAT
Organism: Dillenia turbinata; assembly: GCA_037126225.1. Classification (NCBI taxonomy): domain Eukaryota; kingdom Viridiplantae; phylum Streptophyta; class Magnoliopsida; order Dilleniales; family Dilleniaceae; genus Dillenia; species Dillenia turbinata. The sequence goes on along the minus strand of JBAMMX010000021.1, from coordinate 9,542,412 downwards.
CACGACTCCATTATCCAACTTGACTCGAAAGGGAGTCAAATTTGAGTGGGGTGACAAATGCAAAAAGAGATTTTAAGAACTCGAAACGAGACTCACATCCGCACCTATCCTTGCTCTCCCCACTAGCGGTAACAACTATGTTGTGTATAGTGATGCTAGAAATCAAGGGTTAGGTTGTGTTTTGATGCAAAATGATAGAGTGATTGCCTATGCCTCTCGTCAATTGAAGAAGCATGAGTTGAACTATCTCACTCACGATCCAGAGTTAGTCGCGATTTTCTTTGCTTTGAAGATTTGGCAGCATTATTTATACAGAGCAACATGTAAGTATTTATAGACCACAAAATCCTCAAATATTTACTCATACAGAAAGAACACAACTTAAGACAATGAAGGTGGCTAGATTTGATCAAAAATTATAATTTAATGATAGACTACCACCCCGGGAAAGCCAATATGGTTGCCAATGCCTTGAGTTGGAAATCATCTTCTATTTGGTATCATATGGGAGTGCATACATCTTTTGTTTGGTTGGACTTCGTGCTCTTGGTGTTGAGCTAGCCTATGATGACCAAGGTGCACTTTTGGTCAAATTCAAAGTGAGGCCTACTTTGGGTGATCATCCGGGAGGTTGAACCTCCCAATGAAGAGTTGAAAGGAGTAATAGAGAAAGCTCACGAGGGAAAAGGTGGTGAATTCAAAATCCAGGATGATAAAATGGTTGTGTATGGGAAACGGATCTGTGTTCCCAAGGATGATGAGATACGAAAGGCTATTCTAGAGAAGGCACACTTTTTGACATATGCTATGCACCTAGGGGATACCAAGATGTATCGAACAATCAAGGAGATTTATTGGTGGTGTAGGTTGAAAAGGGAGATAGCCGAATTTATAGCTAAGTGCTTTGTGTACCAACGAGTCAAAGTCTAATATCAGAAATCCACTGGTGTCCTCCAACCTTTACCAATTCCCGAGTGAAAATAAGAACACATAACCATGCACTTTGTGGATGGTTTACCACGTACTCCTAGTCGGCATGATGCCATTTGGATGATTATAGATTATCTCACCAAATCAGCTCATTTTTTGCTAATCTAGAGTACTTATTCCTTCGAGAGGTTGGCCAAACTCTACATTGATGAGATTGTGAGGGTTTACAAAATTTTAGTATCGATTGTGTTGGACCGTGATCCTAGGTTCACCTCACGGTTTTGGCCTAAGTTACGAGAGTCATAGAAACAAAGTTAAAGTTTAGCACCACATTCCATCCCCAAACCGATGGGTAATCCGATCGTACCATTCAAACATTAGAGGACATGCTTAAAGCATGTATAACAGACTTCTAAGGAAGTTAAGATAGGCACCTCCCATTAATTGAATTTGCATATAATAATAGCTACCAAGCTATTACTAGGATGCCACCCTACGAGACCCTATACGGGAGAAAATGTAGAACTCCGTTATATTGGGATGAGGTTGGTGAGAGGAAGATTAAAAATGTTAAATTAATTGAGGCCACCATGGAGAAGATGAAGTTGATATGGGAAATAATGAAAGTAGTACAAGATCAACAAAAGAGCTATCCCAATAAGAGAAGAGGCCTTTGAAATTTATAATCGAGGACATAGAATGTTTGAAAATATTACCTTGGAAGGGAGTAATTCAGTTCCGAAAAAGGAGGAAGTTAAATCTCATTATATTGGCCCTTTAAAGAATATTGAGAAGATTGGCAAGGTGGCTTACTGGTTAGAGTTGCCACTGGAATTAGAGAAAATCCATGATGTCTTTTATATTTCCATGTTGAAGAAGTATTTGTCAGATCCTTTGCATGTTTTAGAGACTCCACCTGTTGAATTAAAAGAGGATTTAAGTTTCAAAGTACAACCCGTAGCTGTTGTTGATCGCCAAATCAAGAGATTACTAAATAGACAAGTCCCTATTGTTAATGTCCAATGGAAAAGCGATCGGGTGGAAGAAGAGACTTGAGAACCCGAAGATATTAAGAAAAAGCAATACTCCCACATATTTGATGTATAATTTTTTCTTTAAATTTTGATAACAAAATTTATTTTAAGGCGTTTGAAATTACAAAACAAAAAAAAAAAAGAGACAAAAAAATAGAACGCAAGAAGAAAAATAAAAAATGAAAAGTCAAAACACATTCCCTACTCCCCTTTATTTTTACTCTCTCTCTCATCTCTCCCACTTTCTTTTGTTTTTCTTTGCCCGATAACCCAGTCCCACCCTCTTACTCTCACTCTCATTCTCTCCCTCTTAGCACTCCCTCTCTCCTTGCCCACTTCAAGAGCAACCAAACTCAAGTAAAAACTCATATATTGAACCTTCTAAAGCTCCCAACAAAGCCAATGGAGATTGGAATTAGTGAGAAAAGTGGATTTTCTAAAGAGAAAAATCTAGAGTTTGGAGTGGCTCAACAAGAAAAGAAATTTGTGAAGAAAATGGAGGTAATACTCCTTCTGAAACTTGGGTCCTAATTATTCTTACATAAACTTAGAATTTATGTTGAGATTTGGAGTTTTATAGAGAGAGAAAAATCTAGAATTTGAAAGTAATGTAATTAAGAGGCAAAATTGATTGTTCAAGTAAGATAATTTTCCTTGTTTCTTCTTAAATTTGAATATATTTTACTTATATATAAACTTTAGGATAAGATTGGAATAATAAAGTTTGGGGGTCTAAACCTAAAATATAGTTAATGTTAAAATTTGGAAAAATCCTGAAAGGAGAATTATTTCCCTAGGTTAATGATGTGATTTGATGAAATTAGATAATAAATTGGTGAATTTTAGAAAAATTAGATTTTGGGTTGTGTGAAGAATATTGATTTTTTTCTAGTATTAGTTTATAATTAAATGGTAAATTTGTGTCTATTGCCTTAAATTAAGACAATTGAAAATTTAGGAGGGGTGAACTTAGCTTTGGACTATGTGTTGACCCTCCCAATACGTGAATGGATTATATGTTATTCTTTAAATGAGTAAAATACTTTATTTGATTTTTTTAAATTATTTTTTAAATAAGTTTTGAAATGTTTTGTGTGTGGAATTTTCATATACATGAAATTGTGGTGGAAATACATCCAATTTGTTAAAAATAAATTATATATCATGTTTATATCTATTATATTGTAAGTTTTGTCATTGATGAATTAAATTGAAATTTGGATGGTTATATTGACACATAAAATAGTTTGAAATGGAATGGTGCATGTTTTGGTTTGGATTGTGAGTCTAAACCCCTATTAAATGACTTATCATTTCCCTCCATGATGTAATCCAACGGGGTGATATGGTGGGGTTAGTAGACCATGGGAGGTAGCTGAGCACATGCGGTGCCTCTATGGCCAAATGTTATAAATAAAGTCGTAGGATAGTTGGTTGCATCACCAATGAAACACCACATCCAATGCTAAAAATGTGAATATTTGTGAACTCAAATTACTAAAACCCTTCGATGGTTCCACTCTAGATCATGGTAAACCATTATTGGAAACAATGATTTTGGTTGCCCCATATTTAAAAAACATGAACTTGTTGGATGCATTTAATATTAAAACACGATGATTGGATTTAGTTGAAAAGTCTTGATTTTTATGATGATCATTGGTTTATTTGATTTATGATGAAAAAGATTTTGAAAATATTATTTGACATATCTACATTCACCCCTCATTCATTCCATAACATGTTATTCAACTCGCTGAGTATTGTTTATACTCATTGCTCTCATTTCATTTTTTTAGAGGAAAGTTTATTTAGGAATTATCTTTGATTGAGTTGATTCAGAATCCCTTGAGTGGGGGCTTATTTTTTATTTTATGGAATTGATTGGAATGGTCAAGCTGACATTTTGTAAATATTTGGATTTGAATGATCGAGATGATCTTATGCATGCATGTTTTAAACAGGAACAGATCGGGTTGGTCCTTTGGTTGTGTGATAATTGCATGTTATTTTATTTAGATTTGTTAAATTTTTTTGAAAAGTAGATGGATATCGGTGAATATCTTACGATACTTTGGTGTACGGGTTTGGTTTACCTGTATCATAGGGTAATGCAGCAGTTCTCACGTGCTCATCCGAGAGTCGAGGCATGACAATGGTTGTGCCAAATGAGTATGCCAAATTTATTCAAATGTAATACTAAAAATCATTCACGTAAAATAAATTTAGAGCTAATTTCTCTTGATTCATATGTGCCCATTAACAATCAGTTTTATTTTCTTTTCCAAATTTTTCTTGGGGTTTACCAAAATCACATTTTTTCCAATAGCCATCAACATAATCTTCCAAGGGTTTTTTACAAAAGTTTTTTTATAAAACATTCCCTATCTTTGGTGTTGGCCCGTAGTTCCATGGGGTACCATCATATTATTACGGGATCAACTTGGGAAGGCCCTCCATCCTAACTACCACCAAATCCAAATTTTTAAATCAGTCTTAACTACGCCACCCCATTGGCCCCGATCCATGGAAAATTTAGACTATAATCATTTATTCTTTTTCAAGCACTATGTTGCAAAATACATTTCATAATCCAATGTTATAACCATTTACAAGGGAGTGAAATTTCACAAATTACAATCATAATTCAATTATAACATAATGTAAATAGTTAAAAGATCAATAATAGAGTCATCAATTTATCAAATTATTTAAATTGGGCACACCACGATTACAAATATTTTACAAATCCATTTCAAAACTCATTCCAAAATTTGTTTCACAAATTATAATTGAAATCTTTTTTATCATTTATACTCAATAAAACTTTCGACTCATAATGTTAGGGATGCTAGTTACTCTTAGTTTTCTCCACAACAAGATTCTTGCCTTAATCAGCTTTGTCCAACGTCTAAGGTACATCATCAAGTAACCAAAATTATCAATATTTATCATTTCAATCAACTCATAACTCTAACATTCAAAACTTTATTTTTTTTCTTTCACTTAGTGTGACTCAAAATCCTCCAAATTCAAATGGACAGGTAGTTAACCAAATTAAAATTTGGGATAGGAATGTTATAATACCTTGATTTCATCTGTAAGAGATTCTTCCAGTTTGGGTTAGACCAAACCCTTGGATTCTTCATTTTTTGAGACAACTCTAACTCATTAAGCCCTTCCAAAATTAAATCTAAACTCTAACTTTGGGGAGTTAGATATGTAATCTAAAATCTTGAGTTTTAGTGGTGTATTGATTTGGGTTTGGGAGAAGAGACAAGAATGGTCTAGAGAGATAAAATTTGGGTCTCATAGATTCTGGATTCTCATCTTCACTTTTATCTTCAAACTTGTTTCCATTATTTGGTTATTTGCCCTCATTTACTTCTAAATTGTACAAGTGTTCAATATGTCCTTTTTGTGTTATTGGGAAGCTCAAACCTCTAGGTTTAAGAGTCTAAAAACTTTGTTTTGTTGAGAAAAGGTGTTTGGTGATGAGCAAGTAAAATTGTAATGAAAATGCAATTTATGGAAAGTAAATTAGAAATATTAAAAATTTGAAATATTCAAGATTATAAGTATAATATAAAATGTGTATATGATGATTAAAGGATTTAAGTAACTTAGTGGCAAAAAGCTTTTTGGAATTGGGAGATCTATAGTTCAAATCTAATTGACAACAACCGAGAGGAATTCACCGAGGAGAGGAGAAATGGAAAATTCTAAGTGTTGGGTCCATTTATAAATCTCATGACATACAAATCCCACAGCTTTCATATATCGAGGGGCGTATAACCAACAAATATGGGATACATATATATATGACACAAGCATCAAGAGGTATATGGAAGTATTTCAACACAGAGAAGACTAAGAAACACATGTACTAAGGAGAAATAGGATAATGTACTAGGAGGTGGTTATAATAGGATAACGTACCGGGAGGTGTTTAGAAGTTTCATACTGTGCCGAGAGATTACAAATTTTACCATATAACGAGCATTTTCAAAACCAAGAGATAAATAGAGAATTGTACCAAGAGATAACAATAAAGTAGTGTCTTGAGAGATAACAATAAAATAGTGGCTCAAGAGATAGTAATCTTAAAGAAGTGGTCACTACCGAGGAATCAAAATTAGAAAGGATAATCCACCCAACATTAAAGCCCTACTGATCAATTCAATTTCTCACAGGGAAGTCAAATTCTACTAAGAGGACCAATCCTGATGAGAACTCAAGATCTATTGAACATTGAGTACTCTAGTAACTGAGAACTTAAAAATTGAAGGTTTGTCAACCGAGAGTCTAGAGAAATTCTTATACAGTCCAAAGGTGAAAATCCTCATTTAAATTCTAATTAACTATTCTCTCACAATATACAAAATATAGAAATCTCAAACAGTCACTTTTATATCAACACCACCACCGAACTTTCCCGATATTACAATTCCTATCTCCTAAAAGAAAATTTTGTTATCAAAATTTCATTACATTATCATTCCTCAAATAGTTGAGGATATTGCTTCCTCATCATCTCCTCAGATTCTCAAATCATCTCTTTAACATAGTTGTTTTTCTATAAAAACTTGACAGTTGAGTCTGTTTATTTCTCAAACTCTTAACTTGCTTCTCTATGATGGCCACTGGTTGGACTCCAAAATTCAAATTTTCTCTCAACTCAATGGGAGGAGCCTCAAAGACATGGGAGGGATTTAGCAAATATTTTTTTAATATCGAGACATGGAAAATATTATGAATCCTTTCCAATTCTTGGGATAGTTCTAACCGATAAACCACCTTTCCAACCCTCTTTAAGATTTTGAAGGGACTAGTGTAATGAGAATTTAACTTTCCCCATCTTCGAAATCGAATTATACCTTTCTAAGGAAATACTTTTAAAAATACCTTGTCACTAATGTCAAATTCCAATGGCCTTCTCCTTTTATTGGTATAACTCTACTGTCGGTCTTGAGTTACCTTAATCCTCTCTTGAATTAACTTTACTTTCTTGATAGTGGTCTCAATCAACTCTACACTCTCAATCTTTCTTTCCCAAATCTCATCCCAATACAATGGAATTCCACATGACCATCCATATAAGGTTTCATAAGGAGACATTCCAATGCTAGCTTGATTGTTATTATTGTAGGCAAACTCTATCAATGAAAGGTGTATATCCCAACTACCCTGAAATCTATTAGACAAGCTCTATATATGTCTTCTAATGTTGGGATTGTACATTCTGATTGTCCAATAGTTTGAGTGTGAAAGACAATGCTAAACTTCAATTAATTGTCTAATGATTCTTGTAATTTTGGTCAAAATCGAGAGGTAAAACGGGGATTATGATTAGACACGAACAACAAAGGATGCCATGGTATCTCACAATTTAATTAATGTAAAACTTAGCTAACTTCTCCAAAGGATAAGTATTTCAGATTGACAATAAGTGAGTTGATTTGGTGAGACGGTCTATAATCATCCAAATAGCATCACACCTATTTGGTGTACAGGGCAAAACAATTATTAAATCTATAGTAATATACTCTCACTTCCACTCGGGGATTGACAATCATTGGAGAATACTAACAAGCATTTGGTGTTCCGCCTTTACTTGCTGACACACTAAACATTTGGATACAAATTCAACAATCTTGCTTTTCATTCCCAACCATCAATAAGTCTCTTTAATTGTTCAGTATATATTAGTACTTTTCGGATGCATAACATAAACCGATGAGTGTATTCCTCAAGAATAACTTTACAAAGATCAATGTTCTTAGGAATACAAATTCTGTTTTTAAACACAAGTATTTCATCTCCTCAAATTCTAAACGCATCCCCTTCTCCCTTGTGAACTTTCTTAACTATCACCTTTAATTCATCATCGACAGTTTCGAGTTCTCGAATACAATCTATTAAGGTTGCCTTTATCTCAAAACTAGCCGGCAATACACCCTATTCATTGCTTGCTAATCTGACCCCATGGGCTAGGATTCGAACCAAACAAGAAAGATAAGGATACACATGAGACTACAAATTAGATAAAGATTTTTGACTTAAGGCATCTGCAACTACATTGACCTTACTGGGGTCTTAGTCTATCACCAAATCATAGTATTTAATTAACTCAAGACATCTTCTTTGCCTCAATTTCAACTCCTTTTTTGTGAGCAAATACTTTAAACTCTTATGATCGATGAAAATCCGATAAATCTCCATATATAAATAATGTCTCCATATCTTCAAGATAAATACAATTGCAACTAATTCCATATCATGAGTAGGATAGTTCTCTTCATACTTCTTTAGTTGGCGGGAGGTATAAGCTATCATCTTATCATTTTTCATTAACACACATCCTAATCTTTGTTTGCTAACATCACTATAAACCACATATCGGCCTCCGCTCCATAGGAGAGTAAAGATCATAGCAGATATCAACCTCTTCTTGAGCTTTTGGAAACTAGTTTCACACTTATCGTCTCACTTAAATTTAATTCCTTTTCTTGTCAAACTAGACAATAGGACTGCAATTTTAGAAAATCTATCAATAAATCTTCTATAATATCCTACTAACCCAAGAAAACTTCTAACCTCTGTTGCATTTCTCAATTGTTCCCACTTCAAGATAGCTTCAACTTTCCTTAGATCCATAAATATTTTTTCATCGAATACTATATGCCCCAAGAATCCAATTTTCCTCAACTAAATTTCACACTTGGAAAACTTAGCATACAATTGTTTCTCCCAAAAAGTCTACAAAACAATTCTAAATCACAAATAGGACTAGTGCACCCCAAGGGAAGGAGTTTGGGCAGATAAATCCCTTATCCAACAATTTTTAGAGTTGTACTTTCAACTCTTTCAATTTTACAGGTGTTATTTTGTAAGGTAGAATAGAGATCGGTATGATGTCGGGAACTAAATCAATGACAAATTCAAACTTCCAAATTGGGGCAAATAGGGCAACTCATCCGGGAAGACATCCAGAAACTCATTCACCACTGGAAACATCCCTCAAGTTGGGACCCTCAACCGTGGTATCAATGATGTGTACAAGGTAAGCTTCACATCCCTTATACAATAACCTTGTTGATTCCATTGCCAAAATCACATGCTCAACAGAGTTAATCACTCCCTGACAAACACAAGCAGGGGATACTATGGTTTATGAAACTCTACCTCCTTAGTGAAGCAATTCACTGAGGTTCTATGAAGATATAACCAACCATACCTAGTATGGCACCGAAGTCTCTCATTTCCAACAGAATCAAGTCCACCTCGAGAGTTGTCTCATCAATAATCACATCACAACCCTTATACACTGTGTTCCTAACCAGTTACTCATCCAATAGAGTAATCACCAATAGTTCTTCATCAAGAGAACATTGGCATACTTAGCAAACCCCGTTCTCACAAATGAATTATTAGAACCCGTATCAATAAGCACACAAGTATCAACATCGCATATTGTCATCATATCTAATTAATGTAAACTATCAAGAAGTTTATAATTAATTTTCAAAATACATACTCTACAGATGACCTCTCATATCATGACATTACACTACATAAACACATCATATGTTTTCCTACAATAGGGATCCCCACTTCTAAATATGATTCTACCATCATACTAATCACATGTATATATATACATAAGACTTTAGAATTTATGATTCTAGATATAAAGACTATAATGGATCTATTGGATTCAATACCTTTTAACGTAAAGGATTCTCGGTCATTGTCGAGTACTCACTCATCGAGTGATAATCACTCAAGGGAAACATATCACTAAATTATATAACAATCAATTCAACAACCCACTATACCATAACACACTTACATAATTAATTTTTAAATCACCAAGGAAAAGTCTAGAGGGAGATACCTATGACCACATCTGGGTTGGCCTGACCTTCCTTATTTGGCATAAACCCTTGTATGAGTTCTTGGTTGAGAGCGTTGGGGAGGAATGGCCACCATGTTGCTCCCGATTCTCGTCCGTGATGCAGTATTCATTGAATGAGTGTGGATATTGGCTTGGCTACCCATGGATCCACTAGGGTGATCTCGGCTGTGTTGGCTTCCCCATCCCAAATCTGAGCAAGTGTTGTAGAAATACCCCTCCCTTCCACATTGATAACACCTCTTGTGTGTATGACAAACCCCAAGATGGTACTTCCCACATTTCTTGTACTGCTCTTTTTTATTTCCTATCGGTTTATTTCCAAAGGCGAGGCTAAATGTGGGGGCCCCAAACTTGGACGATCATTGGCTTTGTGGAGTGCCAACAGACTCGGTGACTAAGACTCCTTTGTAGGAGCTCGTGTTCCCACTTCTCCTTGAACTCAGCCTAATGCAAGTTCGAACATTCTCTTCTTTTTTTGTCCTTCTCTAGCTCTTCCCCTTTCCTCTACCATTTTCTTAGCCTTCAAGGCCAATTCCAAAACATCTTTATAGGTGTGGACCAAGGTTACAAACATCTTCTCCTGGATAGATAAATTTAGACCCTCTTCTAATTTGAAATGCAATTACTTCTCAGAAGTCACCAACTCTGGGACAAATGAGGACAACCTCCTCAGCTCCGTCTCATATTCTGCCACCGACTTGTTGCCTTGGAGATAGTGAAGGAACTCATTCCTCTTCAAATTTTGGTAGAATCATGTATATTATTTTTCGTCAAATTCCCAAAGGAATTCATTCTAAGAAATGGGTGCCGTAGACCTCCCCTTTAAGTTGTCCCACATACTTAAGCATCTCCATCTAATAACCTTTTTGTCACCTATAGCTTTAACTCATCATCAAGTTTCGGTGAGTGAATTGCAATGATATGGTTGTGACAATAAATAAGAGGTGAGTGTGGGAAAGTCTAAACATGTGTCGCAAACAACTCATCAAATAAAATAATTTTAAACAATCATGATAATTAAAAAGAAATGTATCCACAATTTCATATTTTCTAAAAATAATGGGGTCTCCCTAACAAAACCACTTCCGCCCAATATTTGCTTGAATCGGATGGAAGCCCGCCAAACGGTTTTCAATCCATTCATTTCATAACACTATATCTCCCTTCCTTGTCGTTGACTCGTACCTCACTGGGGTACAACCGGATAATACAACGTGGGTAAAAGAGGGCCGCATCTACCACCTCTTGCCAATAAACTCCAACCACGTCACTCTGTAGGGTCGCTCCGTAGAGGGAATAACTATATCCATTTACATCACATACACCATTCCTTCACAATCATTCAAATCTCATTTAATGTGTTATGATTTCACCAAATGGTTACCAGACCACATTATAGTATTCATGAATTAAATATCAAAAACATATAGCACATATTCAATTGTAGATATGATGTATATATATGTAATTCAAATCCTCATTTCGAATATCACACAATCACAAAAATTTATACAAAATCATTTATAAAGAATTTGAAATAATATTTCTCATTTAAAAGTACAATGGTCCATCCACTTACCTTTTGGGAGGATAATCACTCACAATTCACAAACAATTTGATGCCTAGTTTCTCTTTAGATTCCAATTGTCTTGGCCTATAACATTTAACATGAATTCCATTTATAATCACTTATAGGATTAGGGTGATTCAATTTTTCCCAATTTTATAAAAACCCTAATTTTCCTAGATCCATCAATGTGTGTGTCTAAGTTCATCAATTTCATGCCATTTGCATCAATAAAATATTCCTATGCACATTTTCACCGATTCGCATGATTTCATAAACCCTAGGTTCATATTTCTCAACTCAATCTCCTAAATCTCAATAATGAAATTCAATCTACTAATGAAAAACTTAAACCCAAGTTTAAGAGGAAGAAATTATCTCAATTTCGTAATTAATTTGAGCCTTGTTCATCAGGTCACAAAAACCCTAGATTTCCCCCTTTTTGGATCAAACTCTATATTTTTTCCAAAATCTATCTCTATCTAAGGGTTTGATTGAAAGCTTGGAAATTTTATGAAGTGGGTTTAAGGGAAAGGTAATTGATTTTAGGGAGAGATTGAGAGAGAGATTGCAAGAGGAGAGGGAGAGAGAGAGATGAGATCAGAGTTCACGAGAGAAGTAAGAGTCATTTGTTCAATCCTTATTGATTGTGGAGCTGAAATTACCATCTACCTCTCATGAATTTTAGGTTTTATTTGAGTTTAGAGGGCATTTAATCATTTCACAACTTTTCCACACACACAAGTCGATTCGCATGCCCCACAAATCGACTTGTGTGTCTAGGGCATCCAAAGGTTAAGTCAATTTGTGATTTAGGTGAATTGACTTGCAATTGTGAAATCAAATCGTTTTGAGTATTTCCCTTCTGATGCCAAGTTGATTTGCTCATGTCAAGCCTCAAAATTCCTCTTCTGTAACACAATCAAATCGACTTGTAATCAGACACAAATCAACTTGTCACATTCAGGCTTCAAAAACGTCTCTTGCTCTCTTGCCAAGTTGATTTGTCTAATTACACAAATCGACTTGGTATGTCCAAGTCTCACATATTATGCTCTGCACACTACCAAATCGACTTGTCCCATTATACTATTCAATTTGCCTCACTCAATCTCTTACACAAGTCGATTTCTCTATCTTTCCTTTCCTCATACAAGTCAATTTGCCTCTCTTCCTTTTCCTCATGCAAGTCCATCTACCTCTTTCTCATTTCCTCACACAAGTTGATTTGTCTTCGTCACAAATCAACTTGTCTCTCACAATCATATATCAACTTACAAATTCAGACATCAACTTACCACTTTACAAATGAACTTGTCAAAGTTAATCCTTATCACTTGTACCCAAGTAGATTTGAACTCATTCTCTCAAGTTTCTTCAAAAAGTTTTATACTACCAAACCATTCAAGTTTTTCAATACATTAATACTAAATCAATTATAAATCTTTTCCTAATTCTATGAAAAAAAAAAATTAAAAATTCAACTACTAAATTTTTCAATGCTATATTTCAAATCCAAAATTCAACTTATCATCCGATTTCTCCCGATATTTTATAAAAAAATTAAATGAAAATTTTTCTAATACCGAATTTTCGGTATTACATATTAGGTAGCAGTGTGCCTTGGTAGATGATCCTTTTTTAAAACACACGTAGAAAAACATATACAACCTTAGGTGAGAGGCCTCGCAAACATGCGGCCGAAAGAAAAAGTCTTCCTCCCCCGGTTAGATCCATCTTTCTCAATCTATCCCCCCCCTCTTGTCAAGCCACCAGAGTACAGGTGGTGAAAATGTTTCTGATGTTTGTCTGTAAGTGAGTGATTTAGACGATGGGGTAAATATTATGACAAAAACGTGAAAAACATTAGAAGTGGTGGCATAAACTAACGATTTTTAGATTTAAATCAGTGGTAGTCAGAGTTCTCATCAAGATTCAGACGTTGCTGTCGGTATTTTGGCATCAATGTGAGCCAATGTTGAGGTTTTATCTCTCTCCGATTCATGGCAAAAATCTTGAGGCCTAGGAGATTTTTAGTTTCGATCTACAGGGACCATGAGTGAATATCGCCGATGGACAGACCTCCATCACATTTTATCAAGGGTCTGATCGGTGTGCCCCTAGCTAGGATCTCCCTAGCAGCTATCTTTCTCTATATTTGTGGAGTTGTCTATTCAGTGGTTTTGTACTCAATTTGAAATTGTGGTTCACTTGTATTTTTCTAGTGGGATTTTATTAATATCCCCTTTTTGTTATTTAGTAATAGAAATTAACATTTGGGTAGCTTTTTTATAAGAAATATTTGGATAATCAATGCTATATTTCTTAAGGAACTTGATATGTGGATATCTTTAAGGTATTTGTCCCAATTTGATTAGTTAGTTTGATCCATACCCGATTTTAATTGTAGACTAGAGAGGATATATTTGTCCTAATTTATTCCAACATTTAGTAATATTCATTGCATCATTATCCTTTATTTATTGTTAATAAATCCGAGATGAAGACTGGTTGCCGGTTGAAGTTCAACCATTTGCAGTCCTAGAAGCCTCGTAGGTAAGAAGACCTAACTAGAAAAATAATTATTAACATCCATTTTTACATTTTTTTTTCTTTTTTAGATGACTTACCAAGCCAGGGACACTCATGTCATCGAAAACTACGTACAACGAAAAGCAAGAAATATAGAAATATTTGAACCGTAAAATTCATGAAGTTAAATTTTATATGAAATTTCTCTTTAAAAATAATTATTTGAAGGTCATAAAATAATTTTCAATAACTAAGGTGATTATTGAGTTGCCAATTTAAATCCCACATTCAAATTCAAAGGTCTCATGAAAATTAGAGTGCTTGCGTGGCAGGTAACATCCTTGCACATTCCGCTAATGAGGCAAAAAGAGAATGACAAACTTAACGTCCTTAAATTGAAGATCACAAAGACTTTTTATCTAAAACCATCTAGTCTTCCTTTTTTTTTTTCCTCCGAAATGGAACTTTAAAACCTTCAATGAGGTCAACGAGGAGGGGGGGAGAGAGAGAGAGAGAGAGGATGATTTGCATTGGCTTTATGCACTCCCATGTATATATTGAAGCTTTGATGTTACAACCACAATATCCGTAATCTAAACCTTAATCTCAATAATAGAAGAGAGAGAGAGGGGATGATTTGCATTAGCTTTATGCACTCCAATATAGATATTGCAGCTTTGATGTTACAACCATAATATCAAAAATCTGAACCTTAATCTCAATAGTTAGGATCGATCATTTAAGAGACAAATATGAAGAAAATTAAAGAAAAAAAAGAATAACAATTTAATTTATACGGATTTTTCTATACCATTTATTTCTATCCAAATCGATCTCTTCATCTAATCATTTAACTAAATGTTTTTACGAATAATTTACATCCAAGTTTTCAGCGATCTACTTTACGTTTTACTAAATCTCCTATATTTAAATTCTCAATTCTTCTAATCGATGAGTCTTTGGGTTTTCTTTGTACATATCTAAACCACTTCAGATGACGTTCTCACATCTTATTCAAAATTAAACTAACTCCTAATTTATTACGAATATTTTCGTTTCTAATTTTATCTCTTCTAGTTTTGTCACATGTCATTCTAAACATTCTGATTTCTATTATAATCATTTTTTGTTCTTGCCATTGTTTAATAGGCCAACATTTAGTACTATACAATAGTGTAGGTCTTACCATACTTTTATAGAACTTTCCCTTTAAATGTAGCAATATCATGCGATCACAAAAAATTCTTCTCCATTTCAACTAATCTGCTTAATTCCTATAACTCACATCTCCATCTACATTGTCATCATTTTGAATGATAAAAGCAAAATATCTAAAACATTCACTTTTTGGTACATATTGTCCATCTAACTTAATCGTCAATTCATCATACCAGTAATTATCGCTAAACATACGTCTTATACACTCAATTTTCAACCTATTCAATTTAAATTCTATGAATTCCAATGTGACCTTCCATAATTCTAATTTAATACTAATACCCTCTCTAGTTTTATCAACCACGTGGTATTTTATTTTGAATATTTTTATAATTTCGTTTATCACTATTATAAAAAGAATGGAATTTAATGCCAAATATTGATAGAACTCAATGTTAATTGAGAAGTTATCGCTCAGATTCCCACAAAATTCTTATATTGGTTATAACTCTCATATACATATTTTTAATGAGATTAATGTATTTTAAGGAAATCTCTTCATTCATTAGCACACACCACAATACGTCTCTAAAAATCATATTATTTGCTTTTTCTAGATCGATGAATGTCATATGTAGGTCTCTCTTCTGTACTCTATATGTTTCCATCAAATATCTTAATAAGTGGATTGTTTCCGTGATAGATTTTCCTAACATAAATTCAAATTGATTTTGAGATACACTTGTCTCTAATTTTAATCTATACTCTATCACTCTCTCCCATAATTTCATGGTATGAATCATAAATTTAATTCATTTATAATTGGAGTAATCTTGTATATCTCATTTATTCTTATATAGTGATTCAAGTATGCTCTCCCTCCATGTTTGAAGAATTCTCTTGATTTGCTAAATTTTGTTAAAAATATCTGTTAATATTGTTATACCAAATTTATCTAAACATTTCAACGCTTCAATGAGAACACCATCAAGTCTTATAACTTTATTATTCTTCATTCTTTTTAAAGCATCCTTCACTTCATTGGGACAGATCATTTGTTTAAAATTTCTATTAATCTCTTTTATAATTATCTCGATATTTCATATATCTATTGTTTCTTAATATTAAAAAAATTATCAAAATAATCCCTCTAATACTTTTTTATGCCATCATTCCTTACAAATATACTATTATTTTCACTCTTAATACACTTAACACTATTTAATTCTTTTCCCTTTCTTTCCCTTAGTTTAGTAAATCTGTAGATCTCTCTTTCTTCGTCTTTAATTTTTACTCTCATGTACAATTCATTATATACCTTACTTTTTGATTCGTGAATAATTTTTTTCACTTCTTTTTTTTGCACTTTTGTATTTTTCATATGTATCACCACTACTATTACCTTTAAGGTGTCTATAACATTCTCTTCGGTTCACATAGTAGTTCGTATTTTTTCATTCTACCACTATGATTTCTTACCTATTGAGTCCTAACGTTTAGATACACCAAGAACCTCCCTACTTATACTCTTAATATTAGTAGATATCTTTCTCCTTATTATTTCTAAATCATCATTAATAGTGGACCAATTTGTTATTTGAATTAATTTGTTTTTAAAAGTCGTTATCTTTTCTCCTTTCAGATTCTATTACTTAATTCTTAACTCTATAAATAGACGATATTTCTTTTGTCTTTTAAGTTCACGTATATCTAAAACTCGAAGTTTATGTTGAATTACTAGACTCTTCTTTAGTATAATCTTACAATTCTTACAAATCATTCTATCACCTCTCTTAGTGAAAAAGAAATCTATTTGGTTAGTATTGAACCCATTTTTATATGTAACTATGTACGATTTTTCTTTCTTAAATAAGGTGTTTACAATCATCAAATCAAATATTGTGGTAAACTCTAAAATGGTACCTTCCAGCTCATTCCTACTATCAAATCCAAAGTTTGCATGTACGATTTCAAATCTTTCATTTTTCTCTCCTACATGTCCATTTAAATTTTCTCAAATAAATAACTTCTCTCCACTATGCATGACTTGTATAAATTCATCTAAATTCTCTCAAAATTATTTTTTACTAATTACATTTATATTTATTTGGGGTGCATACAAACTCACTATATTAATTATATTTTCTCCATCTACTAACTTGACAAGTATAATTCTATATTCATTCCTTCTTATCTCTATTACATTCTCTAATAGATCTTTATGTATAATTATTTATACCTCATTCTTAGTTCTACCCCTATCTGTATACCAATCCTTATGTCTATAACGTCCTACTACTTTATTATTCTCTCCCACCCGCTTAGTTTCTTGAGGACACATCATATTGTAACTTTGATGTTCTACACCCGTATATGGATTCCCACGTCTTCAGGTCCATCATTGGGTTTTTCTACAACAGCAACTATGTTACGTCAGTCTGGTTAAGGAAGAAATATGATCAGTCTGTTTGATGGAGTCTGCTATGGAAGACCAAGTGATCCAGCTTCCAAGTTTGTGGACATGTTTTTCATAGCAAATGCATCAGAAAATGGATTGATCGATGCCAATCAGTGTTGTTTGATATGGACTCTTGCCACGCAGCCGGTGGTGTTCAAACTCAATTAGACTCTTCTTCAAACTGCACCTCCAACACACCAAACAAAAAGTATTCAGGTTGAAGCATCATATGATGATTTAGGGGGAAAAAATAAAAATAAAAAATTCCCAACGATAATTCTAATCAAATTTAGACTTCATTTTCACGGTCTCCCCTACTAAATATTGTTCATTGCATTACAGATTCTCAGGTATATGCAAGCAACGGAATCAATTTGTCACAATAATAGAGCACCCATGATTTAAGAAGATGAACATATATGACATAGCACATGTTGGCACCAACCGTGCGGTGTTCTAACACAACAGACAAATCTTCCACATTTATGACTTGGAGACCAGTAGGCCCCATTTGGTACATAAAGCTCTTTTTTCCTGTCTGACTTGATTTCCTTCGACTTAATTCATCGCGACCAACCATTGAACCAGCCAATGGAAACCCCACGTTATCTGGTGCAAGTTGAACGAGGCTAGGTTCGGACAAACGACAAAAAGAAAGACAACCGTCTTTACGACATAGGCAGAAAGAAAGGAAAATTCAATGATCAGGCGGAGAAGAAGCTTTACTCCTGACTACATCAAATGAATAGAAAGGATCACCACAAGGGTTACTCTTTGCTACAACACTTTGGTACAGATTCCAATCAAAGATTGGACTACACCAGTCGACGAAGAACCTCAACACATTTCCTCAGGTAAAGCAAGCTCCAGGACTACAGATATCGAGTCATCACGGTAAAAGTTATCTAATTTTAGACGACAAGGAAATTTCCATCTCCATCCATGGAAAGGGGTTGCTAATTTTTACGAGAACATCTGTGACAAACATAAGCATATTAGCTCAACAAGAAAGACGACATCTGCCTACATTATGTGTATTAACTCTAGCAAATAAAAGCTAGATGCTTTTATCAATAATAGGTGTACAATACAGGTAGAAAAGTGAATCATCAATATGAAGTGCTAACTATCTGCTAAAGAACAAGGATAGTCAGAGGTTAGACATTGCTTGTAAAACAAATTTGAGAAATCCCATCACCTAGACAGCCAATAATAATAATAATAACCAACCTTGGCATGTCCAGCCATCTCTGACGCTGAGCAGCAAAGAATTATCAAAGAAACTTGATATATCCCAACATAATCAACACAACCATGACATGATAAATTACTGCTATAACCATGATATTATGCCATGTAGAAAACCCTTCAACAGAAGAGTTTAGATACATTTTCATCCGGGCTCCTTGTGCATGTTGAGAAGAGATGCCTGATGAGATGTTACCTTGCATTGGTTTAGTTTTAAATGAGTTGTGCGTGTGCGTGGGTGTGATGTCTGTTTTCATTATTATATTTATTTGGTTCCTCTAAATGGCATAGTCTTAAAATGATGTTGTTCACTAGGTCTACAAAATCATGCCCCAGAATGTTGCAAATTCTCTGGTCTGTACAATTTATAGCGATCAACAAGATATGCTAAATTGCATATATAAAATCCTAAGATTTCAACTTTTTCCACATCCAGAGATTTTCCAAAACTCAGATGTTTCGCATCTACAATGTTTGACTTCATTAACTAAGGTGCTTTTGATTGTTGAGAAAATGAATGTCTTTGTTCTTGGCACAACAACAAAGTTAAATGCTTCATCTAAATCTTTATACAGTTTGAAAATGAGATCAAACATCCTTCAAAATGAACTTTATTTGCCCCTACCTAACCAATAATAGAACATGAGATGGCACCCTAGAATTGTGATAAATGCCTCGTGCCCAATGCATGAGGCTCCAGGCTAGATGTATGTAGCCTTAATCCTACAAGCCAAAGGACTGTTGTGTTTAGGTCAAAAAGGACCAACCGTATAGTTTGTTCCCAAAGGCTTTGCTCACAATGATCACCGGATGCAATTTCAAAAGGCCACGAAGCCAAGAAGAATATGCATCCAAATTGATATATGTTCTCTCTCCTTCTTTCTTTCTTTTTTTTTTTTAAGCCTTTCGCAATACCTTGCTTCCTTTTGTTGTTCAACCAATGCACATGCTAGGGTGAGGCCAACAAAATTCATAAGGGCAAACTACAAAAAGACAAACTGCATTTCCCTCTCTACACTTTGCTTACCGTCTTTTCAAAAAGGGAAAAGGAAAGAAAAAATTGCCCATTTTAAATGCTATATCTATGATCCAACTCTAGCCGGTACAATGAAATTATTCAAAGGATAACTAACAATAATAGGTTCAAGTATGTTAGTGGTAACATATTACAAAATGGAGTTAAAGTGTTAGGTTTTAAAATGACAGTATGCAAAGTGTAAAGGAAAGGAAAATACAGTATTTTTCTAGCAATTTTCCCATTTCAAAAAAGCATCCCTAACAAGCCCCCCCCCCCCCCCGGCTCACCCTTCTCTAGACAACTAATTACAACCTCTCCTCAACACCTACTAAAAAAAGCTCCAGAAAGGAAGAATACAAAATAAACACATAGAGAGGGATTGATTGGAGAGGGGGAGGGGGGGAACCCTTAAAACCATCTTAAAATCCATTCTGTAAAATCCTCCACAACCTTTGACCTCCGAAAGAACGGCTGTGCTCTTCCGCCACATATTTCAAACTCCCTGCTTCTAAGCATTTTATGTTCTCAGGCTTTTTCCAACTCCTTTCAGTGTAAAACAAAGTAATTCAGGTGAAAAAAACATACTAAGCAGCCTTAAATATCAATCAAAGTTGTTCACTCAATGCATTCTAATTTGCCTATTCTACATCTTATAGAGAAAGGATGGACCTAACATTCAAACCCAGATGCAAGTTTCTTTTACTTATCTCTCTCCAGGTGATACAGGTAAAAATTTCTTCTCAACATTTTTTGATATAAAGAAATTGTGAAAAGTGAACAAAAGCACATAAAGAGCCTATGCAGATATTCATGGTACACTTTGAGTGCTAACTTTCCTCTAGTACTATAATCACTTTCACTACAACTCACCGATAATATTGTTTATTTTATCTGCAGTTTTCGGTATCAATTACATGGACTGCCCCATCAGCTCCAGATTTGTATGTGAATGACAGAAATTATTGAAAGCAAAACGTGAAACATGGCATGTATCAATAACACAAACTAAAGATAACAACACAAGAGAATGAGGAACCCCATGAAACAGCAGCAATTTCTGTAGAAGTACCAAACAGTTCCAGTTAGTCAGCTTCCTGTGAACATGGATTCGTATGTCCATCACTATCCCCCTGAGAACTATTGCTTTTTGTTCATCCTTAAATCTACATCAAGCAAAGAGAGAGGAAAAAAAATATCTGATAGCCACTATTCCATGTTTACTTTCTGTAACATTCCCACCAGCTTCTTCACCATGACACAACTAAGACCACGGGAAAAAATTTTAGATCATCACTACCACGGTACTATTAGACAGTAGATGATATCTGAGCATTGACTTCACAAACATGCAGTATCCATTCACCAAAAAGATATTGCTCTTCACTATCAACACTCCATCATGTATCTAAATTGCAGCACCTAATTAAATGAAATAAAAAGCTTTTAGAGGCTTTTAGAAGCTTTTAAGATACATCAAGATGACAACTAACGTAGTGGCATCACACATATAGTCAACAATGGTTTCAAAAAAAAACAAAAAAAAGAAGGTCCATATCGTATATTATTGGCCAATATGTATCAGTATCAGCGGGAATCGTGACCGATATGGTCTGATGGTAGGAGAATTATCGGACAATCTTTTTGATTTTTGTTTCATAAAAAGATGAGAAGAGAGCAATCTTCCAAGAACTATCCCCCCAACCAACCCCTCCCCTCCCCTAGTTTTTATCTATTTATAATAAATAAATAAATACAAAAAATCATTTTTCAGACACATTATATACAAACATAATAGTAACTTTTATACAGCGGCAGGTTAGTAGGTATACATATTTAATATAATATTTTCTCACCAAAATATATGTATATACACATTACACAATGTTTTATAATTTCTTTATAAAAATATTTTTTTTATTAATTTACACATTTTTACAGTTTTATTTATAATCCAAGTAAAATAGTATTATCAAATTCAATTGTTTGTCACATCACCTAAAATAATTTGAATGGTAAGAATAGACAATAGAGTGGGTAAAAAGTATGTAAATACATCACTGTTTCATATAGCGTGACTAAATTTGGAATATAAATAAGCTTTCATATGATTGAGAGAAACTAAAATTTTGCCCTCTATATTTACAAACTATAGAGAATTGAGTAAGGAAAAGATACATAATTGCAACAATATTTAATAGTGTGTCTAAATGTTATATATAGGTGCTATAGTGTTAGTTATTGCAGACATTTATTAACAAACCAAATGCTTTTACATGATTTGTACGTTGAGCACCTTTTTAGTAAAACATGTTAAGAATACTATTGTAACTTTATATGCAACCCTTCAAATACGTTTATTTAATCAATTATTAGATCAAACTAGTTATTACAATTACTTCATTTCTGATTTGCTTGAAAGTAAATTTTTCCTGTAGGATACACCAATTTCTGTTATGTTAAACCCATTACAAATGTGACCCATCCCAAAATTTGAAACCAGCAATAGGTGCAATAAATACAAATCTAATACTTCAAAGATCCCAGAGAATACCATATAAATATACATTAAAAAAAAAAAAAAGATGAATTTTGTTGACAATAAAAATTAGTATATCAAAATATATCAAATACTTTCCAAAACATTATCAAAATTACAATTTTGTTGACCTTCTTCTATAACTATAAGTTAATGAACCTAAAATTTTGCATAACATATATTGTCATGGAAAAGAAGAATTAACCTCATCCATGTGTGTCATATCACATGTCCCACCGTCTTCATTGCATGTCCATAAAAAAGTCTAATTGTTCAAATAACAGAATAGCCCTCATGCCTACTTATCCTCCCTGTACTATATGATTGTGTCCAAGAATCTAAAACTTCAATTTTGGAGTGCCTGCAGTTATCCATATCTCAATTATATTTGGATTATAGAATGTGGTTTAATCTCTAATGGAGCTTGATAAGTATGGAATGGTGGTCAAGATACTTAAAGTTGTCATTGTGGCAGAATACAAACTTGATGCAAAGGGGCCATGGAATTCCTATTTTGTTGGAAAAAGAAGATATTATTCACAAAAACAAAATGGAACCACAAGATAAATATAAACAAGCTACACAACCATAACATCTACAAAATAAACAAAACTAAAAGTAATCTCCCAAGTAGGAGTTCTGAATTGTCTTCACAGACAAGGAAGATTATTATAATAAATAGGAGGTGAGCATATCTGATACTCTTAGCAGGAATCCCAAAAGTGAGGAGGTAAATTAAGGGGGACAAGGAAAGGGAGAAAAAAAATGGACAAATGAACAACATCGAGAACATCAGTATACCAATCTTGCATGATGTCAGCCGAGGAAATATTTAGGCACCAGAGGCATGACCTATAATGACGAAAGGAGCTATCTCCTCCCACAAAAGCCGTGTATGCAAACTCTAATCTCTATGAACATTTTGATTCCTAACCATACACTCAACAAATCACAACAAACACTGGATGGTACCAGTCATCTACCCCCTTTCTCATTTTAAAAAACCTTGATATTGATTTCAAGAAAAATGAATTATGATTTGGACAAAATTGCAAATTTGACCATAGACACATGAATATATAAATTACAAAACATCATTGCAGATTATATAGCACAAACATTTGGGCTGGATGCAGCCTAATTCCTTAGGCCTAGCACTAAGCAAAAATCCACTAGACCAAACTTTTGGAACCAACCAAGAAACCTTATTTCAAGGCCTTGGCCTGCAGAATTTTGAGATAGGATGGTTGGCTTGATAGGGTTGCATGGCTCATAACCATTTGCATTCTCTTTATAATCAAGTATATGTATTATGCCAACTTGGGTGGTCAAAATATCCGCTATGTTCAATCCTTGATATCCTATTGCTTTGCCTAGTTGTATGTGAACATCAGAATCTAAAGGTAGAAACCTCATATTGGGACGGCAAAAGAATTTACTACTATATATAAAATGGAAATCACACCCAAAAAGGGTGGACAATTAGCTAGGCCACCGGCTGCTCTACTAAAACTAATCACAAAAGCAAGGGAATATTGGCTATAAGTACGAAGCTTAACACACGGACACAGAAACCAGAAAATGACATGATACCGACATGGCAACACAACAAAGTTATAAAAATTTCACACTGACGTAAGTTGCAATTCAAATCTAGTCATATCTAAAGAGAGCGTGTTAGACACAAACACAGGATAGACTCGTTCATTTTTTCAGTTACACATAGGCCTCTATGTTAATAGCTCAAATTGACAAGCCACCAGCTTACAAAATCTCACAACTTATCTTCCTACTAGAGACTGTTGCCAACACTTCAGTAACATCAATTTTGAGGCAAAAAGCTATGTACTTGTAAATAAACCTACTTATAATATCCAATCATAACAACAATTATAACATCCTATCATATGATAAAATTAAAAATATAAATTCAAGAACTAGAAAATAAAAAACACATACCATAATTCATAAGCCACTTGAACTGGGTCGATTCTTCCCACCAGAACTCGGCCTAATCGTTTCACCTTCTCTCCTTCCCCTCTCATAGCCCCCACCTGATTTGGGCCGGGAAACCTCACCGTACCGGTTCGGCGATCCGAAATTCCCAACCCGGTTCGGATTACCTCTAAACCCTAAATCCTCCGGTCTAGGACCCTCCTCTCGGCCAACAAAACCTGGTCTAAGATGAGGCGGCACGAACCGGTCACTCTTCGTCTGCTGAACTGGTGGAGGACTCACTCCGGTTTTGCCCAACGGACGGAGCGAGATGGGGTCCGGTTCGGAGCGGGTTTGATCGGGTTGAACCGTTGGTTGTGGCAATGGTAATGAGGGTTGGGGTTGGGATTGGGTTTGGGGTCGGGGTTGGGGTTTGGGTTGGGGACGAGTTAGGACGAGCATGCCATTATGAGAGCGAGAAGAAGAAAGAGGAGTTTTATAGGGAAAGGAATAAGAGAGTGATTGATTTGATTTGGAGGATTTAGAGATTGAAGAAGAGATGATGGGGTTGGTGTTGGGGTTGGGATTCTTCTTGTCGAAGAGGTCGTTGAAGTTGATGGAGGTGTATTTGTTGGTTTTGCTGGCCATCAACCACCACGACAATCGCAGACAGAGGTTTTGGATGGGTATGTATGTACTTGTTTTTGTCAAATGGTTAAGTGAAATGACCAACTTTTTGTTTTTTCTTCCTTTTTTTTTGGGATAAATTACAAAGGAAAAAATTCATATAGTTTTGGGATTCTTAAATTACCCCCTATAATTTCAAAATTGACAAATTCTCCTTGTACTTTGTCCCTTCCCCCGGCCCTTGGCATTTTGTTCCTACATGATTTTCTCAGTCACTCCTTCCACCAAATATAACATTGAGGTTGTTAAGATCTATCTTTCTTTCTTTATATATGTTAACCTTACATATATTTAATAAATATTCTCTAAAAATACACATAACATTGTATGACACAATTATGTCAAACATTTTCTACTATTATCATTATCTTTCTATATATGTCAAATTATATTTCTTCAAATATCATAATATGTTAATGAGGAGCGGAGCTATTTTATCATATTATGTCAACTATTTAAACACAATAAAATATAGTAAAATTTCTATCTCACATTATCTCTCTACTTTCTTTATGATATCAGAGTTCTTTTTGCAAAAAGAATTAGAAAAATATCTCTAGAATTTTATATACATAAAAAGTGCTCATTTTTTTCGTCTTTCAATGCACTATCATCCGTATAAATCTCGGCGTCATCCCATCATGTACGCACTCTCATGCTACTCAAAGTTCCCTTGAATAGCCAGTAATGCCCTATCACATCTTGTAATCAGGTCCTCTTTCTTTTCGGCTCAACCAAAACTCTGGTAGAACATTACTATATATCATATAAATCTACATCACATGATGATCACAATGGTGATCACAAAACTGCCACACAACAAGTCACTCGCTCCTCAAATATCAAAACTCTGTTATAGAAAAAGCTGCATTCTAGAGGTTGAAGAAGCACAAAATAATGTCATTTTGCAATCTATCAAGTCTCTACCACATGTCACATCCAAATCAGTCAAATCTTGTCCGGTCAACAGCTTAGTCATCAACAAGACATTCGCCACGTCAGCAACTTAGTCCCACATCGCCACGTCAACAACCTAGGCCCACATCACCATGTCACACATCCATGTCAGTTGCCATATTATCTGACAAGTCAAATCTCTCAACCCACTTTTCTACTTCGCCATCATCCATGTGACCTTCCACATCATTTGACATGTTAGCACACAAGTCTACCCTCAGACACCACGTTAGCACCTGTGTTGCGTCACCATTCATACCCTCGTCCAGCTCAGAGGTCCGATTCAATGGTTGACCAGACTTTAACTGTCCTATTCAGCCACTTTATAGTGAGTTTTTTCGCTAGCCAAACCAATTCCTTAGTTTTTTGGGTGCCTTGAATCCATTTTTGGGATCGATTTTTGCAAATTTTGATATTACAACCAAATTCTTTTCATTTTTATATTTTTTCAATTGTTATTATTATGTTTTTTTACACAATGAATACTTTCAAATTCACCCAACACATTTCTCAACCAATCAATGTCATCTTTGATGGCTCCAATTATATTTTATGGGTTGAAGAAATGTGCAGCTTTCTCAATGAAAGCTTTTTAGCATATTGTTACCAGAAAATACTTAAATCTACACAAAAGAAAGATGAGGATGTAAATACATTCATAGAACATTTAGTAAATTGGGATGATGTGATCATCAAATCATCATATGGTTTCGAAACACCTGTACTAATGTTATCAAACTCAACTATTAACATTTTGACACTACATAAGAGGTATAGAACTTTTTAAAATCTCGATACTCTATCTTTGTTAATATCAATCAATTTCAATTCTATAGACATTTTCATCACCTGTAATAACAAATAAGTCAAACTATCCATAGTTATGTGTCTGAACTTAAACAACATTGGGATCACTTGGCACTTGGGGATTCTGCATGGCCTAACACTAATGCAGCTACTACATATGCTAATATTCATGATTATCGATACATATGGCATTTATTGATGTTTCTTAGGGATAAATTTGAACCTGTTTACTATTCCTTTCTTCATCGTGGTTCTTTACCCAATCTTGATACTGTTATTAAAAAATTTATCACGAAAGAAAGTCGTCTCAATGTTTTTCACTTCTAGAAATCCGCTCTGTCTACTAATGTTTTTTTTTTTCTGTGATTCAAACCTTACCTCATCAGTTTTCACAGAAATCAATTACAAATAATCAACCAAAATATTGCACTTACTACAAAAGCCATAGTCATCACTACTTTGAATACACAATAAGATTCAGATAGATTTCTAGACAAACTTCTAGATAAGGTAACTATTCAAAGTCCTTTTGCACTCGGCCTACCGCTACTGTTGCTGTTACGACTGAGGGTCTACAAGAGAGCACATCTCCAAAGTTTTCCTTAACATATCTTCAAAAACCTTTCCACAACTTTAACCAGATTCTGGTACGTCTACTTCTCTCGCCCTATTTGTCCAACCAGGTATCCCCTCTTCATGGTATTTTGATTCTGCATGTTTTAATCACATGACTTCTTACGTATTTATATTTAACTCTTCCATTACCTTTCCTATCCTTCATATTGTTCATACCGCTCACATGTTCAAAGTATAGGCACCATCAAAATATGTAAATTATCCTTGTCAAATACTTTTCTTATCCTTAAGTTATCCTTAAATTTCATATCTGTTAGACAACTGTGTGACCTTAGTTTTGACTAACATTTTTCAAGTCATGCTTATAGTGTGCAAGACCCACAAACAAACATGATTCTTGGGACAAGGCAAAAGGTTGGTTAACTATTCCAACTTCTCTTCATCTCTTATCTAAACTAGATATTGCTATTATTTCATCCAGTATTTGGCATTCTCATCTTGGTCATCCTGCTAATGTCAAATTAAGTTCCCTCATCTCTAGCATTTCTTTAGGACAAGTCAAGTGTGAGAGTTTTGATTATGTCACATGTTAACTTTCGAAAGGTCATACTTTACCTTTTAATGATTTTATATTTTTAATACCTTTTGACTTAACCCATTATGATATTTGGAGACCTGCCCCTCATGACATGATAGGAGGTTTATGTTATTATGTTATCTTTATTGATGGTTTTTTTTCTCATTATACATGGATTTATTTAATGCATCTTAGGTCTAAATTATGTTCTATTTACTATCGCTTTGCGAATATGATTTAGACTTAATTCTCTGAAAAAATCAAAATACTCTGTACCAATAATGCCAGGATTACAACGAAAAATCATTCACTCACTTCCTTGTCCAACAAAGTACTATTGTTCAAAAATCTTGTCCACAAACCTCTTAACAAAATGGTTAAGCTAAACGGAAGCATAAACATATTCTAGATATCATTTGTGCCCTCCTCATATTTTCCTTATATACAGAAACATTTTGGATAGAAACAACTCTTACACCTATTTATACTATCAACTATATTTCTACTTTAGACATTAGTAATATTTCTCCTTATGAACGGTTATATAATTGTGTTCTTAACTACCACACTCTTAAATTTTTTTGCGGTACCTGTTTTGTACTCTTACAACCTCATAAGCATACTAAATGAGAATCACGTGTATGATTATATTGCTTTCTGGGAAGTAGAACACAAATCATATAGATGTTGGGATCCACTATCTTAAAAGTTTTGAATCTCTAGACACAAAATTTTTGGAAACACAAAATGTTCCTAACTTTTTTCCAATTCAAAATAAATAGCCTTCCTCAACCGTTCTTCCTTAACCTAGCTATATATCTAGTTTCTAACACTTCTTTTACAAATTTTTCGAACAACCCATTAGCTCGACCTCCCCTCTACCTACTCCTCTTGACACACCTACAATTGTGGATCCATCACATATTTCAATAGATCATCCTTCACCTCTTTCAAACGATCACTTAACTTCTTATGCACCTTCTACTCTCCAACCACTTCTTCGTCAATATGATCAAGTAAGTTATCCGCCTAGCTGACCTCGTGACTTTCATATTTATTCTTCAATTGTCTCTCTGTATGAGCCTCACATCTATCATGAGGCCAATATTGACCCTCTATGGTAGCAAACAATGACAAAAGTACTATAGGCTCTTTCCTGCATAAATACTTAGGACATGGTCTACTTATCTCTAGGAAAATCTAATGTCGAAAGCAAATGAGTTTATAAACAAGGACTAGAGCTGATTGATTTATTGATCAGTACAAAACCCAACTTATAGTGAAAAGCTTCATACAAGAGTACAATATTGATTACAGGAGACATTTGCCCTTGCATTTCATTTAACCTTAATCAGCAATCTCATTGCTATTGCTACTAGTAAATCTTGGTCATTATTTCAAATGGATGTAAAAAATGCCTCCCTCTGATCTAACTGAAGAAGTATACATACAATCCCTACCAAATTATGATTATCCACCAAATAAGATTTGTTATTTTTACAAAGCTTTATATGATCTTAAGTAGACACCTCAGGTATTGTTTTCTTAATTCAGTATCACAATTGACCACCTTGATTTTCATTCTAGTACTTATGATCATAGCTTATTTGTTCAGAAAACAAATCAGGAGACTACTCTACTTCTTTATGTTAATGACATGAATATTGAGGGTGATGACACTAACGGTATCTCGGCTCTGAAATCATTTCTCTATTAGCACATTGAATGAAAGATCTAAATATTCTCAGTTATTTTTTGGGTATTCAGATTACATCTACTGAGTTTGAATATTTCTTATCCCAAACCACATATGCTACGAACCTTATCTCATATGCCAACATCACAGATACTAAAAATGGTTAGCACTCCTCTTGAACCCAATGCTCATCACTCAATCACTGATAGGACTTTTCTCAGTGACGCTAATCTCTGTCATCAACTAGTTGGAAGTTTTATTTATTTTACTATGTCATATCCCAACATTATCCATGCTGCTCACATTGTTAGCCAATTCATATGTACACCACGAACTACTCACTTTTGAGCTATTTTATGTATTTTTTGTTATATTCAAAGTACTTTATTTCATGATTTTCATTTCTCTAACTTGTTTCCACTAGAACTACAAGCATATTTTGATGTTGATTGGATTAGAGACCCAACTGATCATTGCTTCACTACCGAATATTACTTCTTTTTTGGTACTTCTCTCATCTCTTAGTGTAGCAAAAAACAAAGAATCTCCTCTTGCTCTAGTGCAAAAGCAGAATACCGAGCCCTTGCTGATGTCACTTCTGAATACCTTTGGTTACAATGGCACCTTCTAAACATGGGTATCACCTTCTTCTTGATTATTTTTAATCATTGTGATAATCGAAATGCCATGCAAATTGCACGCATGATGTATTCTATTAATGCACCAACCATATTAAGATAAATTATCACCCTGTGTGACATTATGTCTTTCATGGCACTATTCAGTTTATTACTATATCCTCCCAATTTTAGATTACAGATATTTTTATCAAGTCGCACTCAACTCGATGATTTTAGGATCTAATTAGTAAATTCAAGATGACACACTTCTCACCATCTTGATTTTGAGGGAGATGTTAACATATATGTTACTTTTCATATATTAGCATATATGTTATAAATATTCTCAGAAGATACACATGATACGATAACACTTTAAATTAGAAGTTATGTTACTCAAAATATAATAATATGTCATCATTATATCACCATATATTGATATATCATATATTTGGGAGAATAGAGCCATTCTATGATAATATATCAACTGTTTGCACAAATAATAAAATATAGAGAACTTTCTCTGTTACATTATCTCTCTCTATTTTCTTTTAAAGGTGACTTTGATACCACTACACATCTGACATTTCTGAGTTTCAAAATTATTTCTTAAATGGTATCAACTTACACTTATATAGCTCTGATGAATATGAAGAAGGTGTCATGACCCAACCCTTGGGTCCAGTACGTGACGAATGCCACATGATCTAGAACTATGTGCAATTACCAACATGCACCACAAGATACCATCAGGCTATGATGATACCATTTCCAACTTAAGAAATCCAACAAACAAAATATTTAAATTCAAAACATGTAAAGAATAAATAAATATTTAACATTTCAAAATATAACTTCCAAAATATATGTTTCAATTTTTTTTTAAAAAAAACATATATATTAAATACACTATATGAAGAGTTTTTAAAATGTGCTTCAATGGATCCATCTACATGCCTCAAAATCCACAATTAAGAAGGATCAATATCAATAGTTGATTTAGGAATGCTCTCTTCCCAATTGGATCTAACTAGCGGTGGAGTGACTTTTATCTCTATACTTCCTCTAAAAAGAATAAATATCAAAATGTTCAATGAGTGGAGTACAATAGCATAGTTGTATAAGAAAATGAGTGGTGATTATGAGATTGTCAAATGATATTTTTAAAATCATAATTTCGATTCAACAAAAATATCATGTAGTCATCTTAGCATTCCTCAACAAATGTTATAATTTTCTTAAAACATAATAAGCATTCAATATTCACATTTTGAAAATCAAGAAATTTGCCTCAAAATCTTTCCACCAAAAGTCTAGTCTAGACTAGTGGTAGAACCATCACAGGGTTTTACCAATCATAAACATCGCCCCAAACTTGGTGTTAGCTCAAGACCTCTGAGGTGGTGCAATTAAGTTAATCCAACATGGACTTAGGAGACTTCTCTCTACCATGCTTATCCCCCCAAATCTAACAAAAACTCTAACCATGTTGCCCCATCGAATCGGACTGTGGAAGTTTAGATTAGTCATTACATTTATATGTGTACTCACACCCCAAGCATGCACCATTTCTCAAAAAGCATATCATGTACCATTAAAAATTAACAAAATTCTCAATTTATGAATTCAACAACAAATATCAATTAGGAAATTTAGCGTAGCATAAAATATATATGCAAATATATGATTTCATAAATCAAATCAAAATATTTCAAAAGTCATTCTACATTCACAAAACATTGTATAAATTCAAGTTAAAAAAGTCATTTTCGAAAACCAAGAGAAATATTTTCTCTTTCACAGACACAACAATTCATCCACTTACTGTGTTAAGAAGGATAGTCGCTTCCAAATTTCTACACACCAAGGGTCCTGTCTCATTCAGTTTTGTCAAA
This sequence comes from Dillenia turbinata, assembly GCA_037126225.1. Taxonomy (NCBI): domain Eukaryota; kingdom Viridiplantae; phylum Streptophyta; class Magnoliopsida; order Dilleniales; family Dilleniaceae; genus Dillenia; species Dillenia turbinata. Next base: position 9,510,262 of record JBAMMX010000021.1, on the reverse strand, counting down.
TCCCTAAGGAATATCATCAAGTAATCACAATCATCAATATCAATCAATTCAAATCAACTCATAAACTCTGACATTCAAAACCTATTTTCTCTCACTTAATATGACTTTAAATCTTCTAAATCTAGGTGGACAAGTAATTAGGTAAATTAAAACTTGGGATAGGAAGATTATAATGCCTTAATTTCGTCTCCCATGAGTTCTTTCAGTTTGGGTTACATAAAACCTCTTGATTCTCTCCTTTTTTGTGACAACTCTAAATTCTCAAACCTTTTTTCAAAATCAAGGCTATTGTCAAATTTTGGGAAGTTGGATGGGTAGTTTGGAACTTTTGATGTTGATTTTTGATGGTGAATTGATTCAGTTTGCGAAAAAAAAATGAATAGTTTAGAAAGTGAGATAAAATTTTTGGGTCTCATAGGTTTTAGAGTTTTACTTCTACTTTTATCTTTTAACTCAATTTTATTATTTGTTAAGTAGTCCTCTTACATTTCTAAATTACACAAAGTGTCCAATATGTTCTTTTGAGTTATTGGAAAAATTAAATCCTATGAATTTAAGTATTTGAAATTATGTTTTGTTGAAAAAAATGTGTTTGATGATAAGGAAAAAAAATTGAAGTGAAAAATAGAATTTATAGAAAATAAATTAAAATTAACAAATAAAAAAATATGGAATGTTCAAAAATATGGGAGATAATATAAATTGTGTATTATATGAGTAAAAGGTTTGAGTGGCTTGGTAGTAAAAAGATTTTATGAGGACTTGGAAGTATAAAGGTTCAAATCTCCATGACTATAATTTTCACAATTTCTATAAAAATAATTTTAGATAGTCACAACCAAAATAAAAGTTTGAAAAAACAATCCACCTAGAGAAATCAAATTCTATCAATTACAGAATACATCAAATTCTCCCAATCACAGAACACTTTAGTAACCGATTTTTAAGTGTCTATCAATTGAGTGCCTAAAGAAGTTTCCATGCAGTCCAAAGGATAAAATTTACATTTATATGTAAATTAATTATTAACCTACATTTTACAAGGTATAGAAATTTCAAATGGTCCTTTAAAATCAACAACACCATCATCAGATTTTCTCAAGGCTCTCTTGTATCATGAGTTTGATGATGATGTGGACATGGAGACCCCATAGTTTGAAGTGGGATTAGAATTCATAGGGGCTCAATCATATAGGGCTACACTTTCAAAATTTTGTGTAAAGCACTGTATTGATTTTAGGTGAAAGAAAAAAAGAAAATGACAAGCTTACTGCATAATATAAAAACACATGTTGTTGGATAATATAAATAGTGACACTAATATGCTTACAATAAAATCAATCAATCAATCAATTAGAATTTTAGTCCCAATAATTTGGGTCAGCTTTGAGAGTAAGCATATGTGTATGCAGTTTTTCCCTTACATTTTTACAAAGAGACTGTTTCTATACCTCAAACCCGTAACCTCTAACCGTTATGTCAAGGTTTGCCAAAAAAAAAAAAAAACAAAAACAAAAACAAAAACAAAAACATCATCTCTAGCAACAGCATCAATTAAAGCAAAAAAAAAAAAAAAAGACTTTGTAGACATCAACACCAACATGATTACCACTGATGTCTCCAAGAGATGGATCGAAACTCATGTCTAATTCAATTACAAGAAATGAGTCTTCTATTTTTGGAACTAATTCAGGAATACCTATGTGACCCACAGAGATGTTGAATTTACGGAGGTTATGAGGAACGTAATGCCATCTCCAAAAGAACAAAAAGGTGAAGCTTTAATGGAGAAGGTGAAATGGAAAGCAAAAGAAGTAGTCACATTTGTAGAAAAATCAAGAAAGCGTATTCTTAGGTGAACATAAAATGATCTCCCAAACCCCAAGGAGGAGGAGAAATTAGAATCTAAGTAGAAAGATCTCTCATTGCTAGACTCAAAATGTTGCTAGAAAAACTAAGTAGTAGGAGGCTTGTACAGCTTTTCCACCATCTTCCTGTACTCCTCTTGATTACTCCATAGTTGTGCTGCTTGGGTGCTCAATGGTGAGCTTGTATTTAACTCTCCAAGCAAACTCTAAATGGATAGAAGTATATTTCTCACGTTATAAGCAGAGGACCACTTGTCTTGAAGAATGTCCAAACAAATATTGCCATAAACATCAACATTGGGATGGAAACAGCCAGTTTCAAATCTGACCTTAGGAGGCTTGAAAGGATAATCAGTGGGAAAAGAAAGGGAAAGTTTGTACTCAGTTCCTTTAAATACTATGTCTTTGCTTCCACTTATTGTTCCTTTCCAATAGTATATGTTATCTTCCTCTGGAAATGCTGATATTCCACCATCTCCGCTCATCATTAATGTCATCAATTCAGATTGCAACCCTTTAAGGACGGACTGAGAATCAATAGATTTTACAGGGGGAAGAGGCTGCTTGGAGGTTGTGGTGATGGAAGATGGGTTTGAAGGCATATTGTTGTCATTCACGGTAGCCATCTTCAGATTTCAGCAAGATTGAATCCGATCTTCGCTTCTTTATTCAAAAAAATCAAATAGCAAACAGGGGGAGAGATTTGAGATTTTTTTTTCCAAGAATCAAGAAAGAAGAAGAATTTTTCCATAGGGTGGGATTTTTTATTTTCCTCCTTTATTGTTGTAGTAAAAGATATCTCTGCCTTACAATCAAATACTAGGGATTTTAGGAGATGGGAGGTAGTAGGAGTCAAGAACACCAAAACATCACTCTCTGCACACTGCAAGAAGCCTGTAGATGGGTAGACGTGTCCTTAGCTATTCACATGTTTTTTAACATCTATTTGTACCATAAATCTATCTCTAAACTTTTCCTTGGATATAGTCATTAATAATATGATTTTAAATGCTACTCATTCTACATCACTTAAATACTAGAAAACATCCATTTCACTTAAGTGCCAGTAAATATCCTAATTTTGATATTAAAAATATAAAATATTCTCATTTTGAATCACTTCTAAATAATATCCAATTAAAAGAAAATCAAGACATGAATGGAAAGCAAGTATAGAGGGAGAAATAGAGTAATAAACCGAGAGATAGCAATCACCGAGAGATAGCAATCACCAAGAGATAGTGGAGTGTTTTGTGTGTGTGAGAGAGAGAGAGAGAGATGATAACAAGTTTATATAGTCACCATCGAGTAAGAAATAAAAATTTGAAGAAACGGTTCACCAATGCTAAAGGTCTATCAAGCAAATTAATTTCTTACAGAAAAGTTAAATTTTACTAAGTACAGAGCACTCTAGTAACCGATGATTTAAAAATTGAGAGTTTATCAACCGAGAATTTAAGAAAGTTTTAATGCAAATCAAAGGATAAATGTCACACCCCGACTCTCGAGCCGAGTACGATACAACCATCATGTTTTCTTGACATACAGATAAGCTTACCCATACACTAAGATAGCGCAAAGCATTCATCGATATTCAACCTATTCCAACGCAACACAATAACAACCAAAGGGCTATCTCGGCCTATCCCTATCTCAAAACAAGCATTTGGTCAACCTGACCATTTAGAATCCCACAAAATTGCCCACAAGTTCGAATATAAACTCAATGGAAGAAAAGTAAAAGATTTAAATACAATTTTAAGTTTGGAATTCCCAATGGGTTGACAAATGAGGTTCTAATTACATTTCAAAGAAAATATTCTCCACATGGTCCAACTAATCTACTCAAAAATCTCAACCAAAAAAAGACTAGTACCGATAGTGGGAAGTTCCACAAAAACTAAAACTTGACAGAATCCGATACCAGAGACAGCTATATCTCCAACACTTAAACTTTCTCTGAAAAATGATAAAAAAAGGGGTGAGTATAAAAATACTCAATGAATAAAATGCAATGGTGATATTGTGACAATAAATGAGGGGTGATTATGAGAATGTCAAATCATATATTTCAAACAATTCATGGAATATAGAATAGTTCTAACAATTATGATAATTAAAAACAAATGTATGCAAAATTTCAACTTTTTTCACAAATCATGGGGACTCCCTAATGAAACCACTTCCATATAAGGTTTGGCCGAATCTGAATAGAAGCCCGTCAAGGGGTTTTAATTCTATTCGTTTCACAATATTATATCCCCCTTCTTTGGTATTGACTCGTATCTCATCGAGATGCAATTAGATAGTATGGCGTTGGTAAAAGGGCCGCGTCTACTATCCCTCGCCAATAAATTTCATCCACGTCACCCTGTCAGGTTGCTCCATGATGAGAATGACTATAGCCATTTTGCACATATACATCATTCTTTCACAATCATTTAAATCTCATTCAATGTATCATGATTTCAACAAATGGTTACCAAGCCATACTATAGCATTCATGAATTTAATATCTAACAACATATAGCACTTGTTCATTTGTAAAAATGATGGATGCATACGTAATTCAAATTCTCATTTCGAACATTCCACAATCACAAAAATTTATACAAAATCATTTAAAATCATTTATAAACGAATTTGAAACAATTTTTCTCATTTAAAAGTACAATGGTCCATCTACTCACCTCCTAGAAGGTTACTCACTCCCAATTCCACAACCAAATCCAATGTAGTCCCTTTTTGGATTCCAATCGATTAGCATAAATCAATAACCATAATTTCAATGTTAAGTCATGTCTATTTCTAGGGTTTATAAATTTTTTCCCAATATAGTACAAATCCTAATTTCTCAAATTCATAAATCTATATCCTCATTCCGTTATTTACATATCATTTGCATCCCTATAAAATTTTCATACACAATTTCCCTCAATTTTTCTCACTTACAAACCTAGGATTTCAATCTCTAACAAAACTCATCAAATCTCAATAATAAATTTTAATCTACTAATCAGGAAGCTAAATCTAAGATTAGAAAGAGGAAATTAACTTAATTGTGTAGTTGGATTAAGCCGTGGATGCTGGATGTCAAAAACTCTAGATCTCTTCCTTCACGCACAAACCCTAGATTTCTTCCAAAATCACTTTCATTACAAGTTTTCTTGGGGTTTAGAAAGATTAGTGGAATGATTTTATAAGGGAGTTACTAATTTCAAGTGACAGATTTGGGAGGGAGACAGAGAGACGAGAGTGAGAGTGAGAGTGAGAGTGAGAGTGAGAGATGGGTGAGCGAGAGAGAGATGCTTAAGGGAAAATGAAGAAGTGGAATGAAATGGAAGGTGTAACACCGACACTGCGATGTCCGTACTAGTATTCCTGTTCATGAAATTAATATAAAATATTTCTCAATTTATATATATAGAGAGAAATTTTTAATTATATTAATTTTCGATTTTGAGGTATGAAATTTGAAATTTTTGGGATATTTAAAGTATCTGTAATTCTGATTTGTAAAGTAAAGTGAGTATAAAAATATATAGATGATTTTTTTATTCATTTATTTATTTATACATTACTCATTTAATTATTTATAAATTTATTTATAAAAAGAAATATATAATAATAATAATAATAATAATAATGAAAAAAAAGGGTGGGACAAAACGCAGCAAAACGCTGCATTTTGCCCAAATGAAGATTAGTGCTAAGAGCCCTAATCTTACTCTCTCCTTCCTTTTCTCTCCTTCATCTCCCCGCCTCTCCATTTTCCCGCGGCCATCCCTCGCTGTCGCCCTCCCTCACTCGCCCTCGCTGCCTCCACCACAAACCACCACCTCTCTATCTCTCTCCTTCTCTCTCGATTTCTCTCTCTCACTCTCTATCGCTCTCTTTCCCTCTCTATCCCTCGCGATCTCTCTTCACTTCCTCCACTGCGACTGCCGCGGGTCGCCTCCCCTCAACCTCGTACAGTCTCTCTCTTGGCCTCTCTCACTCACTGTCTCTCAGTCTCCCTCAGTCTCTCTCTCGCTCTGCTCCTCCCTCTCCTGCGCACGCGATTGCACGCAACAGTGCACGACAGTCCCAGCCCTAGCGCTCGCGCGACAGCTCTGCACCACTGCTCGCGCGAGACAGCCCCTACGCGCACGTGACCCCGAGCGAGACTGCCCTTGCACGCCCGACTGCAGCACCACAGCTCCCGTACGCGCGGCTGCTGTGCTGCTCCCCCTGCTCGCGCGCTCGCGATCACTTGTTGCCCTCTGCTGCGAGCAGGTTCTGCCACCTACGGAAGCCCCAACCGAAAACCCTAGACTGCCTGCACTCATTTCCTGCAAAGGTAAGGACGAAAGTTCTGACCTATAGATTTAGGGTTTTGATTTTTATATAAATTAAGATTAACTACTGAAATTTGCTTCAATTTGAAGTATTGCAGGTCCGTACTTAGTTGTAGGCACACGGACGTTAGGGTTGTGGACTGCGGAAACCCTAGGTAAAGAGATTTTTGGTCTTTTCATTAATTGAATGAAATTAGAGTGAATTTAGGGTGAAAAGGCTTATATGCGTTTAGAAATTTTGTTCGATTGGAATAGAATGTAAGTCGAGTTTGGTTTGATTGTGGAAATAGGGAGTGATTACCCTCCCTGTCATGTGAGTGGGATCCTAATCTCTTACATGAAATAGTGAAACCTGATTTTACCTTGTTTTTAAACAAAACATGCTTTGATATGCATTGATTCGACGTGTGATATTAAATTTCAAATCTGTTTTGTGATTATTGGAGTGTTGTAAACTTATGATTTCTATGACTATGCATCCATGTTTGAATGAAATGAAATTGTGCCATGATTAAAGAAGTTGAATGTTTTCATTCTACCATTGCATCTGTTGTTGATTTGAAATGATTTGATGAATGTATTGGCACACAGATTTGAAATGTTTTAAGATCTGTGAGGGCACTGGGATGCCCACTTGTGATACTATGATAATGACTTGATTGATTCCGTAGCTACGAAGGGCGATTATAGAGGCACGAGTTGTCCGGATACGCTTTGACCAGAGAAATCCGTAAACGTCGTGATTGTGATATGTATGGGTCCGGTTGAACCATATATTGGGGAGGTTCGTCAGCATAGACGGTTTAGTACCGGGAGTTGCTTGTACATGATTGTGATGTTTCGTATGGGCCCAGTTGAACCGAAAGGGGAGGTCCGTCAAATAGGCGGTCTAGCACTAGGAGTTGCTTGTACGTGCCAACGTCGGGGTAGAGAGCTACTTTTGAAACAGTTTGCATAATAAAACCCCCGATACGCCTGTCCTTAGTCTTGGTTGACCCTTGCCAGGATTCTTTCGGCTAGCTCTATGTTATACTTGATTTTTAAATGGATGCATATATGTGTGATATCGTGTGAATGATTAAAATAGTTCATTTTATCGAACATATCATGATTTACTGCAAAATTTGAATTATTGTTTACGAATGATATTATTTGGCACTCCAATTTTCACCTATACTATTAGTACTTGAGATTAATCCCCTTACTCACTGAGTATTCTTTCCCGAGTACTCACCCCTCCTCTCTGCCCCCTCAGATATGATTATTGTTGTGCTGGAGCGATGCTTCAGATTTTGGAGCTTTTGGTGGATTTGGGTGATTCACGACAATGAGATCTTAAGTTTAATTTGAAAGATGAATTACGTATTATATTTTCGACCCTACGAGGTCTTGTTGAGATCCGTAGTTGGCCGTGTACTTATTTTGGGATGACTGTATAATTTATGTATGTTTATTTGTGAAACTCTCATATTTCATTTGCATTGAGACAATTGTACGTAATTGAATGTTACTTGGGAAAAAATATTGTATATTATATAAAAATTTAGGTCCGCTCGGTGTGGCGGCTGTTCATGCTCTAGTTGGGCATGATAGTAGAGGTCTGTGGCTAGGTTTGTTGATAGATTTTTTATAACCTTGCGTTATTCTGGATGTCGGCTATGGGAGTTGTTGGTTTTGGAGAGGCCGGGATGGCCATTTATTTTATTTTCAGGATGATTTTGAATTCTACAGGTTTAAACAGGTTAAATTGTACATGGGAGACCTCCAATTTATGGGGAGGCTTGCCCGATTTTTTATAAAAATACAGTCGGCATCCAGGGCAACAGGTGGCTGTCCACGATTCCCGGTTCGGAGTGTGACAGTTCGGTTGGTATCAGAGCTCTAGGTTGAGAGCTGTGTTTGATAAAATAGTTTTGAAAATATTCCCAAGTATGATTTAAAAGTCCTCAATGCATATGAGAGTTTCATTACATTCATGTAATCCCAGTACATGGTCTTAGGTATATGAGTTATTCTTTTTAGGGGGTTAGATACGGTGCGTATCTAACCTAGCATATTGGTGCTATCAGTTCTTAAACTTATAATTTTATTCATTTTAGGGGGTTAGTTACTTTGTAACTAACTCTAATCTTTGAATCATATCTAATTTAAGCTCTTTCTTTGTAAGATTATGATTACTAGGCGAGGTACTAGATTTGTACCTGAGATACCTAGAATACCCGAGGATGTTTCCTCATCATGTGTATCCTTTTAGCACTCTCTCAGCCAGCTATTATAGTTACGGTTCTATCACCATCATTTGATGCATTTATACAGGTATATGAGTGGTATACCTCCCATTGGATTCGAATGCCTTGATTCATAACTCAAATTCTTTTTAGGGGGTTAGTTACACCCTTGATTTCCACTTAATGAAAATGTGCTCTGTTTGCAGAACTATGCCGCCTAGATGTAGTAGGCGCGGTACATCACTAGAGAGTCTCTTAGTGTCTGATACACTTGTGACACTCGAGACTTCACGAGTACCAGAGAATGCTTCCTCTACTCATGCACCTTCACTAGTGCCACCCTCAGCACCTCCACCGGTTGTTACAGCTGAGATTCCTCCACCATCACTCGACGCCTTGAGGCAGTGGCAGGAGTGGTACAGTAGATATAGGGTGCAGATGCCACCACCTTTACTATAGACTCCAGTGACCGCACCTGCGGCCATACTTGCTCCTACGACACCGATTCCTCCTCCGGTGACCGGTTCTTCCATTTCTAGTCCAACCGATGAGACATCAGTTACTTTGAGACGCATCCATGAGCTTACTCAGTTGGTGACAAAGTTACGACAACTCAGATACACAGACTTTTCAGGATCTAGTGATGCCGTAATGGCGAAGCACTGGTTCTATAGGATTCGCAGGATCCTTATTGATGTGGGATTGTTAGAGAAGTTCAGATTGAGAGTTGTTAAGAGACTCCTCAACAGTGATGCCCTCACTTGGTGGGAGGCTAATTGTGACGAGGCTATTGACTCACTGCAGTAGGAGGATTTCTTAAGGGAGTTCGACCGTAGATATTTTACGGAGTCCTAGCAGGACCATATAGGGTTGAGATCCAGACGAGCCAGAGCTCGAAATGGGGTAGGACTTCTAACTTTTAGGGAAGCCCCTCTCACTTTACATCAACACAGTTTGGACAGGGACCATGTCCTTAGGTGTTTAGAGCACAGGCCCCTAGTGCCTCTAGTTAGTCCATAGCACAGCACCATTCTATTTGTCGCGACTGTGGCTGATGTCATTTTGGAGCTTGCGGAGCTCCCTTTAGATGCTTCTAATATGGGAAGCAAGGACATACTTGTAGCTCTTGTCCTGACCTAGGTTTCAAAGGTCAGGTGTCACAGACACACATGGGTGGACCATGGACAGGTCAACTGGGAGCACTTGCACACTCAGTACACACCGCTCCATGGACTACAGCCGGGAGCAACACTGCACTAGGCCCTTCACTATAGGAGCCGAGGGCACAGGCCCACGTATATGTTATGACTCAGGAGGATGCTTAGGTGAACCTAGATACGACCATGGGTAATCCTCCAGTAAATTCTTTTGTTTAGGAGTTTATATGTTCTCTCCTTTTTGAATCATGAGTATCATGATGATTATGTACCGCCTTAACTAGTTAAAGCTCTATAAGTTTAACTATTGTGATCCTCTTTTGAAACCATGCATCTCATGATGATATGTACAATCATGGTTAGTTAAAGCCTTAGAAGTTTAACCATTTTGATATATATATGTATCTTTTGCGCACCCTAGATCGACTCTCTTTCGATTTCTCGCATCATGAGTACCATGAAAATATTCAGAGTCGATGCCCGTGTTCTTATTGACACTGGTTCAGATTTTTCTTACGTGAGAGTATTATTTCGCTCGACCGCATTAGAGAGATTTAGGGAGCAAATGAGGAGTTTCAAGGTATTCTTGATAGATCTGTAGAGATGATGACAGAGAGTTCCGAGTCCGTGATAACGGACTAGTAGTATATCGATAGCGGGTTTGCATTCCCGCCGACAGTGATCTTCGAAGAGATATTCTTGAGGAAACTCATTCCTCCATTTAAGTTATGCATTTGAGAGGTACAAAAATGTACCTAACTATCCTAGATAGTTATTAGTGATCTCGTGTAAAGAGAGAATTCGTTACTTGATCCATAGTTTGTCAACAAGTGATGGCCAAGTATCAGTGACCCATAGGCGCTTTGTAGCCTTTTCCCATTTGTTTCGGTAAGGCCTTCTTTTAGTTTCGAGGACGAAACTTATTTTTAGGGGGTTAGAAAATGTAACACCGACACTGCGGTGTCTGTACTAGTATTCTTGTTCATGAAATTAATATAAAATATTTCTCAGTTTATATATAGAGAGAGAAATTTTTAATTATATTGATTTTTGATTTTGAAGTATGAAATTTGAAATTTTTGGGATATTTAAAGTATCCGTAATTCCGATTTGTAAAGTAAAGTGAGTATAAAAATATATAGATGATTTTTTTATTCATTTATTTATTTATACATTACTCATTTAATTATTTATAAATTTATTTATAAAAAGAAATATATAATAATAATAATAATGAAAAAAAAAAAGGGTGGGACAAAACGCAGCAAAACGCTGCGTTTTGCCCAAATGAAGATTAGGGCTAAAAGCCCTAATCTTTCTCTCTCCTTCCTTCTCTCTTCATCTCTTCGCCTCTTCATCTTCCCGCGGCCATCCCTCGCCGCCGCCCTCCCTCACTCGCCCTCGCTGCCTCCACCGCAAACCACCACCTCTCTATCTCTCTCCTTCTCTCTCTCGGCTTCTCTCTCAATTTCTCTCTCTCACTCTCTATCACTTTCTTTCTCTCTCTATCCCTCACGATCTCTCTTCGCTTCCTCCACCGCGACCGCCGCGGGTCGCCACCCCTCAACCTCGCACAGTCTCTCTCTCGGCCTCTCTCACTCACTGTCTCTCAGTCTCTCTCTCGCTCTGCTCCTCCCTCTCCTGTGCACGCGCGATTACGCGCAACAGTGCACGACAGTCCCTGCCCTAGCACTCGCGTGACAGCTCTGCACCACTGCTCGCGCGAGACAGTCCCTACGCGTGCGTGACCCCCCGCGAGACTGCCCCTGCACGCCCAATTGCAGCACCACAGCTCCCGCACGCGCGGCTGCTGTGCTGCTCCCCCTGCTCGTGCGCTCGCGCGCACTTGTTTCCCTCTACTGCGAGTAGGTTCTGCCACCTGCGGAAACCCCAACCGAAAACCCTAGACTGCCTGCACTCATTTCCTACGAAGGTAAGGACGAAAGTTCTGACCTATAGATTTAGGGTTTTGATTCTTATATAAATTAATATTAACTACTGAAATTTGCTTCAATTTGAAGTATTCCAGGTCCGTACTGAGTTGTAGGCGCACGGACGTTAGGGTTGTGGACTGCGGAAACCCTAGGTAAAGAGATTTTTGGTCTTTTCATTAATTGAATGAAATTAGAGTGAATTTAGGGTGAAAAGACTTATATGCGTTTAGAAATTTTGTTCGATTGGAATAGAATGTAATTTCAAAAAATGCTATGCCTAAATGTTATGATTAAGTTTAAAAATTTACGTGAATTAGGCTGTTTAGTATGAAAGAAATATGTTAGAAGATGAAAGATTCATGTTTGTTTGAATGGAATGGTTTCTTTTAAAATTTATTTGAAATATGCATGAAAGCATTTTGGGATCAGAGTTGGAATGAGATGTGCCGTGAAATGAAGTATACTGTAGCATTTTGTGTCTTTCTCAGGTTATATTAAGTTGTTAAATTTGCATAATGGTATGTATATGAAGAATAAATTAAAAGTTGTGGTTATAGTTTAAGAACTGTCATAGTATTTTACATTGTAAGTCGTCCTACATATAGGCAATCAAAATACTATTCCGTATGATGAAAATAGACTTAAATACCTTGAAAATAACATATGGTTTGAAGAAATCGGATGAGAATTGAAAAGTGTATGAATTTTCAAAGATTTTTCTAATTTATAGGGAATTTATCTATTTAGACGTGTTTTCAATTTTGAACGATTTTAGGTTTGAATTTAACTTGATTTTGATTTGGTTAATTACTTATAAATGGAATGAAAATTGATGACATTGGAGTTTATTCAAAAATTGGAGAATTAAAGTTTGTACAAACTTAGGGAAAATGATAAACCCTAAGATTAATTGGAAATTTGATGATTATTGTGATAATTTGATTAGGTTGATCTCTTTGGAGACTCGAGGAGTCGAGTTTGGTTTGATTGTGGAAATAGGGAGTGATTACCCTCCCTGGCATGTGAGTGGGACCCTAATCTCTTGCATGAAATAGTGAAACTTGATTTTACCTTGTTTTTAAACAAACCATGCTTTGATATGCATTGATTCGACGTGTGATATTAAATCTCAAATCTGTTTTGTGATTATTGGAATGTTGTAAACTTATGATTTCTATGACTATGCATCCATGTTTGAATGAAATGAAATTGTGCCATAATTTGAGAACTTGAATGTTTTTTATTCTACCATTGTATCGGTTGTTGATTTGAAATGATTTGATGAATGTATTGGCACACGGATTTGAAATGTTTTAAGATCTATGAGGGCACTGGGATGCCCACTTGTGATACTATGATGATGACTTGATTGATTCCGTAGCTACGAAAGGCGTTTGTAGATGCACGAGTTGCCCGGATACGCTTTGGCCAGAGGTATCCGCAAACGTCATGATTGCGATATGTATGGGCCCGGTTTAACCATGTATTGGGGAGGTCTGTCAGCAAAGACGGTTTAGCACCGGGAGTTGCTTGTACATGATTGTGATGTTCCGTATGGGCCTAGTTGAACCGAAAGGGGAGGTCCGTCAGAATAGGCGGTCTAGCACTGGGAGTTGCTTGTACGTGCCAACGTCGGGGTAGAGAGCTACTTTTGAAACACTTTGCATAATAAAACCCCCGATACGCCTGTTCTTGGTCATGGTTGACCCTTGCTAGGATTCTTTCGGCTTGCTCTATGTTATACTTGATTTTTAAATGGATGCATATATGTGTGATATCGTGTGAATGATTAAAAGAGTTCATTTTATTGAACATATGATGATTTACTACAAAACTTGAATTATTGTTTACGAATGATATTATTTGACACTCCAATTTTCACCTACACTATTAGTACTTGAGATTAATCCCCTCATTCACTGAGTATTCTTCCCCGAGTACTCACCCCTCCTCTCTCCCCCCTCAGACACGATTATTGTTGTGCCGGAGCGATGCTTCAGATGTTGGAGTTTTTGGTGGATTTGGGTGATTCACGACGGTGAGATCTTAAGTTTAACTTGAAAGATGAATTACGTATTATATTTTCGACCCTGCAAGGTCTTGTTGTGGTCCATAGTCGGCCGTGTACTTATTTGGGGACGACTGTATAATTTATGTATGTTTATTTGTGAAACTCTCATATTTCATTTGCATTGAGGCGATTGTACGTAATTGAATGTTACTTGGGAAAAAGTATTGTATATTATATAAAAATTTAGGTCCGCTCGGTGTGATAGCTGCTCATGCTCTAGTTGGGCATGACAGTAGATGTCTGTGGCTAGGTTTGTTGATAGATTTTTTATGGGAGTTGTTGGTTTTGGGAGTTGTTGGTTTTGTAGAGGCCGGGATGGCCATTTGTTTTATTTTCAGGATGATTTTGAATTATACAGGTTTAAACAGGTTAAATTGTACATGGGAGACCTCCGATTTATGGGGAGGTTCTGTCCGATTTTTTGTAGAAATACAGCCGGCATCCAGGGCAACGGGCAGCTGTTCACAATTCCCGATTCGGGGCGTAACAGGAGGCCTTTAATTGTGGGGGTGAAATTACTATCTTACCCTATATGAATTTTAGGTTTTATTTAAGTTTAGAGGGCATTTGGGTCATTTCACAGCTTTTCTACGTACACAAGTTGATTTGCATGCCTTACAAATCGACTTGTGTATCTAGGGCACTCAAAGGTCAAGTTTATTTGTGATATAGGTGAATCGACTTACAATTGTGAAACCAAATTGACTTGAGAATGGGCACTAATCAACTTGTCATGTTCAGGTCTTAGAAATGTGTACTGCACACTTGCTAAATCGACTTGTCTATGAGCACAAGTTGATTTGTCTCATTCAAATCTTGGAAACGTTTCTTGCTCTCATACCACGTCGATTTGTCTAATTGCATAAATCGACTTGTACATCCAAGTCTCAGAGGTTATGCTCTATACACTACCAAATTGACTTGTTCCATTGTACAAGTCGATTTGCCTCTCTCATTTCCTCCTACAAGTTGATTTGTCACACCTTCTTCTTAATTATAAGCCAACTTGTCACTCTCATCTCCTCACACACAAGCCAATTTGTCATCCCACAAATCAACTCGTCCCTCACAATGCTCACAACTACAAGCCAACTTGCAAATTTCACAAATCAACTTGCTCTCACAAATTTCACCAATACAAATCAACTTGCCACTTTACAAATCAACTTGACCAAGTTAATCCTTTGTCACTTGCACTCAAGTGGATTTGAAACTATGCACTTGTGGTCTTTAAAAAAGTTTTGCACCACTAAACCATTCAATTTTTTCAATACATTAATACCCATTCAATTACAAATTCTTTCCTAATTCCATGAAAGATAAAAATTGAAAATTTAAATACTAAATTTTTCGATGTTACATTTTAAGTCCAAAAATCAACTTACCATCCAATTTTTTTTGGATATTTTACAAAGAAATTAAATAAAAATTTTTTAATACTAAATTTTTCAATGTTACAACACTTAACCCCCTAAAAAGAAATTTTGTCCTTGAAATTTTTAATACCAAATCATGCATCAAGCAAGTGGGGATATTATTTCCTCATTGACTCCTCGGATTTTTCCTATAGTAAGCAATACAGTGCCTTTCTTGATTAAAAACTTTACCTATACCAACACCAAAGATATCATTAATCGCCACAAAGATTTTAGAAACGCTATAAGTTTCAATTTAGTTGTCTTGGCTATTTTGACCTACTGTACACAAAAATGTCATATTAGTACATCATATAATTATCACATAAGCACACCACAATTATCTTCTTTTTCCATAAAAGTCCCCATCCAACAATCACGGCTTCCAGTAATTTGTCAAATCTATAACTACATTTTCAATCACTATAGTCTCTGAGATTACATCTCTGTCAATTTCAGTAACTTTTAATACTAATATAGATACTTATAAACTGTTACATCCAAAGTTTCTTATATTATTTCAAATATTAATATCTTTTTTCTAAGTAAAGATATCTTTATATTGAAACCTATCTTAAGCCCTCATTTATAGTTGAAGTATCCACCCTTTTAACTTAAGATCTTAAAACTAGGGAGTTTGGAGTTTGAATCATGTCAACTGCTCATGTTCTCAAAGTTTTTTTTTTTTAATTTTTTGAGTTTAAATTTCTCCATAGTCTATTAGCTCTCAACCGTAATTGCAATTTAGTTCGAAAGAGTAAAAGTGCCACATGGGTTCCCAATTTTACTCCAAAGAAGCTCAAATTTTTGTTTGTCATGAAGAGATCCAGAACAATTTAACTCATCATCCTAAGACCAAATTTCAACATAATTAGAAACAAAAATAACTCCAAATCTTCAAAGTAAAAATAAGGGTGTTCCATACTCTAACTCATGAGTATAATAGTTTTCCTCATGGGATTTCAACTATCTAGAAGCATGAACCATCACACTCATAGTTAATCCAAACCATTCATAGGCGTATCATTGCAATTGCATAGTCCTACTCATTGACTAACAAGTGTCAAAATTAGAGTTCATGCAAACATATCGATCAAAGTCTAGAAATTAGCCTTATATTGCTTATCCAATCTATAAGGTACCCTTTTAAATCGTGTTTCCTTTCTAATTTAGTTTATTTTGCATTTTATGATGTGATTCATATATATATATATACATATATATATTTATATATATATTATTTGCTATTGGATTGTGATGGTGATTGCATTTGCGAAGTCATTATTTTACTAAAGAGATTTGAATGATAGCTGACTGAAATTATTGTTACAATGTTATATGACTTGGGTAGGTCAAATGCACATAGGTGCTTTTAACTTGAACTATATAATGGGTCAAATCTTAGGTGTATAATAAGGGGAAGACTTCTTACTCTACATTCGACAATGGATACTAATAAATGATTACTCATGCCTTTGTCTAATAGGCAAAATCGGATTTTGACAAATTCACCTTTAACCTAACAATCATCTCTAAACCCCTTGAATGCATTTGAGGAGAAAAATTTGTCTAATATCATTGCTACAAGGAATTTGTGTCATTTGCAAATGGGAGATGGGGGACGAAATAGCTTTCCTATCTTTGATGTGGAGAGAAAAGAATCTTAAACTCAGATAGTTAACATTACCAAGACTATAGGGCTAAAAAAGAATCGGGAGTCCTTTCAAGCAAAGACAATACTTTTTCAATGACCAAATCACCTGGAAATCTTAACTATCGCTAATTCTCAATAGCATCAAATATAGGATTACCTCCCAAAGAAGCACCTAAATATTGTATAGGCAAATATATCTCACCACAATAGCACTTTGAGGTCAAATTATCTAAAACATCACCTTGGATAATGGTAGCATGAATACTACTCTACATTGGCCCTAAGACCAAAACTCTCATTAAACACTCCAAGCATTAAAAGAACACTGTTTAAACCACCCCTATCCTATTATATGAACAGGATGGTGCAATTGGGGAAACTACGATAAGAAACCATAATATTATTGAACTTTCAATGAAAATTGCTTAGCTCCCCAATCCAACATTAACCATAAGAAGGGAGAAAGGATCCTCTTGCCTACCCCTTTATACAATTTAAACCAAGATTTAGGTTTCCAATTGATGATTAGTAAGGACACAATAGTAGACAAATACTCTCTTATCTATGAGCGCCCAATTTCTCCAAAGTCTTTTATGTTCCATGTCAAGAAATTTAGACCAACCAAATCATTAGCATTTTGAAATCCAAGAGCAATTATGTCCCTCTTCCCTCTTAGCACCTACCTCAATCCCAAGTAGCACTCAATATATGTCAAAAAAGCTTAAGATGCTTCGATAATTCTACAAAATAAACACTAATTATGAAGTTAAGCAACCTAAAACCTATGCAAGGAGATGTATTTGGTGTATGTTTGTGGCATCCTAATTGGTGTTCGGGAGATTTTTACCATAATCAAGTACGATTCAAAGAAGATGGATGAATAATGATCAATTCTATATCTTAATTGTCAATGTACCAAGTCCTGAATAAATTAACCAAGGTCCCTAACCCAATAGAATTATCAAGCAATTTTATTATTTTTTTTTCACATTCGTTATAGTTATTTATTTATTTATTTATTTATAGTTGGACAAACTTCCATAAAATCTAGAAAAATTGTTAAAATTGAACATTGTATAAACAAGTTGACTCAACATTTCAACAACCTGAACCTATTTGAGTAACACATTCCAAGAGATTAAATGACAAGTTCAACCAAACTCTCAATCAAGGTATATAGTCGCCAATACCACCATAAACCATCATAAGTCATCAAAATCACATCTCCCAACTTCACTATCATGCAATGTTATCATTATGCCTCCCAATTGAAATCATACACACATAACTACATAATATTTGTATCCATATTTCTAAATCATCAAATCTAAATCTATACCTATAGCTACATCTAAATGTTTTGAGCATCTTCATTCGTCATTACATAAATCCTTATTTGAGCCATTGTCTGTGAATGTTGGGTTGGAGTAGCCACTGTGTTGCTCCCGATCTTCATCCGTGGAGCGGTATTAGCCGATGGTATGACACGTTTGATGGACCACTCTATGAGCCACTCGAGACAGTGGTGTCGGCTCGACTGGCTTCCTATTTCGTTTAGGCCAATTTGAGGCAAACATTGCAGAAATACCCCTTTCTACATTGGTAATACTTTGGAGGCTCAGTACATGGTCCGAGCTAGAGGCTCTTGTAATTCCTACAAGACTTTTTCCTTGACCCCATTGACTTACTCCCGGATGTGGTATAAGAAGTGGGAGCATCAAATTCTAATGGTTGTTGGCCTTTTGGAGGATCAACGATCGATAATAGAGATACCACCGTAGGAGCTCATGCTCCTACTCCTTTTCGAGTTTTGGTTTGAAGTGAACCTAGACCTATTCAATCCTTTGCCATGCCTTCTAACTTTCCCCCGCTCAACCAATGTTTTCTTGGCCTACAAGGCCAATTGTAACATATGCTTAAATGTACTGACATATTTTCCCGTATGTTTAGATTTAAGCCTAGTTTGAACTTAGCACACAAGATCTGTTCTGAGTTGAGAAACTCTAGGACATATTTAGACAATTCCTTAAACTCTGCCTCTTATTCAATCACTGTTTTGCTCCCTTGCGCTAACCTAAAAAATTCATCCCACTTTTGATCTCTATTGAGTGGGTATAACACTTCTCATTGAATTTCCTAAAGAACTCATCCCAAGTCGGAGGAGAAGAAGGCCTAGAAAGAGAAACCAGTGGGGGAACTAAGATTTGATATAGAGCTTATAACTAAGATCCATAAGCATTTCACCACTCCATCACCTACTAAAGGGCGGCTAAAGGAGGAGTAGGAACCCAATTGGAAGAGCCAGATGTATTGTTACATGTGAAGACGATGTGGCCACGAGTTGAGGAAGAATAGTAGGAAGAATCTCTTTCAGATTTATCATTCTTTGGCTAGGAGATATAGCACCTATAATAGAAAATTTAGACTTAACGAGTGTAATACGAATTCAACTAAATGTTTAATCTCCTAAAAATAACATTCCTAATTTTTCTAGAACCCGTGGGAGGCGTTCAAAATCATTTGAAATGTTTTGAATATCAAACTTTTTCAAAATAGTTTGAAAATAATTAAGAAACTTTAAAATATTCGAGAAACTTTTCAAACATTTGTCATATTCTCAAATCAAAAACCTAAATTCTAATAATAAATTTCATATTTATATCTAAAATAATTATTCTCTTGTATTTTATAAGGTATAGAAATTTCAAATGATCCTTTAAAGTCAACATGACCACCGGATTTTCTAGGTGTTATAATTCCTAACCTATTAAAAGAAAATTATGTTTTCAAAATTTCATTACATGAATATTCCTCAACCAGTTGTGGTTATTACTTCCTTATTGTCTCCTCAAGTTTTCAAGTTATCTCTTCAACATGGTTATACTTCCATAAAAACTAGAAAATAGGAATTTACTTATTTCTCAAACCCCTAAGGAACGTCATCAACTAATCACAATCATCAATATCAATTAATCCAAATCAACCCATAAACCCTGAAATTCAAAACTTATTTTTCTCTCAATTAATGTGACTTTAAATCTTCCAAATCCAAGTGGAAAAGTAATTACACAAATTAAAATTTAGGATGGGAAGATTATTATACCTTAATTTCATCTCCCATGGATATTTTCAATTTGGGTTACATCAAATCCCTTGATTCTTCCCTTTTCTAACAATTCTAGATCCTCAAGCTCTTTTCCAAAATCAAGGCTATTATCAAAATTTAGGGAGTTAGATGGGTTTTCTGAAACATTTGGCCTTGAATTTTTATAGTGAATCGATTGGGTTTGAGAGAAAAGAGAAAAATAGTCTAGAAAGTAAGATGAAATTTTTGGATCTCGTAGGTTTTAGAGTCTCAATTCTCCTTTTATGTTCTAACTTATTTCTAATATTTACTTAATAGCCCTCTTATACTTCTAAATTACACAAGTGTCTAATTTATCCTTTTGGGTTATTGGGAAGATCAATCCTTTGAATTTAAGTATTTGAAATTATGCAATAATATAGTTGTGTAAGAAAATAAGTGGCGAGTGTGAAAGTATCAAATGATATTTTCAAAATCATATTTCTAATTCAACAAAAATATCTTGTAATCATCTTAGCATTCCTTAACAAATGTCATAATTTTCTTGAAGCATAATAAGCATTCAATATTCATATTTTGAAAACCAAGGGGTTTGTCTCAAAATCTCTCCATCAAAAGCTTGGTTCAGACCAATGGTAGAACTAGTAAGGTGTTTTACCAATCATCAATATCACCTCCAATCTTGACATTAGCTCGAGACCTCCAAGGTGGTGTAACCAAGTTAATCTGATAAGAACTTGGAAGACATCTCTCACCACACCTACTTCCTCAAATCTAACAAAAACTCTAGCTACATTGCCCCATCGAATCGGATCGTGGAAGTTTTAGCTAGTCATTACATTTACATAGGTACTCACACCCCAAACATGTACAATTTGCAAAAAGTATATCATGCGCCATAAAAAATCAACAAAATTTTCATAAATTCAACAACAAATATCTATTAAAAAATTTAGTATGACACTAAACATATTTGCAAGTGTATAGATTTCATGGTTTAAATAAAAATATTTCTAGTGACACTCTACATTCATAAAACGTTATATAAATTCAAGTTTTTTTTTAAAAAGAAAGTTCTTTTAGAAAACCAAGAGAAACATTTTCTCATTCACCAATTTTCTTTATAACAAGGGTCTTGTCTTGATCAGTTTTATTTAACCTATAAGAGACATCATCAAATAACCATAATTATCAATACCAGTCAATCCAAATCAACCCATAAACCTTAACAATCAAAACCTATTTTTCTCTCACTTAGTATGACTTTAAATTTTCCAAATCCAAGTGGACAAATAGCTAGGCAAATTAAAGTTTGGGATAGGAAAATTATAATGCTTTAATTTCGTCTCCCATAGGTCATTCTAGTTTGAGTTATACCAAACCCTTTGATTCTCTCCTTTTTGTGACAACTCTAAATTCTCGAACCCTTTTCCAAAATCAAGACTATTATCAAACTTTAGGGAATTGGATGGGTAGTTTGAAACATTTGATCTTGAGTATTGGTAGTGAATTGATTGGATTTGGGAGAAAAGAG
The DNA here is from genome assembly GCA_037126225.1 of Dillenia turbinata. NCBI lineage: Eukaryota > Viridiplantae > Streptophyta > Magnoliopsida > Dilleniales > Dilleniaceae > Dillenia > Dillenia turbinata. Next base: position 9,488,979 of record JBAMMX010000021.1, on the reverse strand, counting down.
AAGAATAGTCTAGAAAGTGAGATGAAATTTTTGGTTCTCATGGGTTTTAGAGTTTTATTTATATTTTTTATCTTCTGTACCATTTCCAATATTTTCTTAGTAACTCTTTTACACTTCAAAATTGGACAAAGTGTCCAATATGTTCTTTTGGGTTATTAGAAATGTCAACCCTATAAATTTAAATATTTGAAATTATATTTTGTTGAGAAAAATGTGTTTGATGATGAACAAAAAAAGTGGAATGAAAAAATGGAATTTATGGAAAATAAATTAGAATTAATAAATTTAAAAAATATGGAATGTTAAAAATATGAGATATAATATAACTTGTGTATTATATGATTAAAGGATTTGAGTGGCCTAATAGTGAAAAACTTTAGAGTAATGTACCGAGAGGTGGCAATCACAAAGAGATAATGGAGTATACTATGAGAGAGATGAAAATAAATTTAGATAGTCACACCGAGTAGGAAATCAAAATTTGAAGAAATAGTTCACTAAACTCTAAAGGTCTACCGAACAAATCAATTTCTTATAGAGAGTTCAAAAAACAAAATTAACATTTATATTTAAATTCATTATTCTTCTGCATCTTACAAAGTATAGAAATCTCAAATAGTCTTTTAAAGTCAACACCACAACTGTAACACCGACCCTCGGTGTATGCTCATGTATCCTATTTCATCTTTATATATATGATAATTTTTTATAAATCCATTTATAAATTTCACTCAGAAATGTTTGCGATAAAATTCTCCCAGAGAATTTTTACTCAAATTTTTAAGCATAAATGAATAATTTTGAAATGGGCCACAAATGGTCCTATGATAATGAGATGTGATTTTAAGAGTGAGAAAATTTTTAAATTTGATAAATAATTATTCTTAGGGTTAAAACGGTAAAAGTCCAGAAATTAGTCTATAAACCCTAATTCGGATCGATTTTGACAAATAGGATTGAGACGACCATATTAAATTTCGAAATCAGTCCCATTGGGCCTAATACATGATTTTGGGCCTAGCATGTAAGTTTGATAATTTTTGTGGTCAATTTATAATTTTTATAAGTCCAAAGACCAAATTGTAATTAATAAGAACCTAGAAGTAATTTCTCAAATGATAGGGACTTCAATGCAATAAGATGGTAGACAACAAAGTATGGACAAGTTATGGAGTGTTGAAAATTTGGAATTTCAATCCATGGGTGGAAATTAAATTAGAAATTTAATGAAATTGTTTGAACCATTGATTTAACAAAGCAAGAAACAAATTGGACAAGCATTTAATACCAAAGCATGGTGAGGAAGTCTTGTGGACGTGAAAAGCATGTTGAGGAAAAGAAATTCTTGACATTTTGAGACAAACAAACATGGTGTGGTATGGAATGAAAAAACAAGCATTTATTTGAGATATGTTGATGATGTACAAACCTTGACTTTTGGGGAATGAAGTGTGATTGTGATAATTAAAAGGTTTCAACCCCTTCATTTGTTGCACCATGAAGTGGACGTGAGTGAGAGGAAGAAGAAAGAAAAATGTGGAGTTTTCTTCATTCCTTCAAGAGCCAAGAGTGAAAATGAGTGAGTCCAATCTAGGAGGAGAAGATTTTGTTGGAAAATTTCTTCAAATCTCTAGACACATTTGAAAACAAGGTAAGGCCTTCTTTTGCATCCTAAAATACTATATTTTTGTTTTGAACCAAAAGGGAGACTCTTAACTTGGTGTACATAGGGTGACCAAAGGCTGGGACTAAGTGGAAAGTTTATTTGAGTTTTGGAAGACAAAGAAATTGAGGTAAAGAAAGATTCTATTCTGTCTTACTTTAGATTTTTTTTCTATCTGTGAATTTACCTTTATTTTAAGATATCTTACAGTCAGAATTTGAAAATTCTCTAGTTAAGTAAATTGTAGATCCAAGTCTTATCTTTCCAACGAGATAAGAACCACCTTAATCATATACCTGTGCCAAAAGTTATGGTATTTTTCCTGAAACATAATAGAAAGTTGTTCTGTTTCGGACTATAAAATCAGTGTGTACAAACGAACCATTTCCAGCTCTATTTTGGAGAAATGCAAAACATAAAAGTTGTAGCTATCTTTCTTGTCTACCACATATTAACATTTCAGCCAAAACGCATGAGGGAATCAAAAGTTATACCCTTTTTCCTAAAGATGTGTTGACAAAAATTTTGTTTCCAACTGAAAACTGTCTGTTCTGATCATGATTTAGTTCAACCCCTTTATCGGCATAATTGAGTGAAAATCAACACTAAAATTGTAGATCTATGTCTTGGGAATGACATGTTAAAATTTCATTAAGTTTTGATAAGTAGAATAAAAGTTATAGCTTCTACACAAAAATTGGACAGAAGCTTAAATTGGAATGTGACTGAAACAAAGTGAGGGTTTCTGGGAATTCTGTGATGTGAATTTGAGAAAGTGTATAAAATGAAAGTTATACCTACAACATATCACAATTTCGCTTGGAATGGATTTTTGTACAAGGAGTTATAGCACTTTCACTGAAATCGAATAGAGCTTGAGTTTAAAACAAAACTGAGACAAATAATTGAAATTCTGAAATTTTGTGTTTAAAATCTGAGAAAATGCTCAAAATGAAAGTCATAGTACTATCTCTTATCTTTCATATGGGATTGGAATTAATCAATTTGGAGTTATATGTAAGGAGATGTGAGAAATCTACTGAAACTGTGCAAGTTAAGTTATAAAAATCCGACTCAGTCCAAAGATAAACTCTCATAAATTCATATAGTGAGAATCTGAAGATGAGCTAAACATGAAAAATGTGGGTAAATGTCTTAGCTTTTGGTATCAAATTGAATCACTCAATTCTGAGTTATATAGAAAAAGTTATAGCTTATTTCCCATGACCGCGCATGTTTGAAAATCTGCAGACTGATTTTTCTTCACAAGAGTTATTTGATTCGAACGAGGGGAGCACTTGATTTACACTTTGTGGTAATATTGGGGAGTGCATTATCCTCCCCAAAACTGTGAGTGAGACTTTGATGTCTGCTACTGATTAGAAAAATTCTATTTTAAATGTTTTTTTTATATATAGCATGATTTCAAATGTGTGATAAACTGAACTTTCGGATTTTCATATATGCTTTACACATATTTTTGTGACCATTGGAGTGTCCCAATCACTTGACTTTTTTGATATGCATCCATGAGTTTTCACCAATGATATTGTGCCATTTTTTTCATAACATGTGATATTTATATGATTTTCATATCTATTGGCACATGGTTTCATATAACCTAGATTTGAATATGTGATTGGGTTGGATGCCTTGTGATGATTCCACACTTTGGGTTTGGTGCCCCCTATTTCCCCGCTGTATAGCAATGTTCCATAGCTACGAAGGACATTTGGCAGAGACACGCATTGTGCCCGGATACGTTTTGGCCAGAACTATCCCCCAAATGTCGGATCTATGTTGATGATTCTGCTTGTGATATTTTGCGGGCTTGTTGGATTAGCCTGCGGCCAACATTGGGGTAAAGAGCTATTGTTTTTACATACATACATGCATTGTGAAAACCCCCAATACGCCCATCAGTGGTCGAGGTAAACCCTTATCGGGAATATTTCATTGGCCGGCTCTTTATGACATTGATATAAATATTGGATGCATATCTTGATTTCTGATGTGTGCGTATGATATATGGTTTTGAAATGACATGATCGGTTTGCACACTGTGGATATTTATTACCTTATGCTTTGATACTCCAAGTTCACACCAATATTAATAGTACGATGTCAATCCCCTCACTTGCTGAGTATCATCCCCCTTGAGGTACTCACCCCTCATATTCCCATCTTACATGTTTAGTCTTGGACTGAGGGCTAGTAGAGCTTCGATTTCGTTGGGCATTTCGGAGACACTGGGCTTGGGTACGGTTAACCACTCTTTCGCGGAAATCATTTGAGGTTATTGTTATATTTGGAGCATTTAGTTAGTTGACCATTGTATTTATATTCCTGGGATGACTGTATTATACGTATGTTGACTTGTAAAAATGATAACTCTCATTTGATTTGATATATTGATGTATCGAGACACTTTGTGATAATTTAGGAATTGATTTGGTCTGTGATACATTAGATTGGATGTTGTTAATAGCCTTACGGTGTCTCGATATACGGGACGTTGTGCTCTTGTATCAAGGTGCCACGGCGGTTGTCGCGTGCTCAGCTCGGAGGCAGGTCAGGGCGTGACAACAATTGGATTTTCTCGATGTTATAGAAGCTCCCTTGTAATCTGAGTTTGATGATGATGTGGACATGGAGAACCTATAGTTTGAAGTGGGATTAAAATTCACGTAAGCTCAATCATATAGGGCCGCCCTTTTCAGAATTTTGTATGAAGTACTGTATTGATTTTAGGTAAAAAAAAAAAAAAAAAAAAAAAAAAAAAAAAAAAAAAAAAAACAAGTAAAGGACAAGCTTACTACATAATGTAAAAACAAGTGTTTTGTTGGAAATAATAAATAGTGACACTAATATACTGTAATAACGACAAAGAAAAAAAAAAAAAGAGAAGAAAAGGCACTTTATTTTTTTTGTACTCTGTCTCTCTCCTCCCCCCACTTTCCTCTCCTCTTATCCAAGAACCCATTCTCCTCTCACATACCCTCCATCTTGGCTCACTCTCTCTCTCTCCCCTCTCTCTTTCCTCTCTTCAAAAGCCACTAAGATCAAACAAAAATCCATATATTGAGCCTTTTAAAACTCCCAACAAAACCATTGGAGGTTGGATCTAGTGAGAGAAGTGAGTTTTTTAGAGAAAGAAAATCTATGGTTTTGGAAAATTTGGGCCTTGGATGAGATTAGTGTCTCAAATAAAGAAAACAACACTTTGCCAACATATATTTGAGTTTTTTATTATTATATTGATGATTTATATAATTTTTGAGAATTTTTGTAGAGAGAGAAAAATTAGAGTTGTGGTGGTTTGATTTTGGGATCAAAATTGGTGACCCACTCTATTTGAGGTAAATTATCTTACTCAATTTAGATTTGTAGTGATTATGCAAATATTTCAATTTTAAAGTGAGAATGGAATGAAAGCCATGAATGTTATATGCTGAACAACTTGAGTTTGTTGTAGCTTTTCGATCATAACTTTTTCTGCATAATAATAAGAGGAGTAGGGTTTGTTCCTGCAAGAAATTTGACTTCTAGGGCTTCAAAATGACATATTGTATTAAATATTTCATTGAAAATTGGATTTTTGGTAAATTTGATAGGTTATGCAAAATTGCTTTATTTTGTCCTACTCTAGCCATAAATTTTGCTTTGAATTTGAATAGCATTTTGGGCAAAATTAGACCAAATCCTAAACATAAAATTGTTGATCTATATTTTATTTTTAATTTGAGATTTGAATCATTTAAATTCGATGTGTGTAGTGAAAGTTATAAAAATTTTTCGGTGACTGCATAAATGTGAGTTATGATTTTAGGACTATCATATTCATATATTTGGATGTTTTTGTATAATCTGAATGAGTTTGGGTCATAAGTATAAAAATTGTAGTTTTATATCTAATCTTTAAGCAAAAATCAGAATTTCCACAATCTGAGAATTATAGATCAAGGTACAGTCATTTTTCTAAGACATATTTGTGCTAAAAAATTATTGAGAACTAAGGTTGTGAAATATTTAGGAGAAACCGATTAGCGCTAATGTTAGTTTATGATTTAATGATTAATTGATATTCAATGTCTTAGATTATGATATTTGGAATCAAAGGATAGACTGAATTTTGTTAATTTGGAAATTAGGAGTAGTTAAGAGGTGAGTCGATGCATAAATGTGATTTCAAATGAGAAAATGTTTTACTTAACTTTTAAGAATATATTTAAAATTAGTTTGTAAATTAGTTTATGATTGTGGAGTGTCTCAAAAGGGAGTTCGAAATAAAATATACATCCAAATATTAAATTGAAACAATGTGCCATCTATATTGATTTATGTTGAACGTGTTGGCATTGAATTCATGATTTGATGAATGGTTGAACTATTTTGGCACATTTTGATGCATATTATGAGATTTTTGAAATGATACTTGATGAAAGACTATAGTCATTCCCTTCCACGGTGCAATCCGATGGGAGGACGTGATTGTGGGTTATACGACCAAGGGGTAGCCGCGCTCGAGAGATACTTCCAAGATCATCCCCTTGGACTAGTTTGGTATCACTCCAAAGAAAGCCTATACCAACACCAAGGTTGGAGGTATTTATGAGTTGAAAAAACTTTAAAACCCTTGGCAGTTCCACCTTTGGTCATAGTAGATTATTGTTAGTAGCTATGTTTTTGGCAACATTATGAATTTTGGAAAAAATGTGAATTTAAATTGGATGCATAAATTTTTCTTTTCATGATTTATTTAATTTCATTTGAAACTTGACATTTAATGAAAAACTATGTATTTTATTGATATAATGATATGACTTGGAATTACATTTGGTACGTCCACAATTACCCATCATTTATTATCACAATGTGTATTTTCACTCACTGAGTATTATTTATACTCATTTCTCTTATTTTATTTTTATAGATGACGATTAGTTTGGAGGTTAACCCTTATGTTGAGCTGAGCCAAAGATATTTTGATGATTTATTCGGGTATCAGTTTCTTTTTTTATTGTATTTTGAGGTATTAGTGGATTCCTGTGAAGGCATTGGTTATAATTATTTTTTAAAAACTATCTTAAATAATATCTTTACTGATTTTGGATTTTAAATTTCGTTTGGTTTTCAATACGTAAGTTGAGAACCTATTTGATTAACTGAAATTTTATTTGAGAATTTTTTTGATTGAGTTAGTTTGGATCCATTGATTATGAACTTATTTTATATTTTATAAAATTGATTGAAATGACTGGGCAGATATTGTACATGTAGTTGGATTTGAATGGTCAGAATGATCTTATGTATATATGTTTTGAATAAAAACGGATCAGATTGGTCCTTTGATTGTGTGATAAATGTATATTGGTTTATTTAGATTTGTTGAATTATTTTAGAAAATGGTTGGATATCAATGAATGATTTATGGTACTTTAGTGTACAAATTAAGTTTATCTGTATATTAAGATAACGCGATGGTTGTCGCGTAACATATGCTCACTAGAAAAACCATTTCAGAACTATCATGTCTCTACCTCATAATCAAATACGGGGGATTTTAGAGAGATGGGAGGTAGCGGGAATCAAGAACACCACAATATCACTCTCTGCACACTGCAGGGGGATTTTAGAGAGATGGGAGGTAGCGGGAATCAAGAACACCACAATATCACTCTCTGCACACTGCAAGAAGCCTGCAGATGGACAGACGTGTTCCTCACCTATTCACATGTTTCTTGACATCTATTTGTACCATAAATCTGTCTCTAAACTTTTCCTTGGATATGACCATTAACAATATGATTTTAACTATTACTCATTCTACATCACTTAAATGCCAGAAAACATCTGCTTCATTTAAGTGCCAGAAAATATCCTAATTTTGTTGTTAAAAATATAAACTATTCTCATTTTGAATCACTTCTAAATAATATCCGATTAAAAAGATTTGATCAACTACATTAACTCCACATCAATATTATGTTAACCTACTTTTAAACTATTTTTAATTAAAAAATATATTTATTTTATATGGTATTAATTAGACCAATGAAATCTGTTTGATGGAAAATAATTTGAAAATGATGCAAAAATAAAAATTATTTATATTTTTAAAACATTAATTAAGAATTTATGGAATGCTACCCTTTAATGTCAAAATTAGATGATTCTAAGTGTTTAATGGCATTATAAACTCATTTGGAAAATGTGTTAAAGGTTCAACCAGTTAAAATTAGATAGAATTTTTAGTTACAAAATTATTAATATAATAATAATTTTAAATTTTTTTAAAAAAATTAATTTATACTTGAAAACCATCAAAATTTTTTATTATTTTTTTACTTTATTTTAAAAATACTACAAGTGAAATAAAAAAATAAAATAAATTGAACCAAATATGTAATATATAATTCTATGGTAACCTCATCATAAGCCCATCAAACATAAGCTATGTGAGTATAGGGGTTGTTGATCAAATCAGAGAATTGAAAAATTAAAATCAGGATGATTCTAATGTGATGGCAAATTAGTATCTAAAAAATTGGACTTAAGCTAATCAGAGGATTTGATTGTTTGTCCCCACGAGAAGCATTGAAGTTGTAGAAGTTTATCATCCTTGATCATGCGCCATGTTGTTGCCAGCTTGTGCCAAACCACCACTGTAATACCGGAAACTCGACGTTGAGTATTTTGTAAATATTTCTATCATAAAGAAGAAAATTTCGACTTTTATCGATTTTCGATTTTGGGGTTTTAATTTTAAATTTTTGGTATAATTGAAATGCCGTATTACAAATTCGTAGTATATTTTATTTTGGTAAATTGGGGAACTTCCAATGAGATGAGAAAAACAAAAATATATATATATAGTTATTAATTATAAAAAAAAAAAAAAAGAAGGAAAGAGGAGATGCTGCGTTTCGGGGTGAAACGCAGCACCCCGTCTTCCCCAAATCGATTAGGGCGAATAGCCCTAATCGAAGCTCTCTCTCCCTCGTCTCTCTCTCGCGAGTTCTGCACTCTCTTCCTCGTCTCTCTCGCGATTTCGCCGCCATCATCACCGCCTTCCTCCGCCACTGCAACCACCGGACACCACCACCGCCACCTCCTTCTTCGTCTTTCTCTCTCAGTCTCGCTCTGTCCCTCAGTCTCTCTTTCTATCCCACAGTCTCTCTCAGTCTCTCTTCGCGCTCTCTCCCTCACGCAATCACTCTCATCTTAGTCTCCTCCATCGATTGATCCACCACCACTGCGAGCCACCGTGTCACCGTCTCTCTCTGTATCCCTCTCTTCTACACGCGAAAGCCCTCTCCCGCGCGCGAAGAGCTCACCCTCCCTGCTCGCGCGGTCTCCTGCGAGCAGCTTCTTCTGCCACCTTGCAGAAGCCCCAAATTGGAAGCCCTAGGCCGATTGTGACTCTTCCCCTGTGAAGGTAAAGATCGATCTTAACCCTAGCTTTAGGGTTTTCAACGTTCCTTAGTAATAAGTCTGGTTTATTGAATTAAATGTCGAATTTGGAAGCCTTGCAGGTTTGAGAATGGACTGAGAAAGCACCTGAGCAAGGATTGCGGACCACGAAAAACCCTAGGTGAGGGATTTTCAATTCCTTCAGTAATTCAAATTATTTTTGTTGAATTAAGATAGAAATATATATTCTGAAATGTGTTAGACTTAAAAGAAATGTATTTCCCTAAGTGTTTGTATGAAATTATTGAGGTTAGGTCTAGAATTTGATGTAAATTGGACTGTGAAGCATGTGAGAAGGTCGTAGATAGTATTAGAGTTTTATGTGATTGAATTACGTAGTTTTTCTTAGGATTTGAATTGAAATTGGCGTGAATTAAATTAATATTAAGTAATTCGGGAGAAAATGGGTAAAATTGTGGAATATTGTGAATTTAAAGTCGTTGGTGATTTGAAATGATACTAGCTTGAGAAAACGAAAGTTTTGGAACGTAATTATGCAAGTTAAGGCTATTGTAAATAAAAGGAGAATTTAAAAACCCTTTAATAGAGCTTTAATTGATATTTATTCGTCATGATTGGTCTAGGTTGACCTTTGGAGACTCGAGAGAGTCGTTTTGAGTGGATTTCGGAAATAGAGAGTGAATACCCTCTCTAGAGGTGAGTGGACGGTTCATTGTGTTCATAAATGGGAAACCTGTTTTAAAATTGCTTTGAAAATGATTTTGAAATATTTTTATATGTTTTATATAAATTGTTTTGTGATTATGGGCTGTCTAAACTGGATTGTGAAATACGAATGCATCCACTGTGTTTATGAATGCTTTTGTGCCATGTGATATTTGATATTGCTCTATGAACTACTTTGGCATGAAATTATGGATTATTTGTAGAAATTCATGGCACATTGTTGAGAAATGGATTGATTGAGAAATGAAGGGTGCCGTAGATGACTATAGTCATATTCCCACCACAGAGCAACCCAACGGGGTGATGTGGGTTGGGGTTTGGATGTGCGGGGGAGTTAGACGTCGCTCCCTCTGCCGAAGTCGTACTAGATCTGGTGCACCCCGGTGATGTACGAGCCAACGCCAAGGAAGGGGGTTTGTTTTGAGATATTGGATAGAAAAACTCTTGGCGGACTTTCATCTGGGTTTGGCTGCCCTAAGACGGAAACGTTTTTCGATGGAACCCCAGGATTTTCTGAAAGTATAATTGATATGGATGCATATTTGTGAAATATGATTGATTGAAATGATTTTATGCATATGAAATGATTTATGAGATATGCTTTGATTGTCCCACATTCACACTTTATTTATGAACACAATCACACCATTGCACTTCACTCACTGAGTATACCCCTATACTCACCCCTCTCTCTCTCTCCATTTTTCAGAGGAGACTTAGTTGAGAGACTACTCGACGGATCTTGCGAAGTATTTTTTTTTGTTGGATGTTTTTTCACTGGATAGGTATTTGGCATGCAGGGTTACTTTTGGAGATTGATAGCTCTCAAACTATTGAAAGGGAAGTGTCGTGTGGATTTTATTGATACTAGCCGAGTTGTTGGCAAGTATTGATAAAATCCGACGATTTTTGATTTGTTTTTATTTATTTTGATTTCTCTAGTTTTGGAAAACTGTTTATATCTATACTGGGACATTTGGATTGTAAATCTTAATTTCGATGCTTTTTCTTTGATTTTGTGAAGTTCTGTACAACTCATACCATTAGAATTTTACCGATACTGGTTTGTTTTCCTCTGGTAAGTGTTGGTAAAATCCGACAGTTATGTTTTGGGATTTCTTGTTTGTTAAATGCTTTCAGAGTGGCCAAGATGGTCACGTCGCATGCGTGCATGTACAGGTTCCCGCTCCCCATTGTGTGTTACTGTGTACTCGTGCATGTACAGGTTCCCACTCCCTGATGTGTGCTAATGTATGATTGCATGTACAGGATCCCACTCCCCGATGTGTGTCAATGTGTGTGTTTGTACGTCCAGGAATGAGCCGGCTGGGCTCCTTGTATGTGTAATGATTTTGTAATTTCTTGTTTTTGAAGAATTTTATACTTTTGATGATTTATTATGAATTTTATAACCTTGCGGAGTTTCGATAGATGGGGAGGTTTTATCCATATACCGAGACGACGTGACGATTGTCGCGTGGTCGATCCGAGGATCAGGGCATGACAACCACATTACACATGACCCAATTTTCTCCAACCAGGAAACTTCAAAAAATATTATATAAATTTTTATAAATAAAAGTCAAATCTTAATAAAAATAATTTAAATTATTATTATACTATTATTTTTCTATTGAAAGTTATACCTAATCTCAATTGATCGAATCTCAACTTTTTCGAACAGAGTATATATATATTTCTACAAAAGGGTTGGTTTCCATTAATTGGGGTCAAACCCACCTCTCTTGCTAGTAAACTATTGACACCATTGATAAGAAAAGGTTCAATTTTTTTTTCTTTCCTAATAAACTTGAAAATCCCACTTAATTACGAAAGATGTGGTTCATAAGTTTCGCATTGATTATCATATTTCTATATGCTTTAATAGGTTTCTTGTAAGTATTGAAGGGTTTTTTAGAATATCATAGCAAACAAGATAAAACGAGTATAGAAGAATTTGTTTAATTACAATTTTTTTTCTTTGTAATGGTGAAATTTGTACACACTAATCAACTTATCGAAAATGCACAAACGCCCAGAAATGGCACATAAGTATATAATAAATGTGCAGTCTCCTGCATCCCAAATATATATCAAAAATGGAGTTTTGATCTTCCCAGTGGTGCATTGGTGTATCAAAACCCGCTTGATCGATCCATCATTTGTCTATTTAATTACAATTTGCTACTTAATAAGTCATTTAGACATATCATGAGCATTCTGATAATAAAAGATTAGAGGATAATTAAGAAATATGGTTAGGTCAACCGGATACTGTAGCTGTTTATTAACAAGAAACTGATTAGAGGACAATAAAAGATTGAGATGGTTCGTACCAACATGTTAACCATAAAGAAGAAACTAGTCAAAAAGAATGAACTGGTAACCCTTTAGCTATATTATACTCCAGTTGTAGGAAAACTATTTTTCTGTGGGCAATTGAAATCTACTGCCAGCTCATTCCGACAAAGTCCAAACCCCACCATTTTATCCCATATAAAACCCTTGCTAGATAGCTCTCTCTCTTTACACCCACACACCCCACAAAAGAAAATGGCATTTTCTTCACGACAACTTACTCTCATTTCCCTAGCCATTGCCTCAGCTCTCCTTCTCCTGACCCCTCAAACCCTAGCTCAGTCCACTGCAGCCGCGCCATCACCATCGGGCCCAGCCAACTTGACCGGAATTCTAGACAAGAATGGTCAATACACCACCTTCATTCGCTTGCTTGAGGAGACTCAAGTAGCGAACCAAATTGAAAATCAGCTCAATAGCTCTACAGAGGGCATGACTGTGATGGCTCCAACCGATAACGCCTTCAACAACCTCAAGGCTGGAACTCTAAATTCCCTCACCACTCAACAACAAGTTGAACTTGTTCTCTACCATGTCATGCCCAAGTACTATAGCTTTGCAATGCTTCAAACTGTAAGCAACCCGTTTCAAACCCAAGCCACCGGACAAGATGGTAGTGTGTTTGGGCTCAACTTCACCAGCGTGGCTGGTCAAACCAACCAAGTCAATGTCACAACTGGTGTTGTTGAAACAGAAATCAACAATGCATTATATCAAACTTTTCCATTGGCTGTTTATCAAGTTGACAAGGTCTTGCTGCCTGAGGAGTTGTTTGGAAACAGGACTTCCACATCATCACCCCCACCATCTCCATCCCCAATAGCTTCTTCAGCGTCAAATTCATCCAGCAAAGCCGCTTCTCCCACTTCGTCGGACAATAACAATGCTGCCTCAGGTGGGAGGAATTTTGGGTTAGGAATGGTTGTCGGTGTTGTTTTGAGTTCTTGCTTGGGGCTTCTCTTTTGAAGGGGCTAAGTTATAGTGTTTTGTTGATTCTACATGGCGTAAATGATCTTCCCCCTTTTTTTTGTATAATTGGAGTTCCCCATTTTATCTTTAATTTCTTTTCTTACACTTACTTTCATGTAATCATGTGTATTGTTTTACTTTGCATGATTTGTGGTCTTTATTGATTTAATTTATCACCTCTCCCAGTATAATACAATAAAGAGAAAAATGCTATTTCAAAATTTTTCATATTATTAGTAGGAAATTTCTTGTGTCAACCATGAAAATCACTAATAGTTGTTGTGAGACCACTCCTTTAGTTGTGACTACATTTATTAGGGGGAAAAAAAGTGCCAAACCTGGGCCAACGAGCCCTCTTATCCAAAATTGTCCGCGTTAGATATTATTGAATTTGTATGAAATTGTGCCATAGGAATAATTTTTCCATGGCAAAGGGTATTTTCTACTGTATAAAAACATTGATAATTAGCATCTCTCTCATGGAAGAAGGTCCCATGATTGTGTAGGGAATGACATATTGGATGGCAAATGTTATTTCTTATAATTATTATTTTGAAGTGATCTGAGGAATTCGATAAAACCCTAAAGTTCATTATCTTCATCGGCCTTTTTGTGGCAATAAATAATTTGAGTCATGCATCTGAAAACATGCAAACACATGCACCACCGGTCACTCATGTGCTTGGTCTCACACAAAATTGCGAACCTTATAATAGAATATAATGTAGACAAATTCAAGGGATGGGTGGACATAAGAAAGGTAATGTTCTAATAATCTACACCAGCTAGCTTTAGTTCCAACAGATATGCAATTTGTCAACCATATTATTATTCTTATTATTATTTTCACCGATCAGTATCTAATTTTACCCGATTAATCCGATCCGACTATGACTTATTAAGGGGTTAACTCTCTAAATCTCATTTCTCCATAGCTTGTTATGGAGGTTTTGTTTGAATCTTCAGGGTTTTACACCTTCATGTGTGGCCCATCCAACTTGTACTTGTGGTGGATGTCCAGCTTAGCATATGAAAGTTGGGACAACCAGAGCCATACGAGAATATTGGGATCTCAAGTTCCTGCCGCCCAGAAAGCTCCAAAAATCTTTCTCGGAATTATAGGTGAAGGGCAATGTAAAAAATTATATTATCGGACCGAAGTACTGCAGGGATAATAAAAGAGTGAATAGGGTAGAGACTATAATTTTTTTTTAAAATAATAATTATGATTTCAATAGTATTTTTATAATAGTTAGTGATTTTTTTTTTTTAAGATTTCCAGTGATATTTTGAAACTTTTAGTTATATCTTTTGTGTCACTTATTTCTCCCCTATCTTTGCCGTATCAAAGAACAAATTACTTGCTCCAAAAATTTAAGTGTATAAAACTTTCATGCATTAGTTTTGTTTATTTTGAAAAGAAAATTTGGAATTTTTTTTTTTTTTGGGCAAAGAAAACTCTTATTATCATATTAACAAATTGCCCTAAAATTTGTAAATTAGATACGTAAACTCAGTCAACCGCTTGCCCGTGTTCCTCCTTAACAATAGTGAGTGATATTGTTGAGAAAGTTCAATAAAGGGGCCAAAACCTATTGAAATAAAAGAGATATTCCGATCATTGGTATCACATCGCGCTATCTATTAATTAAGTCAATGACCTTGATAATTAGCATTTTTTAGATGGAAGAGCCACTGAAAAATAATTTCAAGATGCCTAGAAAATTGCAAATACTCTTGTGAATACCAATATATACACACACATGTATGTAAAGTTACTAAATGCAGTTCAAATGTTTTTGCAGATTTTTCATAATTATTACTTTCTTATGAAAGAAAAGAAAAACAGATAGAAAATAATAACAATTTCATTTATTGTCTTGAATTTTAAGGAAAAAAGAAAATTATTAAGAGGAAAAGGGAATCCCTTGCATGTCAAGGAAAAGTGTCAAATGGAAAAAATGTAACTTCATATGCAATCCATCAACCTTTGCAACTATTTTTATTTTTTTATTATTAATTTTTTATGTATCAATTAATATTCTAAATCATATTCTAACTAATTCGATTTAAACGTTATCGTACTCAATTTAGAGAGAAATTTTTTAACATAATTTTTGTTATTCTAAAGATTTAAATCAAATATTTGATTAAAAAATCTAATACACTTGGTATCGGTTGATACCCTTACAAAATAATTGATTATAAACCTCAAAACCCAGCCATGTAGTTTTTAGGTGCCCCCAAGTGGCGATGGATTTAAAGTTTTAAAATATTCATCAACTGCAATACCTTTTCTCAAACACAATCAAGACACTTCAACAGATCACGCCATATGTGATTATCTCGAAGGAGACAGCCCAAAATCATGTTGGGTCCCAAAATGTTTTACAAGTCTAGAAACCAAGTCTATGGATTTATATTGGTGGTGGGTGGTTATTTGTGCCAATCCTTCTGTTCGTTATGGGTGCCGACGTAATAATTTTTATTTAAATTTGAATTATAAGATTAATGGGATAACTTCCACTAACTCAATAACTACCCTTTGTGATAATTATCATTTTCTCTCAGATAGTATTAGACTTTTATTATGAATAAAAGTCACGTTCTCCAACGTGATACTCAAGGATTTTGAAAGCAATCTTGAGAGAATATTATTTTTTAAAGAGAGAATAAAAATGAGAGGTTAAAAATTTTCAAGTAGGAAAATCTTTATGTCATTCTAATTGTCGGACTGAGGGTTGCGACGTCGTGACACTGTGACGGTGGTTCGATTAACATTATCATCACCATCTCGGCCGCGAGATCCGATCGAGGGATATGTCGGACGGTTCGATCGATTTTGGAGCTTTACATTTGAGGTATTTATCTTATATCTGAAATTCTCAATTTTATTTTTTTAAAAATTATTTATACTTCCGTTGTGCATGTGAATCACTAAAATATCTAACATTGGTACCAAAGTAATTGTTGGATTATTAAAAATAATTTTCGGAATTTATTTTCAGGTATAAAAAATATAGCGTATTAAATTTAGGATTCGGGTTACGGATGAGTTTCATAAATCCGATTGCACCGTGAGATTACCCATAATACCTAGATCATGAATATAATTTTTTCAAAATTTTTTGATTACAATAGGGCCATGAAAACCAAGATTAAAGTTTTCAATCCAAATATTGAACGGATCTTTAGATCTTAGATTTGTCGAGTTTAAGAATATTTTGATATAAATAAATGGTTGATTTGTGTTCTACGTATGCCGATCTACATTTTGATATATGTTTTGTGCATTGTTGCTACCAGAATGTTGAGTTTCCAACAATGGCCGCGAAGGGTCACGACTTTGGGTTCTTGATTCCACCGGTTCAAGCATTGATCCTTCATAAAATCGAGTTAGGATGATTGAATGAGGTTTGAATTAAATTTTTCAGTCAAAATCTATCGGAAAATAAAGCCGAAAATTAGTTTTTCGGATACCGAGTTAAAAGACCCAGCTGCAGAAGGAGTCGTGCAGAGAAGAAAGGCTCCAACCAGTAGGCGTGTGCACTGCACGTGTGCGGGTGGAGCATGAACGAAAAGTATCAGGACGCGCACGTAAGGCGCGTGAACCAGTCTGGGTTGTTCGGGTCGGTTTCGACCCGGACACGTGTCCCCGACCTGGTACCCGAACTACGAACCCGAACTAGATCTGGGATCCGAACCGTGCATGGGTCCGGAACCGACCCAAGCACGCGGGTGGCACGCGTGTAGGCGCGTGACCAGCTCCCTGCGGGCATGTGCCAAACACGCTGCACGTCTGGCACGCGCCAGATGCTGTCCCCGAAGCGTGCAGGAGTGTGGGGATGCGCCGCAGGCGCGTGGCGGAGCGTGGGACTGCCGATGGCGAGTCAGGTCATCCGGAATTGGAATTTTTTCAATTTTTGATGGTCCCACATCCATAAAAGTGACTTTTTGTGGATTTTGTATACTGAATCTTAGTCCGAATGGTGAGATGCAATCCTAGATTGTGTTGTATTATATCGGTTGATTCATACGCTCGTCTTGGGGTCTGTATTTGAATCATTTGTGTCTTATTGATTCGTAGGGTGTATAAAATGTGAAAATAAGCATCCTCACTAAAGTCTTAAAGATTGCTTGAAAAATAATCGTATTAGATCATTGTAAGGGGGATAAATTTGAATGGTGATAATTACGAGATTTTTTATCGATAGATTCAGTTTATCCTCGAGAAGCAAGATCTAATTAAAATTTTAAGGCATGAGATGGTTGACTCCGATGATGGTACCACACCTCAGAGAGACAAGATTATGAGACATTACGTATATAGAAGAGAAATGATAGCCGAATTAGGGCAATCCTCCTGAGTAACATGCACGATGATGTGATCCCAGTCTGTGAGCAATATCCTATGGCTTTATCAGTTTGGCTCGCCCTACAAAGAGTATTGTGCTGCTCTTACAGATCCTGAGACGGATACTGACTTATAAGTTTAATAACTTATAAAGAAATGGTTGATCATATGATGATACAACATTTGATGAAAATGTCGAGTATGATCGCCGAGTTGGGGAACATGAACGAGCCTATTTCAAATATCTTTTCTAATATTGGGTGCGATCCAGCTCTTTACCTGATTTATGAGAAACCATGAAAATCTATTTCACATACGACGAAAGTATTCGTACTTTAACGAATGTGAATAGGCACAGTGAGCTTGAGTAGGATATCTGGAGGCGAGTAGGCCATACTCGGGTCATGCTTATGCAATGGAGTCGAGCAAAGACTTCCATGACACCAAATACAAAAGGCATAAGCATGTGTAATAGACTCGAGGTTCAGGTAAGAAAAAACTATCTGAGAAAACCAGTAACAAAATATTAAAGCGCAGAAAGAAGGAGTTGGATGGGGCCAAGGTATAATGCTACATTCATAGTAGAGTTGGTCATTTCACTCATAAGTGTGATGAGCGAAAATTAACTCTTTCTTTTTTATATGGTTTAAGATGCTCACTGATTTCTCTCCTTCGTGGATTGTAAACTCAGGAGCTACCGACCACGTAACTCGAGATAGGAGCGCGCATATAAAGTTCCGCCGAGTGTATCCTCACGTAAGAGGATTTACGTAGGGAACGGAGCGTTTTATTGATATCAGAGGAAACTGCACTTACAAGTTGGAGTTGTAAAGTTGCTAAACTCTATATGTCATTTACGTTCCAAGCATTTGATGGAACATAATCTCAGCTTAAGATATGTTCTGTTAATTTGAAAATTTTGTAGTTTTTATTTATTACGACAATTCATTGATTGGTTCTGTTTTGGTCTGTGAGAGACTATATGCACCGGAAGTGATTCCTTTTGATGGTATTTCTTGATATCCTCCTAGTGTGAGAGAGGATGAACCGGTTAGCGGTGAGTGGTTTGTAAAACCCGCTAACCAGTCTTGCCTAGACTATAAAGTTACAAGAAAATCATTCGACATTACAATGAGAGCTGGGACTCCATTGTAGTCGGTTCACTCCGATATCTATTGCCTTTATGAACGTGAGAACCCGAAATGTAGTTGGGTACTCTATTGCATTCATAGACAATTCCCTACGTTTCGATTACGTCTATCTGATCCCGTACAAGTCTGAGGTATTGAGGTGCCTCAGGAGGTTATTAGCGAGGTTGAGAATCAGTTAGATCTGAGAGTGGATACTCTCAGAACTGAATGAGCGCGTGAGTATTTATCTGATGAGCTCTATTTCAAGAATGGTATTACGAGATAACTGACTATTCCTTACTATTCAGTGGAATAAAGTAGCCTTGAGGAGAATAGGACTTCGTTTGAGACGGTGAGGTCGATGATGGCGTAAGCCAATTTGCTAGTTTTCCATTGGGGAGATACGTTATTGGCTGTAGCCTACATCCTCAATCGTGTTCTATTGAAGTCCACAGTCAATACTCTAAATGAGCTTTGGACAGGGAGGCAGCTTGACCTTAGCTATTTGAGGTTATGGGGATGTGCCACATATGTTCACTGTTTCTAGTATTTACATGGTAAGTTAGGCCTACGAGAAAAGAAATGTATCTCTATAAGATACTCAGAACACTATAAGGGGAATGTGTTCTAGGTGAGGATACGGACGGCACTCTTATTGAGATTGAATATCATGATGTCGAGTTACTTGAAAATGATTTCTCTTTGAGAGATGAAATCAATTTGGACTTTACCTTATATAAGATAGATGAGCCTAGTGATTGGCTGGTCCCAGCTGCGGAACCGAAGAATCCATTACGGATCTAGGTTCAAGTGGGAGCGATCCATCTAGAGATGAAAAGATTTCCCCTCCTCGTAAGAGTAGTCGAGGAAGCATACTTAATCGTCGCTTCCCGATTAAGGGAGAGACTCTCAGTATGACTCCTGAGGATAATGAGAAACCTTATACAGTCCTAGAGGCTCTTGAGGGTTCTGTGAGAGACCATTGGTTAAAGGCCATGGATGAGAGAAGAAGTTGATAAGAATCAACGGGATTTGGTATCTAGTTGATTTACCTAAGGGTAGTAAGGCTGTTGAGAGCAAGTAGGTTCTCAAGATCAAGAGAAAGGCCGACGGATCGACGGAGAGGTATAAGGTTCGTCTGATAACCATGGGTTACTCAAACTGAAGATGAGATTATCTCGATCCATTTACTTTTATCGATTGTCATGTACATGACATGGATCTGGAGTGAGACCAGATAGACGTTGAGACTGTCCTCATGAGTAAGAGTTTTGGATGAGGAGATCTATAGGAATAAAGCCAGATGGTTATTCCTTGTAGATCAGGATGATAAGATCTGTCAACTTCGGAAGTCAATATACGACCTTAATCATCAATCCAAACAGTGGTATTTGAGATTTCACAAGGAGGTGATATCTCACGGTTTCATGATGATCGAGGAGGATCATCGCATATACCTTATACGTTTTCATTATTCTTTTGTGATCATGTTCTTGTGCAAAAATGACATTCTATTGACTAAGAACAATAGAGAGTATCTGACGACCACGATGACGTGGACATTGTCGAGTCTTGATATGAAGGATATGGGTGAGGCTCAATTCTTCCTCGAAGTTGAGATCCAGAGGGATCACTCGATATAGGTGTTGACTCTTTCACAAGAGTCCAACATCAATGTTGTTCCCGAGCGCTTCAAGAAGAACGATTGCAACCGTAGAGATACTCTTATCACTGAAAGGTTAAACGCTAATTCTTGACTATGCCTTAAGACTAAGGAAAAGACAAGGGAAATGAGTAGAGTCCCTTGTACCAGTGCATTGAGTAATTGATGTATGCAGTGTCGCTTACACGATCAGACGTTTGCTTTACAATCAGTATGGTAATTAGGTATCGATCGAATCCTAGAGGGGATAACTGGAGAGCAGTGAAAGGATTCTGAGATATCTCGAGAGAACTGCGAACCTCTCCTTGTGTTACGGAGGAGGTGATTTGCATCTTGTTGGGTATTCAGATTTCAACTGAGTTAGTGATCTGAATGTATGCAAATCGATATCAGGTTTTGTTGTCTTGGAGTAGCAAGAAGCAAATCTATATATCTCTATCTACAATAGAGACTGAGTTTGTGGTACGCTCAACAGCAGTTCAGGAAAGTGTTTGGCTCTGAAAATTTTCGGATCACTTAGGGGTTATGTCAAACAGTAGGAGGCCAGTGGATGATTTATTGAGAAAATCATGTCGTCATTAACCACACCTGAAACCCTAAATATCACAGTAAGACAAAACACATTGATATCTAATACCACGTTATGAGAGACGTCATCAAGAAAGGTGAAGTGACAAATTAAGTACACTACTATAAAGCGTGTTGACCGATCCCTTCAATAAACCCATTGTGAGAGATTCATGTATGATATATAGGAATCACAAGGTTTACATGTATATTGACATTTCTCACCTTGTACTGATACTTATTGTATTGTATATATATGACATGTGTGCATGATTGAGTCACGAGTTTATTTATTACACTACTTTAATTGTCATATATTATGTGATATGTTATAATAAATGCTATGTCAAGCAGGTGTGGTCGACTCCCTCATATGAGTGACCACCTTCAGCTCTGAGTGAGCAGAGATGAGACGGTTTCTAATTGTAGAGGCTTTGAGAGTGGCCCTACTAAAACATAAGTCGTCCTGATACGTGTTCAGAATGAGGTCATATGCGATATGACCGGTATGGATGTACCCATATCCATGTTGCTAGTAAATAGCCAGATTTGAGATCTCAGATATCACTTGTGACTAGTGATATTGTCTTTGAGATACTCTCTCTGAGATCTCTAGGTAAAATCTTATGTGTAGACTGAGTCCCATACCTGTACAGTGTTAGAGAAATCTGATATATGCCCTTTGAGAAATGTGGGAATAACACTGTGATACGTGTTTCATACCGTGTGTGATATGTTGACCAGGGATAGTGGAAGTATTATTTGAGACATTGACATAATTTAGATCCCTGTTCCCACTGTGTCAGACCCGAGATCCATTGGGTGGGATCTCTTGTACCCTTATCACTTTCGGCTGTTTTTAGAGATCTCGGCTCATTGTTTACTACTTTAGTCTGTTTACTAATGGCCCAGAAGATAAATTGAGGTCTGAGGGATAGGTCTAGGAAAGTAGCTGAATTGAAGCTAATAGATTCAAGTTTGGAAAAAAAAAACCAATTGAATTATATCATTGTGTTTTATTCACCGGCATACATATTATGCTTATCCATGTTGGGATGTAAGCATAATAGTGGAAGCATAGTCTAGCATTTATTGTGGATTACTTTTGATGAAGAAAGAATTCGATGGATGTAATTAGTCTTGGATTTGGGGTGCAGCGAATTATTTTGATACTAACGATGGCTTCTCGATCATCCTGATAGCTGCATCAAGAGATATTTGCTTGCAGGTGTACTCGCAGGTCGCATGACACCAAATCCTGTATGAGAGTTCAGTAGGGTGATGTGTGAAAAGTCGCATGAGTTGTGATCTTATGACAGACGTAAAATAATCTCGTGTGCAAATGAGAGATGTTGGTTATGGGTGCCCACATGGCAATTTTTATTTAAATTTGAATTGTGGGATTAGTGGGATAACTCCCACTAACCCAATAACTACCCTATGTGATAACTACCATTTTCTCACCAATAATATTAGACTTTTATTGTGAATAAAAGCCATATTCTCCGATGTGATGCTGAAGGTTTTTGAAAGCAATCTTTAGAGAATATTATTCTCTAGATAGAGAATAAAAATAAGGGTTTCCGAGTAGGAAATTTTTTATGTCATTCGGATCGTCGGACTGAGGGTTGCGGCGTCATGATACTATGATAGTGGTTCGATTAACATCGTGATCACTATTCCGGTCACGAGATCCGATCAAGGGATATGTCGAATGGTCCGATCAATTTTAGAGCTCTACATATAAGGTATTTATCCTATACCTAAAATTTTTAATTTTCTTTTTTAAAAATTATGTATACCTTTCTGCTGTGCATATAAATCACTAAAATATCCAACACCTTCTGTTTTGGCGCTCTCCTTGTATTCAAAGAAAACCCCTTTGTTTCTCTGGTCTAATAGTCTCTACTTTCAATTTTCCACGTGAGAGGTCGAAGGTTCACCTCTCCTTGTCTCCTTGTGTGAGGGCCAAAAGAAGAAAGAAGAAAAAGTATACCTTGAAAAGTATTACATAGATCATATATTTTCTAACCCTTTATCTTAATATATTTTTAATTTTTTTTAGCTTGATTATGACAAATTTAAAATTATTCAGTTTTAAAAATTTTCAGTTTTTTTTTTTTTAACTAATATTGACTTAGATTTGGTCTTCTTAGTCTGTAAACCATTTGATCAAAATAATATTAGTTGTGATTTTATTAAATTTAATATGATAGTATATGCACTAAATCATAAAACAATAAATTCAATAAAGTAATGCTCTATGATAGTTGTTTAAGATCCTATATTTTAATATTATTTGAGTTTTTATTTTTAAAACCAAATTCGGATGAATTTTGTTTAATTATGTGTAAATCAAAGGCTAGTTCTATGGTGAGAGTTGTAAGTCATACCCATTGTTGGAGGAGCATTGTTTAATTGAGTGACGTTATGAGAAAAGACATGTCTAATCCGAACCATCAAGAAAGAGATGACAGAAATGAAAATTTAATGCACAGAGATATATGCATTCACCAGATACATTTATATCTTATTTGGCTGGTGGTGTATATCAGTATATGAAATTTAATATTACTTTTGGTTTGATTACAAAATCTTAACCATTTGTCATTGTTTACTACGAAAAGGTACATGTGGTCAACTTTCGGTAGTTTACCCTTTTAAGTGAATAACAATCTTTTTATCGTTATATAGCAATATAACATAAATTTATTGATAAAATATTAAACTCATTAATTAATATCTCAAGTTTTATTTTTGAAAATAAAAAAAGTTAAGTATTAAAAGAGATAATTCTTAAATTGATCATTGTATTTATTCAAGTTAAATTAATCAAATTTATAAATATCAATTAAAAAAATTAGCATTACAGGAAAGGAATTAATACTTGCATTAAAAATTAAATATGGGTTTATGTTATTCATAAAAATATAAAATAAAATTAATTTTTTTAAAATGAAAATGACAACTTATTATGCAAAATGTCTTATCATTGTATTTAAAATGATACTTTAAACACATATCATATAAAATGAGTCACAATAGCGTATATAATATATATATATATATATATATGATCAAAATGAGTGTTACTGACGATTAGTTGGTCTAATGAGATGTGGTGTTAGATTTTTTTAATATCTCAGACTTGATCCACTGCCTAATATCTAGAATTTCACTCCAACTAATTTAGACCGAACTATTATTGGGTCCTTATTCGGAGGGGCTCTCTCAATATCGTTTTTGTTACTATCAAGACTTAAACTCAAGTACTTGGTGTGAGATTTTAGTATCCTTTTCACTAGATCAACGAAATGTTAGTAATGTGATATTAGATCTCTTAACCAAACTCACGAATTTAACTCATAGATTTAGACATGGAGTAGACTACGTTAGGAGGGTAATTCCTTAAATGGGTCATTATAAGTTTCGGATTGAATTAATCAAAATATGATTCTGAATATCGATTTGTAGTTAAAAAAAAAAATCCATAGATATCCATTATCTTTCCGAAGTGCTCCACATAATCCTGCAGCCCAACCATAATCTCAATGTCACTTAAGCATAAATCCCAAATAACATTGAACATTATGTATACATTTCGTTCAATAAGAGATTCATAATTTCCGTATTGCAATCTTTTCCATACAACTACTAAATATGAAATACTGCAAGAGAAAATATCAAGTATGCTAACTGTTATACTATATACATTTAGAGGGAAAACAAAACATGCCATCGGCATAAAAGAAAATTCAGAGGGAATAATTTTAAATAAATATGTAAATAATTTATAATTTTATAATTTCAAATAATAGGCTTTCTCGTATTGTTTTATAATTATCACAGTGAATTTAATAATTTTAGATTTTTTAAAATAAGATATAATTTCATTTAAAATCTTCTATTGTAATACCGAAAACTCGACGTTGAGTATTTTGTAAACATTTCTATAACAAGTAGAAAATTTTGAATTTTATTGATTTTCGATTTTGGAATCTTAATTTTAAATTTTTGATATATTTTAAATCACCGTGTCCGCGAATAGTTATAAATCTCATTTTAGAAAAAAAAAAATTAAATTTTGAAAACAAGGGGGTGAATTTGTATATATATATATAATTGTTTATTTATTTAATTATATTATATTAAAAAAAAAAGGGAAGAGAAGATGCTACGTTTCAGAGTGAAACACAGTACTCCCCCCAAACGCAGCACTCCCCCCACCATGGAAAACCCTAATTGAATCACTCTCTCCCTCTTCCTCTCCTTCGATCGAGCTCCTCCCTCTCTCCTTCGCGATTTCTCCATCACCGCCCTCACTCTGCCATCTCCGCCCTCACTCTACCGTCTCCGCCGCTTCAACCACCGAACACCACCACTGCCATCGTCCCTTAGATCTCTCTCTTTCTCCTTTTTCTTCCCTCGGTCTCTCTCTCATTCGTTCTCTCCCTCAATCTCACGGTCGACCACCCTCTGTTTCTCTCGAATCTCTCTCTTTCTCCCACAATCTCTCTCTATTTCCACTCTCTCTTTCTCTTTCTCCCTCTCTTTCCTCTCTTCCCGCGTGCGAACAAAGTTCTCCTTCTCTCTCCCGTGCGCGCGATGGCAGAACTTCCATTGCCTTCCTCTTTTGCCCGCTCACAGTGCTCACTGTGAGCACTTCCCTTTGTCGACGACCCAAACCAGCGGCCATTGAATCATTTGAATACCCTAGCCGCAGGACAGCAAAAACCCTAGGTCACAGCTCTGCAGAGGTAAGCCTAGGTTTTCTAATTTTGATTCTAGGGTTGAATATTCTTAGTAGTTAGGTTTAATTCTAACGATTGTTGCAAATTCAAATCGTTACAGGTTTGAGCTTAAATTCAATGGCGATTGGAAGCTAGGACTACAAACCGAGAAACCTTAGGTGAGAGATTTCTGACCCTCTCAATAAATTGAGTAAATTTAGGGTTAAATCTAGGGTAATGAGATATGTATATGTTAGATTAGTATATGATGCAATTTTCTGATATTTGATATGTAATTAGTGAAGTTAAGTGATGCATAATTCATAAACTTAGGCTGTTTGAAACGAAAAAAGCATGTTAAGGAATGATAGAATCGAACTGAGTTGATTTGAACGGTTTCTTTAGAATTTCAATTGAAATATGCATAAAAAGTGTTATATTTATGTGGAATTGGAAGAAATTTTGAAAAAATAGGAAATATTGGTAATTAAAGTCCATTAGAGATATAAATGATTTTCGGGTGATAAAATCAGCATTTAGAAATCGTGGATGTGAAATTAATGGTGAATTAAGTTAGGAAAATGTGAAAACCTTTGTTATAGAGATTTTAATTGACGATAATTGCAATGTTTGAATAGGTTAATCGATTGGGGACTTAAAAAGGGGTCTATTCGGATTTGATTGAGAATTTGAGAGTGAATACCCTCTCTAGAGATGAGTTGATGGTTCATTGTGTTCATGAATGAGTAACATGTTTTAAAATTGTTTTGAAAATGATTTTGAAAGATTTTTACATATTTTATATAAATTGTTTTGTGATTGTGGGCTGTCTGAACTGGATTGTGAAATACGAATGTATCTACTGTGTTTATGAATGCTTTTGTGTCATGTGATATTTGATATTGCTCTATGAACTGCTTTGGCATTAGATTATGGATTATTTGTTGGAAATCATGACACATTGTTGAGAAATGAAGGATGCCGTAGATGACTATAGTCATATTCCCACCACGGAGCGATCCGACGGGATAGCGTGGTTTGGGGTTTGGATGATATTTAGTGAGAGAGACAGACGTGTCTCCCTCTGCTGTAGGTTGGGCTATATCTGGACGCACCCCGGTGAGGCACGACCCACGCCAAGAAAGGGGGTATGTTTTGAAATATTGGATAGAAAAACCCTTGGCGAGCTTTCTTTTGGGTTTTGCCACCCTAAAACGGAAGTGTTTTTCGATGGGACCCCAGGATTTTCTGAAAGGATAATTGACATGGATGCATATTTGTGAAATGTGATTTATTGAAATGATTTTATGTATATGAAATGATTTACGAGATATGCTTTGACTGCCCTACATTCACCCCCTGTTTATGAACACAATTGCACCATTACACTCTATTCACTGAGTATTCCCTAATACTCATCCCCCTCTCTTCACCTTTTTTAGAGGAGACTTAGTTGGGAGACTACTCGATGGAGTTTGCGCAGTATTTTTGCAGATTGTATATGTATTTGACTAATGCAGGATTTTTGGAGATTTATAGCTCTCAAACCATGGAAATGGAAGTCTGTACATCCCATGCTGTGCGGATTTTATTGATACTGGCCGAGTTGTTGGCAAGTATTGATAAAATCCGATGATTTTTTATTTGTACCATATTATTTTGATTGCTCTATTTTTTTTTTTGGAAAACTGTTTATATCTGTACTGGGACATTTGGACTGTAAATCTTAATTTTGATGCTTTTTCTTTGATTTTGTGAAGTTCTGTACAACTCATACCGTTAGGATTTTACCGATACTGGCTTGTTTCCTCAGGTAAGTGTTGATAAAATCCGACGGCTATGTTTTGAGATTTCTTGTTTGTTACACGCTTTATTGTGGTGAGAATTATGAGTGGCTAGGATGGCCACGTCGCATGCGTGCATGTACAGGTTTTCACTCCCCGTTGTGTGCTGCTGTGTACTCGTGCATGTACAGGATCCCACTCCCCGATGTGTGTCAATGTGTGTGTTTGTATGTCCAGGAATGAGCCGGATGGATTTCTTGCATGTGTATTGATTTTGTGATTTCTTGTTTTTGAAGAGTCTTATACTTTTGATGATTTATTATAAATTTGATAGTCTTGTGGAGTCCCGGTAGATGGGGAGGTTTTGCCCATCTATCGAGACGATGCGACGGTTGTCGCGTGATCGATCCGAGGATTGAGGCGTGACATCTATTGTCATTTTAAATTTTTTATTAATATTATGATTATGGGTTGTTTGTAACGCTTTTTAATTATTAACATTATTAAGGATTTGCCAGGCTTTAAGGATTTGCAAGGCTTGAACGGAGACATTTTATTTGGGAAATGAAAATGTACGATGGTATCAACGGACAGTTGATTTAATAGAAAAAATAATATATATTTTAATCAAAATTTAAGTTTAAAATTTTTAAAAAATAACAAAAATGATAAAATTTTTTTATATAAAAGATTAAATAATAATTTAAATCGAATTAATTAGAAAATCAAGTATTAAAAAAAATAGAAAAAAGCATCCCGGCTTGTTTTGAATAGATGGCCCACATAAGGCCGCTACATGGCCATATCTCGTTGGAACACTGATCTTGATCCATCCGCTAATGGCCCCACAGATTCTATACACACAACGATTAGAAATCTGTGCGTCATCTTTAATAGAATAAGCACAAAATGCAAAATGCCCCACCTAAGTTTTCTACTTACCAATTAGCCCCCAACACTTTAAAACTAGTAAAAACAATATTACAAAAATCGTAAGGGAAATCTTACAAGTTCCGTACTAATAAAAAGTCTTTTTCCTTATGTTATTTCTGTTTCTAATTTGTTTGTAAATTTTAAAATATTAAATTATTCTTATAGTTTTCAAGTGGAAGAATAAATTTGGTAATTAAATAATATTAAAAAAGAAGACAATAATAATAATATTAACCTAATGAGCATTGTATCAATTAATTATTATCATAAATTGAATTTATATAAAAAATATATTGTCATAAATATAAAAATATAATTTTATAAATGGAGAAATATAAACATAAAAATGTCAAATATTTTCAAAATCAAATCAATAATTGATTTGAATTTGATATATAATATATTTTAATATTTCTATTAAATTCAATATGATATAATGAAAATTAGTTAAATTTGAAAAAAAAAAACAACCTGAATAGAGTACCTAAAATCCAATTGGTATTTTTGCAACCTTAGCGCTCTCTTTAGGTCTAACTCTAACTTTTTCTGGCTGACTCTGATTTTAATTCTGCCTTCAGCACTCTAGCTCTCGCCCTGATTTATTATAAAAGACATATGAACATGGAAGCAACAATATGACATATGAGGTCCAAATTCTTTTTGCAGTGGGAGCTCGCACCATATTAAAAAATAGTAAGCAATAATAATAATATTAACTCTAATATTTCATTGTTTTAATTAATTATTAAAATAAGTTAATTTTATCTAAAAGCTCATTATCACAAATATAAAAATATAATATTATAAATATAAAATAAAAAAATAAAAAAATAAATATTCTCAAAATCAAATCAATACACAATATATTCTAACAAATAATATAAAATAACATCATAACTAATGTAAGAAAACTTTGTAATTTCTAGAAATCTATTCTTTGGTTAAACAAATTCACACATAACTTTGGTATGTTTATTTGTTTTATTTTTCAGAGTTTTACCGACATAAATAAAAGAAATATATATATAATCTAAATTATAAGGAAACGGATGCAAAATGATATAAAAAAAAATGATATTTTGTAAAAATATAAAAGATAAAAATATGGAAAGAATATGTAAATATAAAAATATATATTTTATATAAATATTAACTATTTTATAAAAATAACACAATAGTAATATTTTATAATAAAAATCTAAGATACTTAACTATATAATCATAAATTATAATACAAATAAAATAAAAACAAAAGTTATAATTAAATAATTTATTAAATACGTTGTTAATTTAATACGTTGATTTGTTTTAAAAAAAAAATATTTGCAAAAGGCCAAAAATTTTTGTTGAAAAATTTGTATAAATAGGTATATAATATATTATATATTGTGTGTGCGCGCGCGCGTGTGAGAGAGAGAGGGGTTGAAAGCTAGAGTGAGAAGCGTGGGACAAGAAGCAACTAATGAATCATAGCACAGGCCGGTGGACACGACTTGCTGTAGTGGCGTCACCATATCGTCACCCACGAGACTATCCTTGAAAGCACCTCGTCGTCGCCCACGTGGAGGATAAGGATAGGGTAGTCGTATTGGGGATATGCTGACGTCAATTGACAAGGTGGGTGACATAAGGAAGATGTCTTTGTTTTTCTAATGCTTGCGTGTGGATTGCGCGCCGTCCGCCAGCCGCTCTTTTCTTCTCCTTCACACTTTGCTCACCGCACCCACCGTCCCACAAGCCGCTTTCAATTTCCACCCCCACTTTGCCTTTTTCCATTTTTTTTTTCAAAAAAAAATAAAAATTAGATTCATTGAGATTTTACGCACCTAAATATTATTTAATTAAATTTTTTTTTTTGGGTTTCAATTGGGGACACAAAGATACCTATTTGATTTTAGATTATTCGAATTATTAGTTTTAATCCTCTTATATGATTATCTGACTAATCATTTTATGCTTTCTTAGAATTTCATCAAATTTAAAAACTATTAAATATAAAAAAAATAAAAAATTATTTATTTTGGTAAAATATAAAAAATTTTCTATTTATTGTCTTTTATCCTAAATGAAAAATAAACTCAATTCATTTGAAATAGAATGAATTGTGGAGTTCATTTGTAAACGAAATAACCAAAAATTAAAATATGGAGTTCAATTAAATTTCTATATTAGGAACAACAATAAAAATAATTTTTATATTATTATTTACTTAATTACTTTTAAATTATTTGAGTAATTAAAATAAAATAAATATTCAAATATAAGTTAGATGGACCTACAAACTCTAATGAAGTTAATTTATAAATTCTTTTTTTTAACCAATTTAGAAATTTACAATTTTGGTTAAGTTAAAAATAAATTATATGCATACACATATATATTTGTTGTATTTAAGTACTAAAACTTGAATTTGTAAAATCATCGGCACTAAAAATGTGGGATTCACGTGGATCTAAGCATAGTGTTAAATTTGCTTCGGAATTGTGCCTCTTGAAGTCAAATTTTACTCTACAAATATCTGTTCTTCCGACTTGAGCAGAGAGCCGATGATGATGGTGTTCGTCAGTTCTTCACGGATGAGAAACTTATAAAAACCCCACTGGGACTTACCCGACGGGAGGACTCCGATACTCAAATCAATATGAGTGATGAAATAAAGACTAATAGTAGTCGTATATATCATACTTTCGATTATATATAGATTAAAATACGAAAACATACCTCTGATTGTCTAAGATTGAGCATGAAAATCTTACCTTTATCGGTGTATGTAAATGGATATGAAACCCCCATTTGAATGACATATAGAATTTGATATAGAATCCCCTTTGAATGATATATAGAATTGCCTCTCTTTCGTGTGTAAAAACTGAGTCTCCTCTTGAAAGTTGTTTATGCTCTATATTTATAGTCTTATAGGAGTGTAAAAAACTCTAGTTTCCTTTTATTTGAACTCTTTCAAAATGATTAGAATTGTAATTAGAGATTTCTGAAATATTTAAATTTCTTTAAAATTTAGGAAAATTTAGAACTCTAGAAAAATTCATTTTCTTTATGAGAGTCCACGAGAATATGGAAAGATTTAATCTTGATAGTGATTGCTTTCCCTATCGGATAACCATATATGATTTTAGAAACCTATTAAATAGGGTATCATCATTTGCCCCTACTCCTAATTGCATTTTGAAGAAATAGTATTAGGAGTAGAGTGGATTGTAAGAGGCCTCCCAGAAGATCGAAAGGTCAAGAGATCAGTAGGTCAGTAGACTGAGAGATCAAATGATCGAGAGATCGAATTATCGAGATATCGAGTTATCGAGTGTTCGAGAGATTGACAGATCAACAGGTTGAGTGATCGTGAGATCCAGAGGTCAAATAATTGAGCGATTTCAAGACCAACAGGTCAAACGATCGAATGATTGAGAGACTGATAGATTGAACGATCAAGAGAATACCAGACCGATAGGTCGAACGATCGAGATAATACCAGACCGACAGGTCGAATGATCGAGAGAAATATCAGACCGACAGGTCAAACGATCGAGAGAATACCAAACCTATAGGTTGAAGGATCGAGAGAAATACCAGACCGACAGGTCGATCGATCGATAGAAATAACAGACCGACAGGTCGAATGATCGAGAGAATACTAGACCGACAGGTCAAACTATCGAGAGAATTACCAGACCGACAGGTTGAACGATCGAGAGAATACCAAACTGATAGGTCGAACGATCGAGAGAAATATCAGACTGACAGGTTGATTGATCAAGAGAATATCAGACAGTCAGGTCGAACGTTCGAGAGAATACCAGACCGACAGGTCCAATGATCGGGAGAAATACCAGACTAACATGTCAAATGATCAAGAGAATACCAAACTGACAGGTCAAACGATCGAGAGGATACCAAACCGACAGGTCGAATGATCGAGAAAAAATCAGACCGATAGGTCGAACAGTAAATCAGGGCGTCATAAGTCCGTTTGGGGAATTAGATCCCATCGTTGGATCGAGGCGATATGGGCTCGTTCGGGAAGCTCCATCCCTTATTAACGACACATTCTAATGATAGAATTTGGGCGATTTAGGCCCTCTGTGCGATATGAAACTTTTAGATAGAGGGGCCGTGTCCACTCGTTCGGGGAGTTCCATCCCATATTGACGACACGTTCGAACGATAGGATTTGGGCAATTTTAGCCATCCGTGCTATAGGAAACTTTTAGATAGAGAGACCGTGTCCACCCGTTCGGGGAGTTCCATCCCATATTGACGATACGTTCGAATGATAGGATCTGAGTGACTTAGACACTCCGTACGATAGGAAACTTTTAGATAGAGGGATCGTGTCCACCCGTTAGGAGAGTTCCATCCTTTATTGACGACAGTTCGAATGATAGGATCTGGACGATTTAGACCCTCCATACGATAGGAAACTTTTAGATAGAGGGGCCGTATCTACCCGTTTGGGGAATTCCATCACATATTGACAACACGTTTGAATGATAGGATCTGGACGATTTAGACACTCCGTACGATAGGAAACATTTAGATAGAGGGGTCATATCTACCCATTCGGGGAGTTTCATCCCATATTGATGACACGTTCGAACGATAGGATCTAGGCGATTTAATCCCTCCGTGCGATAAGAAACTTTTAGATAGAGGGGCCATGTCGATCAGTTCGGAGAGTTCTATCCCATATTGACGACACGTTCGAACGATAGGATTTGGATAACTTGGGCACTCCATGCGATAGAAAACTTTTAGATAGAGGGGCCGTGTCCACCCGTTCGGAGAGTTCTATTTTTTATTGATGACACGTTCGAACGATATAAGACTTTAGGTTGGGGGGCCTATGACTAGGAGTTTAGGCGAGAAGTGGTCAGGAGTACATAATACTTGTGCTAAAAAAAGCAAAAGTAGAAGATCCAAAAACTGACCTGGAGTCTGTATTCTAGCCGAATGATGTAACTCTCAATAAATACGAGAGGCTAGAGACCGATGCTAGAGAATAGTGTCAGGCTTTGCATGATTGTTGGCTTATTGTCGAAGGCATTATAGCAAAGAGAATATACTGGAGCAATGTTGCAACTGGTGTGATGCAATTTCAAACAAAAAGGGAGCTGAATCACATCCAGAAGTTAGAGCTCGTAAGTAGAAAACCAAGAGAAAGTGGATGCAGAACCCATGTGAGACGTATGATTACAAGCATAAGTTATAATATTCGGCTGGAAGTTGTATTCGAGAGAGTTCCATTGAGAGATTTCAATCGAAAGAGTGGGGCCAGATTTGTTCGTCGGGGAGATACATCCTTAGCGATAAGCTCTGTCCGGGAGGACTTATTTAAAAGATTTCGTTCAAAAAGATAGGCTATGTTTGTTCATTCGAGGAGATAGATTCCTAACGATAGATTTCGTTCAACATGACTCATTCGTTCGATAGACTGGGCGATATTTGCCCATTCAGGAAGATACCGATGGGTAGATTGATCAAAGGATAGAGGGCGATTAGGAGACCGACAAGTTAAGGGATCGGGAGATCGATTGATTTACAAATCAAGTGATGAACAGATCAACATCACCAGGCTGAGTAGTCGAAGGATTGAGAGATTAAGATACTGAGAGATCTGAGCGATCGAGAGATTAAGGTATGAAGAGGTCGACAGATCGAGTAATCAGCTGATCAGATGATTAGAAGGTTGAGAAACCGATAGGTCGATAAATCTATTAAGCGAGTGACTGGGATGTCGATGGATCGTTAGGTCGAGTGATCAGCGGATCAAGTGATTGGAAAGTTGAAATACCGACGAGTCGATAGATTCATAGAATGAGTAACTGAAAGATTGACAGATGAAACGATTGGGAGACTAATAAGTCGAACAATTGGGAGACTAACAAGTCGAACGATGGAGAAATCGACAGGTCAAGAGACCAGCAGGTCGGACGATTCAAATGGCCAGGAAGTTGAGAGATTGTCAAGAGATTGAGAGGCCAATAGGTCGAACAATGGAAAGACTTACAAGTTGAATAATCGAGGGCGACATAGGCCCATTAGGGAGATAGATCCTATCGGTTGAGTCAGGGTGACTGAGTCCCTTCGGGAAAATAGATCCATTCGGTTAGATAGGATGACTGAACCCATTTGGGAAGATAGATCCCTTCGATTGTTCGGAATAATTGAGACCATTCGGAGTGATAGATCTTTTTTATAGATCGGGGGGACATAGGCCCATTCATTCGATAATGTACTATGAAACAGATAGTCAACAAATTATCCACATGAAATCGAGAGAATGAGGGCGAGAGAATTACCTAACGAGGGGTACCCCCGATTATCTCGTCCCGATTGTCGCATAGTCAAATGAACTCAGACTGTCAAGAAGAAGTGAAGCCAAATTTGAAATTTCTACGACTGGTCAATCAATCATTCCCACAAACGGTGCCAATCTAATGGAGTCAATTTTTACTCAACAGATATCTGCTTTTCTGAGTCGAGCAGGAAGCCGATGACGATGGTGTTCGTCAGTTCTTTACGGATGAGAAACCTGCAAAAATCCCACCGGGACTGGCCCGGCGGGGGGACTCCGATGCTCAAGTCAGTATGAGTGATGAAATAAAAACTGATAGTAGTCGTAGATATCATACCTCCGATTATATATAGAGTAGAATACGAAAGCATACTTTTGATCGTATAGGATTGTGTATGAAAATCCTATCTTTATCGGTGTATGTAAATGGGCATGAAACCCTCTTCTGAATGAGATATAGAATTGGGTATAAAACCCTCTCTCTAAATGATGTATAGAATTGTCTCTTTTTCGTGTGTACAAACTGAATCTTCTTCGAGAATTGTCTATACTCTGTATTTATAGTCTTTCGGGGTGTAGAAAATCCTAATTTCCTTTTATTTGAAATCTTTCAAGATGGTTAGGATTGCAATTAAAGATTTCTGAAAGATTTAGACTTCCTCAAAATTTAGGAAAATTTAGAATTCTAGAAAGATTCATTTTCTTTATGAGAGTCCACGAGAACATGAAAAGATTTGATATTGATGGTGATTATTTTTCTTATCAGAAAACCATATATGATTTTACAATAAATCCGGGAGTATCATATCCTTTTATTGCAGAATTATGTGGGATATGGGAGGGTATTCTCCTTCTGAATTGCATGAAACTTTTCCCTGTTATTCTTGAGATTGACTCAACTGAGTTTATAATAGCTCTCTCGTCTAATATAGCTACCTCACACTCGGGCGTTCATATCATTCAGGAATGCCAAGATCTCATTCACTGGACTTTGGTATGTCATATCTTTCGTCCATAGATAGGGAAATAATTGTGGTGATATTCTCGCTAAACTAGTGTCTTTTTCTCTTGGTTTTCATCAGTTTTGTAACTCTTCTCGTGAGGTATATAGGTATTTGAAGTGTGATATTCAAGTGATAATGTTTCCTTTAGAAATTAGTTTTTGTCTGCTCTCATTTGTAAAAGAAGAAAAAAAAAAAGTTGTCATTCTTGCCTCTGCCATGTGTTTTATATATTCTTCGAACAAAAAAATTATTTTTTTAATCACCATCGGCTGAATTGGTGTTAGAGATTAGACTCTCTTCTTCTTCTCGTCTAATTTACAATATTTCTTAATTACATTAAAATATTTTATACAAAAATATATAATTTTTTTTAAATGTATCCATAAATAAGTGTAATTGGATGGCGTAATTCATAAGGTGGACTATGATGATTTCAAGAAAATAACATCTATTTTTAATCCGGAAATGGGAATAGCCTAGGCAAGTTGCGCAATCTGGCAAATACTGGTGTGAAATTTCCAACATAGGGCCCTACAGGTGATGCCACCCTTTACCCACAATGACCTCACTAATATTGATGAGGATGCTATTGCAACCAAATTAAATACACTTTCAAGAAAAGCCTTCTTTTGACCAATGCACTATACCAATAAATCCACATGAATCAGCCACATGCGAGAGAGAGAAAGAGATAAAAGCCTAGTAGCTTATTGGGTTGGAATAATGTTAATATTGCGGCCAAATGTTAATATCATTTTTGTCGAATTTTTTTTTACATTAGTTCATATATTAATACTTATAATATTGATAATAATTAGGTCAGTCATTCAAATGGTATCGATTATTTTTATTATCATAACCAATGAGAAATATTAATTACTAGTCGACAATTTGATAATTATTAATTTTATAAATATTGATATCCAATATCAGAACCATTAAAAAATCTCATACTTTTATAGTTGGATCGAGTTTCTTTCTGGAGTTATATATATCTTTATCTACATTATTGAATGGGGTCAGGTGGATGATACGAAAAGAGTGACGCCATTAAAGTGTCAGACCTCACATGAATGAACAATGACACCGCCAACACACCAAAAAAAATGTAAAAATTGTCAATCGTAACGCGTAAGATGAAGAAGGCTTAGAAACTGCCTTTGACGTCTGACTCTTTCAAGTCACCCCCCAGAGGCAGACACACACCCACCTCTCATATTCCCTTACGTAATACACACACCCACGCCCATCACCTATCAAACACTAATACATATACCACATGCATATCCTCCACAACTAACCTCCCCCCACAAATTCATTTTCATCTCTCTCTCTCTCTCTCTCTCTACGATATGCAAGAAGCTCTACCTTACAAAACATGGCAGCCCCATGCCACCAACTTGGGGATTGACCGATCAATTGCTTATGCTAATCCGGTGATGGGTGCAGGAGAAATTCTCAAGGGCAAAACAAATGCACTCAGTATGGTATCAGAGAACGCGATCATCGTATTTGGTAAAAGCGGGTGTTGCATGACCCACGTAGTCAAGCGCCTGCTTTTGACACTTGGCGTGAATCCGGCCGTCTGTGATTTTGATAAGAATGATGAGGAGACGATGATCAAGGAATTGGGGACGATCAGTGGATCAGGCGATGGTCAAGTACAATTTCCTGTGGTGTTTATTGGAGGGAAATTGTTTGGAGGATTGGATAGAATTATGGCCGCTCATATCACTGGGGAATTGGTTCCTGAGCTGAAAAGAGCTGGGGCACTATGGCTTTGAGCATTCAAGTTTTGTTCATAGGTTTTTCTTTTCTTTTTTTTCCCCTTTTTTGTTGCTTTTTTGCTTGACCCAAAACAGAGTTCCATTATTCATCGTTTGTGATATATTATTTTTTTTACAATTCCAAAATTAAATACATCTACTCATTGTCTTTTCTTTATTCCATAGAATTTTGCTCTCTCTCTCCCTCTCTCTCCCTCCCCCTTCCTTCTGAAGAGAAGCGTTGATTATTTTTTAAAAAAAGAGATCCAATAAATTTAAAACTACATAATAAGGGTGATTCAAAACTATATAATAATGGAGATTCGAGAATAATTCTTTTCATACAATCATTAAATAAATCATAGCCAATCATATTTAAATTTGCCTTATTAAAAAAGTTATCACTATTCATGTCTTTGGAGAAATATAATATATATATATATATATATATATATTTATATATATAAAAACCAAAGAAATTTTCATTGTGTTGGTTAAGCTGCCTGCAATGCTTGACCCACCATCGTCTGTCCAAAATGAAGAAACCTAACAAAGAGCAATTCTACCCAAAAAAAAAAAAGTCATTTACGCGTATGGACTCTCTAATCACGTGTCTTTCTTTATTACGTGAAGGTTGTCACCGCAAATGATGCAAATATATATATATATATATATATATATATATATATATATATATATATTTATCTTAATTGTTATTTATTTCAATATATAGAATATTAAGTTTTGAGATGGCCTAAAGTGATCTATGGATGGAGAAGAAGCAAATCCACCTTCCATGTGTTTAGGACCGACCCACACCCCACGTTTTAAGATTCTTTCCCACATGTTTGATTTTGTTTTAGGGCAAATCATTTGTTCTTTCATCAGATTTCGTGAAGGTATTTGGAAATTCTTACAATTAAAATATATATATATTTTTTAATCCTTTAACTTTCGTGAAATTCTATGATTCAAATTTAAAGTTCAATTTATTTTTATTGTCTGCCAAAGCAGTGTTACCCTTTTACTTACACCTACAAGGGCACCCCCATAAAAGAATAACAAAGACGATAAATCTAAACTTCAACCATAATCAGAGGTAAAATAAAAAATTTATATAAAAAAATAAAATATAATTTACATTTGGAGTTATAATTTTTGAGAATAGTGATCGATGAGACATGATCCGAATATCAGTTGGTGCGATATTCGGGTATTCGAAACTCAACAAGACACCCATAGTCCCGAATGGCCTAACCCCTTCGAACCATGAACATATAGATCCAGACAGCGCACCTGATCCGCAAATGCATTCGATAAGACCAAATGCCTACCCCTTCTATCCGATCAATGACTACCGAATAGTAAAGGAATTGAGCATTTCTATTCCCAATTGATAACACTCAAATAAACCTCACCTTGACTAACTTTCCTATTTTAGTACGAAATGTATCCCCCGGATAAGAAAGAAAACCTTTGACAATTTAATCTACAAGGGAAAAAATCTCTCAATATAATTGAATTTTCTAAATGATAACAATTTGGAATTTTACGTTTGGGATCCGAAATCATCGGATCGCTTCATAAGGAAACTAAAGTTGCTACGTTCCGAGATCATACGACTCTAGAGGGATATCGTATAAAAACTCTCAATACGTCAAGTCATGTAAGTTCTCTAGACTCAACGCAGAACACACAAAAGTCACAGAGAGATCCACTCTCCCTTTCTCTCTGTCTATTTATTTATTTGAAAACAACTCTTTTTGATTTAAGTATCAGAATCTCCCCCACCGGAGTATCCTCTGACGGTATTTTGTAGATTTCAAATCTCTTCATTGAGTACCCGTTCGAGTCATAAGGAATCAAATTTGTGGAGGCAAGACCCACCTCCGACAAAATGGCATTGTCTGTGGAAAATAAACTAATAATCAGTCTTTCTCACTAACTTTCTGTCACTAAACGAAACATGGCTACAGTCAGGAGGAAATGACCAATCATCCGACGATGATATAATCAGAGTCAACCCTAGTCGCAATGATCCTCTAGTCATTACTATCAAAATGGAGTCCCGTATGGTAAAAAGGGTCCTTGTTGATCAAGGCGTGAATTGTGACTTCTTTACTTGGAACGCTTTCCATCGAATGAGTTTCAACTTCTCACACATTCAACCCCCTAACTAGATCGTTCAAGAGATTATTTGACGAATGCATCTATCCAAAGGGAACCATTCCCCTCAATATGACTTTAGGGACTCCCTAACCACGCAACTGTCAAGGTCACCTTCCATATGGTGAAACTGTTCTTACCGTATAATGCCATCCTTAGACAATTGAGTCTGGATGAACTAGAAGCACTGTCCAGTACTAGAGACATAAAAATGAAGTTTAGAACATCAGAATGGATCACTATTACCTATAGTGATCCCGATCCCTACGCTCTCTTCGTTGACAGAAACAAGCAGGAAAACTTTCCAATCAACACTCTAAAACTCAGAGACGATTTCGAATCAATGAACAAATGTGAACTAGGAGAAAAGGTAATCGAGATCTCTCTGACTGATGATCCCAATCGAACTGTTCGAATTGGGGTTGGCCTGACTGTGCCCCTACGAGAAGCTATTATCAACTGCTTGCAACGGCACTCCAATGTTTTTACTTGATCCTCTGAGGATATGCCTAGCATCGATTCGTCAGTCATCATTCACAAGTTAATCGTAAACTCTAGCTACTAGTTGGTTAAACAGAAGAAGAGGGTGTTCACCCTCAAACGCTAGTGAGCCATTTAAGAAAAGGTCCAAAAGCTATTGACCGTAGGGTTTATTCGTGAAGTCAAGTATGTCGAATGGCTAGCCAACATGGTCTTGGTGAAGAAGGCCAATGGTAAATAGAGGATACGTGTAGACTTCACAGATCTTAACAAAACATATCTGAAAGAGAGTTATCATTTCTCGAATATCGATAAATTGGTGGACAATTCTTCAGGCTATTAACTTTTAAGTTTCATGAATACCTACTCGGAGTACAATCAGATACGAATGACACTTGAGAAAGAAGAGAAGACGATTTCATCACTAAGTTTGGTGCATGCTGTTATTGAGTCAATCCTTTCATTTTGAAGAAAGCGGGAACAACCTTCCAATGGCTGGTTAACTAAGTCTTTAAAAAGTCATGTAACATCGAAAAATTCGGTGTTAGTATTTTTTTTTTAATAAATTCTTCAATATGATTCCGAAATAATTTGGGAATGTATTGGTTACGTGGTATAGGAAGAAGATTTATGAACCTCATTTGATGTGTTAGGTTAATATACGGAACCATTTGGGTCATTATATCAAATGCCTAAAATAGGTTTTAGAGATTGAGACTTGATATATCGATACGTTTTAGAAGAGTATATCGATATACCGAGCTCTAAAATATACTTCCTGAGAGCATGTCTGAATATATCGATTACGTCAATGGAGTATATCGATATATACACCTCTGAAACAACTTCCTGAGAGCTTGAGTTTATATATCGATATATCCCAACGGGATGTATCGATATATACGACTGTGTTACACTTTCCTGAGAGCATGCATTCATATATCAATATACCCAAAGACCATGTATCGACACATGTTAGTGGAAATGAGAAATGATCAAAGTACCCTTCAATTTCAACTATAACCAAAATCCCATGGGGGGTAAAATGGTAACTTTACCTCCTAAAATGATGAAAAGAGATTTGAGTGCCCTCATTCACGTCACTTTATTCTCTCAATTGGTAGAACTCGGCTCTCTCCTCCCTCTCTCCAATTACTCTTCTTCTTCACACAAAATTCATTTCCATCCTACAAAATCAATTACTCTCTACAATAAATACACTAAATGGAATTCCAATACTTTAAGCAATCTGAAGGAACGGAGGATTTAATGGACAGGGAATGTTGTTCTACGAAGAGGGAAAAATTGGGTTTTTTAAACCCAACCCCCAAAACTCAATCCAACCCCAAAATCAAGGTAATTTTCCCTCCTTAAACTTGGGTTTGGTTTCTTTAATGTTAGAATAAAATTTATTATTG
Source organism: Dillenia turbinata (assembly GCA_037126225.1). Taxonomy (NCBI): domain Eukaryota; kingdom Viridiplantae; phylum Streptophyta; class Magnoliopsida; order Dilleniales; family Dilleniaceae; genus Dillenia; species Dillenia turbinata. The sequence goes on along the minus strand of JBAMMX010000021.1, from coordinate 9,447,524 downwards.
AAATTTATGAAAATTTCAAAGGAAAATCAAAACCCTAAAAATTGTGAATAGTGGAAATTGGGGGAAATTAGAATGAAAAATAGTATGTAGGTGTAAATGAGGTATAATTAGTAGAAATAGAACCATGAATGTAGATTTTTAGATTTAGGACAAATTTAGGGTTCTTGCAAAAATTAGGGTTATTTAAATTTGGGGGAAAATTGAGAAAATTGAGAAATATTGGGAATTAAAGTTATTGGTGAGACAAATAATCCCAGATTGATGAAATTGAAATGTACATTCATGAATTGGAGAAATTATGAGAAAATTAGGGTTTGTACAAAATTAGGAAAAATTGGTAAACTATTGAATTTGAGAGTAAATGACCAAAAAATTGTTATTGTTGGTTTATAAAAACCAATTGGAACTTGAGAACGATTGCATTTGATTAAGTTATGGAAATTGGGAGTGAATACCCTCCCTAGAGATGAGTGGATGGTTTATTGTGGCTTTAATGAGTAAATTATTTGAAATTTCTTTACAAATGATTTTGAATAAATTTTCACATAATTATTGAATTGATTTGTGATTGTGGAAAGTCTGAAATATGAATTTGTGCTTAATATGCATATATTGTGTTTATAATTGAAAATGTGCTATGTGATTATTTGATATTTGATTTATAAATGCTAAATTATGGTTTGGCAATTGTTAATGGAATTTTTGGCACAATGATTGAAAAATTGAATGATTGTGAAAATGAGGTGCAGTGAAAATAGCAATAGTCTTTCTCCCACGGAGTGACCCAACAGGATGACGTGGTTGAGGGTTGGATTAAATTAGCGGGGGGAGACAGACGTGACTCCCTCTGCTGTATGTCGTACTGGATCTAAATGCACCCTAGAGAGGTACGATTCAATGCCAAGGAAGGGAGAAAATAGTATTTTGAGATATATGGAATGAAAACCCCTTGGCGGGCTTTCGTCCAGATTCGGCCAAACCTGGTACGGGAGTGTTTTCATAGAAGGATCCCATGATTTTCGGGAAATATAAATTGTATGGATGCAAATGTTTGTTGAATGATCATGATTTACTGAATCATTTCATATATGCAAATGTTGTTTATGAATTATGTTTTGATTACCCCACATTCACTCCTCATTTATTGTTACAATATCATTGCACTCCACTCATTGAGTATTCCCAAATACTCACCCATCTTCTTACATTTTTCACAGGAAGCTTAGAAGGGATACGTCATTGAGAGCCAGTAGAAGACGTTGTTTTGCTATATATATATATATATGTATTGTTAATGTTGGATTCATTTTTGGGAAAGATCATTGTTGGAGATCTCATTTGGTATAAACTCTTCTTTATTTCTGTAGTACTGTTAGTTTGGACCCAAGGTGGGCATTTGGTGTAAATTTTTATTTGAAAATTTCTTTAACTTTGTATTTTAAATCTAAATGGGCTTGTTTATGTTTAAATCTTATTGAGGACCATTATTTAATTTTCTATGAATTTTGTTTGGGAAAAAGTTGATTTTATTTTTGGTTCCTATCCCATGAAGGGTATGGTTGCTTTATGATTTGATGGTATGAGTGGTCAGGATGGCATCTGGTTTGTTGGAAACTCTGAATGCCTTGTAGTTATGGCCAGATTGGCTGAGTTGTATGCATGCATGTACAGGATTGGATCAGGATGATCCCTATGTATGTAAAAATACATGCTTTTGATATTGGACGACCTAGGATGGTCATTGGGATGATGTTAAACTATTTTCAAACAGGTTGAAAGCTTTACATTGTCTTGGTATATGGGGAGGTTTTGCCTGTATGCCGAGATAATGCGACAGTTGTCATGTACTCGACTCGAGGGTCGGGGCGTGACAAGTCAGCTCGATCGAAACATATAAGTATGCGTAGATGATATGTTTGTAAAAAGCAACAATGCCGAAACTCATGTTACTGACCTTGAGGAGACCTTTCAAACGTTTGAACGCTATAACATGGGACTGAATCCTAACAAGTGTACTTTTGATATCGCGTCAGGTAAATTCTTGGGTTTTATGATCACCAATTACAGGATTGATCCAAATCCCGAGAAGATACAAGTTATCTTAGGCATGTTGCCGTCTCAAATATTGAAAGAGGTGCAGTGCCTTAGCAGCTCTAAGCCAAATCATATCAAATGTTGGGAAAAACTACAAACCTATTTTCGATGCTTAAAAGTGATCCTAATGGCTCGCAAAACACCTGAGTGTCAAACGGCTTTCGAACAGCTTAAAGAGTATCTTATGACTTCTCCGTTGCTCTCCCAACCGATTCCTAGTGAGAAACTTTACTTTATCTGTCTATTTTCGATTTGCCATTTTGCCCTGTCCTTGTAAGACAGGACTCAACTATCCAGAAGTTGATCTATTACATCAATCATATATTCAAAGAAGCCAATCGAGAAGATAGTATATGCACTGGTCATTTCGGTTAGACGACTTCACCATACTTTCAAGCTCATGTCGTCGTGGTGCTTACCAACTAACTATTGAAACAAATCTTCCAGAAGATAGACACCTTTGGCCGTTTAATCAAATAAAGTGTCGAATTGGGTGAATTTGACATCTAAAATTAGTCTCGACGTGCGATCAAAAGTCAAGCGTTGGCCGACTTCATCCTCAAATGCACCCTCTCGGTTGTAGCTGCACCCGAGTTCACTAACAGTTCTAATGAATGGTTATTGCCAGACTGGACCATATATGTTGATGGATCCTCAAACACTTCGGGTAATGGCACTAGGCTCATACAGATGGGTCCGGACAACTTCAAAGTGAATATGCCATCTGTTTCGATTTCAGAGCTATAAACAACTAAGCGGAGTACAAAACTTTTTTGACAGGACTCTAAATCGCAGCCAATATGGGAGCCCGAAGTGTTGAGTATTCACCGGTAGCCAACTAGTATTCAAGCAAAGCAAATGTGTTTATGAGAACAAAGACCCGACTATTGCCAAATATCTAAATAAGTTGCACGAGATGATAACAAAGCTAGGCAAAGTCGACATTCAACAAATTCCTTACTCAAAAAATGCGAGAGTCGATAGCTTTCTAAGTTGGCCAACTCAGATTCAGTTGCTTCTAGCCGAACGATTTACATCGAAAGTTTGCTATACCCCAGTATCGATGAGCCTAAAAGGGTCCTAGTAACAAACCAGCTCCGTAGTTAGAGAAACCCAATTGAAGCATACTTAAGAGACAATCGACTGCCTAACTCGCCACTAGAGGTAGCTAAATTAAATCGAAAGGCCGCCCATTATGCAATTATTAATGGAAGACTTTACCGAAAGTATTTCACTCACTCTACTTGAGATGCTTGACTCCAGAAGAGGGAAACTATGTTCTTAGGGAGATCCACGAAAGGATATGTGGCAGTCACCTGGGAGCTCGAAGCTTGGTTCACAAAGTTTTATGACAAGGGTACTACTGGCTGACCATGAATATCGATTTGAATGATTATGTCAAAAAGTGTGACAAGTGCCAACTATTCTCTTCGGTTCCATGAATGCCTTCCACCGAGCTTAGCCCCATAATGAGACCATGGTCGTTCACCCAATGGAGAATTGACATCGTCAGACCGTTCCCACCAACTATTAGACATGAAAAATTCCTTCTAGTGGTTATCGATTATTTCATTAAGTGGATGGAGGCCGAATCTCCAGCCTAAATAACAGTATCTAAGACCCAATCATTTGCATGGACTTACATGATCACTTGGTTCGGCATACCTCGCGTCCTTATCACAGACAATGAAAAGCAATTCGATAATACTAACTTCTAAGAGTTCTGCACAAAACTAGAGATCGACTATCGATTTTCATTGGTCGCTCACCCATAGACTAATAGACTCGTAGAGATAACCAATAAAAAGATCCTCCAAGGGCTAAAGACCATACTAGATGAAGTTAAATGATGTTGGATAGATGAGCTTTATAGCATTCTTTGGTCGTACAACACCACACCCCAATGGACAACCAGGGAGACTTCGTTCAGCCTAACGTATAGAAGTGAAACTATCATACCAGTGGAGATTGGGATCCACTCGCTCTGGATAACCCAGTATGATTCCGAACAAAACGAATCTGTCTTGTGTGAATGCCTAGACCTACTCTCCAAATTATGAAAATCTGCATCCACTCGAATGGCTGCATATTAGTAACAAATGATGCAATACTACAATTTGCGAGTTAGAAGTTGAACATTTAAATCGGGTGATCTGGTGCTAAGGAAAGTGGAAGTTACTGACCAACTCCAACTCGGGGGCAAACTAGTCCGTAACTGGGAAGTCCCCTATCAGTACGTTCTATGGTTTGCCTAGGGGCTTATCGCCTCAATAACCTAGACAGGTTGACCATGCCCAGGATCTGAAATATAGAGAACCTATGGATCAACTATCAGTAAGTCTTACCGTTTCTTCTTTGACAAAGGTATCTCCTATCGAGTAAACCCTTCATGATTTTCCTACCGATAGTTCTATCGTTTGATTCCTAACATTTTCACCCCATCAATTGTTACTTACCGAAGGGATCTATCTCCTCGAACAGGACTTAATCACCCTGTCATACCAAAGGAATCTATCTCCTCGAACGGGCCTTAGCCGCATTGTCCTACCAAAGGGATCTCTCCTCGAACTGGTCATAACTCCCCTATCCTACTAAAGGGATTTATCTTCCTAAATGGGCCTTAGCTATCATGTCCCACCGAAGGGATCTATCTCTCTGAATGGGATTTAGCCGCTTTGTCCTACCGAAGAGATCTATCTCCCCGAACGGCTCTTAGTCACCCTGTCCTACAGAATGGATCTATCTTCCTGAGTGGGTCTTAGTTACCCTGTCCTATAAATGAGATCTATCTCCCTGAATGGGCCTTAGTCGTCCTGTCCTACCAAAGGGATCTATCCTCCGAATAAGGTTCTGTTGCTCCGTCCTAACGAAAGAATTTAATTCCTTGAGTAGACCTTGGTCAAAAGAACTTGTACCATCATTTGAGTCTATATCAATGAACAAAAAGAACATATTCCTATCAATCAGGAGAGCAGGAGTACAACACCCAGCGTCTTCCATACAAGTGGATCGATCACATAAGAAGCTCGACATACGAAAGAAATCCCGACAGACACAATAGATGACAAGTAAGTGGAGTAAATCTCTTTTATTTCCATATAACAAATACAAATTTGATCACATCAGCAATTACAATTTAGAAATCCCTCAGTTGGACCGATTACATCAAAAGAAACATATAAATGGCTATATTGCCTCGATTGTTCGATAATATTGGAGAGTACAAAAACAACAAAAAGATAAATAATGAAAAACAATATACAGCCCTACTGATACGATAGGATTGCCAAAAGGGGGCAAACTGATGGAGAAAGAGTTTGGAGGATGCATCAGAATATCATTATACTTTCTTCTATCACCTAGCTCCCTACACACAATTGCAGGACATGAGCACAAGATTTAGCACCAATTTAGCAATCCCATCTTTCTCAGCTTGATTGCAGGCACCAGTAATCTGAAAAAATAAAGGCCAGGAATGCAACCAAGCATTAAGAGAAAACTTCAATAATAATAATAATAATAATAATAATAATAATAATAATAATAATAATAATAATAATAATAATAATAATAATAAGTGAAAACAAAAAATAAGATGACTTTAAGTTTCAACAAGATTTTCTGTAAATTGCACATTGTGCCAATCCTCAGCATAACATGAACCCTGCTAAGAGACCAAAATAGATATCTATGTAGGAATGACTTCAATTTTTGTTATGAGATAATTTTCTTTAGCATTGTTCATCCTAAAAACAACAAGCTTCACATATCTATATTAATAAATCCTAAAAAGCAAAGACATGAATGCTGGACATGAGCACAAGAGATGACTATGGACATAATTACAAAATCCATATCAAATTAAATACGAATAATTTTTTATAAAATAGGACACAGTATGTTTAGACATAGCATACTATGTTCATGTAAATATTGCAAATCCACCTTGCATTAACAACTTCATCCCAAAAATGTTTCAAATTTAACAATAAGGACTATTATAATTTGGTCTTGAACAAATTAATTTATACACGCAAAATAATAAAAAGATCACACTCAAAGCTATTATGCAAAGTGCCTCTGCACTGTCCAAGAAATTTTTTAACAGTGTCTACAGAAAACCAAATGTTTAAGAAATAATGATGCATTGGACCCCTGTAGTGTTATGTCTAGCACATGTTTGACAAATGTCAAGTTCAATGCAATATAATCTCTTCCATGCACAAAGCTTTCATTTTAAATTGAGCACGCTTCCCAAATTAATATTGACCAATCCAAAGCATTTTCGATCCCAAAAAACCCTAATGAACATGGTGAAATGAGAAAACTAGAAACCTGAATCTGTGGAAAGAGGAACCATGTGACATGAATAAGTCGGTAGCTGTATATTATCTAACTTGTTAATGACAATTCTAAAATAGAAGTTTACAGATCATGGAGACAAGCTAACAAAGTAAGCAATTCCAATTCAAAGCAAGTTAAAACAAAAGAATCTCTTAGGCATCCAAAGTCACGTGGTCGTCTTAAAGAAAGGTTCCATTCAGATCTAACAAAAGTTGTTCAACTAATATGGGAATGTTCTCATTTCTTAAGCATCAAAAGAGAAAAATAATAAAACTATAATATATGATGCTTCTTTGATACATAATGCCTAGCTAATAGAAATCCTCTCATGTTTTATTCTGCTCCAACTCCACTTCAGTGTGCACCTATTTGGTGCGGAAAAAAGATTTACCTTTTAATAGGGCATACGTGTAGATCTTACTTCCAAAGGATTAACAGCTCCATGTTTTAAAAATTCTTTGGTGGCATCTGCATGTTCATTTGACAAGAATCAAAATCAAAATGTGCTAAAATATAATACAGTTAGTAGGAAAATGGATTGGTGCAAGCCACAAATAAATGATGCTGCAGATCACTCATTATAAACAACCCTTCAACAGAAAGACTACAGGCTACATCTTGTGAAGGCCAAATCCATGCAGGTCTAACTGACCAGGATAACTACAATAGGAGTAACACTCTCATTATAACTCATGCAACAGATCAAGGCGATAGCAATGCAATAGTCCCCAAAACCATATTACATCATGAAAATATTTACATCATTTCTCAAATTTTTGCAATATATTTACATCATCACGTATTTGATAGGCACACTTGGCATATCGCGTTTCATTGTTAGAGATGGATCTTTTATTTCAGGCATTATTTAGGATAAATAGAATTCCATTCAAATTAAAAATGATCAAGATAGAAATGTTAAAAACTGAAATGAATCCAAACTCACAATTTTAAGCATTACGTTGAGCCGCTAATTGTGTGAACATATTCATCATGCATTCAAGACAGTCTTCAAGCAAGCTTGTTTCTCTTTTAGCATAATAATCTCATCATTCATTTGAGAATATCTCTTTTAAGCTTCATCAGCTTTCTTTGCCAACTCATCAAGTTTCTTTTCAGCATCACAAGCTTTCTTCTCAGCTTCATTTTCTTTCTTCTCAGCTTCACAAGCTTTCTTTTCAACTTCATCTGCTTTTTGCTTATACCGTTGAACATCATATTCAATTTGTTTGCTTGTTGACACATGCCCTTTATAACCTGGGATGTTCCCAACTATCATAATACAAAATTCTCTAGGAGTCATTGATGTAGTTTCTTCCATTTCTCACATTGCTTCCTAAAATAAAAATTATATTGTTAAGAACCTGAAAAGAGAAAAAAAATTTACAAAGTTATATCATTAGATATTTGTGTATGACCTACAAAATTCTCTTTTGCCTTTTCACTTCCCCAAGTACCCGTCTTCCTTGAAAAGTGGCCATATTGATACAAATCGATAGGAGAAGCTTCAATTCCTTCAGTCCTTCGCTGTTACAACCACAAATAACATCAAAATATTACTTTTCTATATAAATTGATGAAGAAAAAACATAAAATGAGAGGCTTGTACCTTCTCCTCAGCAACCTTTGCAAGAGATTTAGTGCCACAAAATGTTTTGTTCTCATTATGAGCTCAATTTTTCTTATTACGCTCACTCATTTTCTAAAATCATGCCAAATAATGTTCCATCAAATTACTACGGTAGTAACATTTGTAAGGTATTAATACACAAAATAAACATTTAACAAATATCATACCTTAAAAGTATCAGAAGTCAAATATTCACAAAGCCAATTCCAGTCTTCCTCAGGCACATCAGCAGGTGGATGTCTTAATGCCTCCTCCTTTGATTGAAATGTTTGGAAGTACTTGTGGAGCTTATAGTGATGAGTGCGATACTGTGTATTGAGCTGCTTATTCACGGCTGATTTTGTCATAGTACTATCATCAACACTAAATCTAGCCTACAATGTCCGCTAATGGTACATCCCTAACAAGGGATGGCAGTTCACCAAGGTCTACGTATAAAACAAATTCGGTTCTTCTTCTTGGTAAACCTCGTCCACCAACTCTTGATATTGAGCTTGAAGAATATCATAAGAGTTACAAGGATTAGCCTTTTCAACTACATACCCATTCTTTCCTAATTTGATGTCCTCAATATAAAACACCTGTTGAACTTGTTGAACAAGCACATATGGTTGGTCAGAATACCAATTGCGAGAAACATTTATACTAGTGATTCTAGACTCTTTATCTAATTGTATTCCACGAGCATCTCCCAAGTTAAACCACTCACATTTAAATATCAAGACTTTATTCCTACCTATGAAATACTCTACTTTAAAGATATCTATTAAGACACCATAGAAGTCTATAGTGTTATTCCAATGTTCCCCTTTAACTACAACACCACTATTTTGAGTCTTTCTTTCATTTTCACGATCTTTTGTATGAAACCTATAGCCATTGATCATGCAGCCACTGTATCTTCTAACACGACTATCTGGGCCAAAGGCCAATGACTGAATTTCTCCATTACATGGAAATGAAGACTTCAAAACCTGTTGCAAAACATTAAATATAAAACAAATTAACATATTTTATTAGTTTCAAACGTGCTATACACTTAGTTAACATCCTATTTACACATTGTTGGAACCATAAAGGGAACTCAATATCATGTCGTTGCTCTATGTTTGCACTGCTTTCTGCCTCAAGTTTTAACTTGTGCTCACTAAATTGGAATAATTCATAAATTAGCTCAAATTCTTGTATTAAATAAATGGTATAAAGATATTATATACAATAATATTGAATGACTTTAAGGCAAAAAAACTCACTTGATGTAGTCTTCAATCTCATCACAACTATTAAGCACAAATATATGAATTTTGACTAATTCTGAGTCACTTAACTCAGTGTGCTTTAGTCTACCAAATGGTCGATCTTTTGAAGAAAACATCGACAATTCACCGCTAGCCTTTTCCATTTCATTATTGCGCTCTTTTGGACTAACCTTTGACTCAAGATCTTGTAAATATATAGAACAGAAACTCAAGCACTCATTGTCAATATACCTCTCAGCAATACAACCATCCGGCCGAGTTTTATTATGCACATAACCCTTTAATGTACCCATTTTCCTACAAACACGTGAGATGACATCAAACACATCAACTAAATGACATCTAAAAATTTATATACTATTATAGTTAAGCATAAAAACTTAAAGTTATTCTAAAAATGTTTTCTTTACCTCTCAAAAGGGAACATCCAGCGATATTGAGGTGGTCCGAAAATTTTTGCTTCTGCTGGCAAGTGCACCAATAGGTGCACCATGATATCAAAAAAGGAAGGGGAAAAATTCTTTCCAATTTACAAAGGATAATTGCGATATTTTTCTCCTACTCCTCCAATGCTTCTAGATATTGTGTTCTGCAACATAATTTTCTAAAGAAATCACTCAACTCAACTCAATCAACACTTGTTGGACTTCTTTTGTGAAGCAACCCTATATTACAAGTGGGAGGATTCGTTGCATGAATATGTGAAAATCATGGCTCTTCATTCTAGACATTTGAAAGTCTCCATTCTTTACACATCTAGATATGTTTGAAGCAAATCCATCTGGATACTTAATTGAAGCCAGAAATTTACAAACTTTTTCCCTTTCATCCCTGGTGAAGCTATAACAAGCTTTCAGCATGAGAAAAGAATTGCCTCTACGAATGAAGTGCAGTTCCCTTTTTAGACCCAAAGCCATCAAATCTTTTCTAACTTTCCATCTGTCTTTGGTTTTCCCCTTAATACCCATAATTGTTCCAAACACTGATTCAGCCACATTTTTCACTACATGCATAATATCAATATTGTGTCTCAATTTTAAGTCAACCCAATAAGGTAAATAAAAAAAATGCTCTTCTTAGTCCAATTCAAACCAGTATCTTTACGTTTACGCTTCCTTTTTGTGGCTTGCCCTTGGGCCTTTCCAAAGAAGAACCCAAGATCTTCGTATGGCTGTAATTGGTTCAAAATTTCTTCTCCAGACATGGGTACAATAGGGTCCCTATAATCAACTTCACCATTGAAATCTTTTTTATCTTTTCGCCAATGATGATCTTAAGGTAAGAATCTACGATACCCTGTGTAATACAACTTCATGCTATTGTGCAAATACATACAAGATGTCTCAGTCATGCAGAAAGGACATGCAAAATAACCTTTGGTACTATACCCAGACAGCATAACATATGCAGGGAAGTCATTTATTGTCCAAATAAGAGCGGCACGTAATGTAAATTTTTCTCCCTTATATGCATTATATGCTTCTACACCACTCCACAGCTCCTTTAATTCATCAACAAGGGGTAGTAAATAAACATCAATATTATTCCCCGGAGATTTTGGTCCAGGGATTAACAATGACATGGTCAAGAACAGATCCTTCATGCATTTCCAAGGTGGTAAGTTATATGGGACAAGAAAGACGGGCTAAATGCTGTATGCAATACTCAAGTTCCCAAAATGATTGAATCCATCAGTCACAAGTCCTAAACGAACATTGCGTGGATCTTGTGCAAAATCATCATAAGTTTTATCAAAATGTATCCACGCCTCACAATCAACCGGATGCCTCATGCTATTAGAATCAACAGCACGTTTCTCCTTATGCCACCACATGTCACGAGCTATTTCTTTGTTTACATACAATCTTCGCAGTTTAGGTGTCAAAGAGAAGTAGCGTAACACTTTACGAGACACTTTAGAACTATTAGATTTATAACAAGGCTCGTTGTACTTCTCATTTGGGCACTTGCTCAAGTTCTCGTATTCTTTTCTGTAAAGAACACAATCATTAACACATGCATAGATTTTTTTATATTTTAGCCCAAGTCACGGATAATCTTTTTAGCCTCATAAAAAGATTTAGGGATCAAAGCTTATGGTGGAAGTGCATCACTAAGTACTCCCAGTAGTACATCAAAAGATTTTGTGGTCCAACCACTCATGGTCTTCAAATGCAACAAAGTCACAATAAAAGATAGTTTTGAAAATCTATCACAATCGGGCAAAGATCCCTCTTTACATCATCTAACATTCTAAGAAAATTATCTACCTCACTTTCTTTTCCATTAGGTAACTTTTGACCAATGTCTTCCCCTCTTTGTCAGTTCTCATCCCAATTAACAGCTCCAATATCATTTAACATCATATCTAAATCATTATCATCATTTTCTTTATGCTCAACATTATAGGCAACATTGTCATCATCCAAGTCATCTTCAGATGCCTCGCCATGATAAATCCATCTACTATAATCTTTACGAATTCCATTTTTAATTGATGTGTCATCACAATATCTTTATATTGGTCATGATAATCGAGAGTGAGAGAGATGAACTTGAGAGTTCTTCGTCAACAATCGAGAAATCAAGTTTGCTATAATGGTTAAAAAGAAAGAAAAATCAAGTTTGTTGGAGAGATCCAAAATTATAGGAAGAAATGAAATTAAATATACTAGAGAGAGAGAGAGGAGTACCTGAGTAATGGTGATAAAACTGGTGGGAGGCGAAGGGAAATAAAAGAGTAGCACTGAATTCGTTTCACGCTGTGGGTGATTTTTGGTGAAGTGAATACCTAATTCGTTTCTCGTTGATTTTTGGTAAAGTGAATACTCAATTCGTTTCTCGTTGTGGGACGTCTGCCAAATCACGTGGCCAAGAAAAAAATGAAGGAAGAATTCAATAGAAGGACAACAATCATTAAGTGTGCATTTAATGCTTGAAAAAAGATTAATAGGTGAGTGGCCATTTTTTGCTTTTATTGGTATGTCGACCAAAGGATGACAAATTATTAATATAAAGTATTAAAATATTAAGATTTTTATTAAAATATTAATAGATGATATTTCAAAAAATAATGTGATTAGAAACTCAATTTATTAAAATATTAAGATTTTTATTAAATCTACATAATTAATTTTGAAAATCAAGAAAATCAATTTTTTAAAAATTAACTTTCAACTTGTCAAAAATATTTTATGAAATTAAAATGAATTCGACTTTTTTTTTTAATTTTTTCTTTCCAAATCAAAAAATATTATGAACAGATTAAAATTGATTTTTTAAATTATTTATATAAATCTATTATAATATTTTAATAAATTAATTCTCAAATCATAATATTTTACGAAATAATCTGCCTTCCAAAGTCCCACATTTGATAAGATTTTTTTTGGGGTTAAAATTTGAAAGGATTCGCTTTGGTTAAATAATTAACTCAAAGGAAGTTGTTGATGTGCCACTTCACCATGTTAGCCTTAGCCGGCCCCTTGACTTGATTGTCTCGACTTGACTATTTTGAAAAAAGATTAAGTGTAGAAAATTAGAGAAATGACTAGAGGTGGAGGTGTGGACTACAGCTGTGAGTGCATAGGCAACTTGGATGATGTACCTTGTCTTCCTTTCCCATACCCATTTATATTTTCTCCTTTTAAATATCTCATCCTAATAATTTTTTTTTTAAAAAAATGGCATTCTCAATCTGTGCCATCAAAATCTTATTTTTCTTTTTCTCGTCGTCAACTATGTAAAGTAGTCTTGAGTCGCAATAAACTTGGGGTTGAATTTGCTTTTCGTCTTCGACATCTTCTGCTGGATGGGTTAGTTCAATTCAATGGAGCCTTAAAAAATATCATGATGGGTAGGACAATCAATACACTAAATGATCGATAAAAAAAAAAATCTAGGAAAAAACTAAAATTGTTAAAAAACTGTCGATAGTGATAAAACAATCATATCATAAAGTTGTCAACAGTGACGAAATAGTATATCATTACTAAAGGGATCAATAGTGACAAGAAATATTGTCACTAAAGGTAGTTAATAGTGACAACAACCATTTTCGTCACTAAAAATGGTTAATAGTGACAACTTATGTATTGTTATTAAAAAGAGGTCGATAGTAAAAGAACAATCTGGCAATCGTTCGGTGAGTTGGGCCTTATCCACCCTTTGAGGAGATTGATCCCTATTTATTGACATGTCTAGGCATAACATGTCTCTTTGAATCGTGGGCCTTATAGAGCTAAACACCTTTTGCATTGAGCCTTTTGACCATGCCTCATTAGTTCTTCTTAAACAAGATTTTGGCTTCGAATTTTATGCATAGCGAAAATAAACACTAGAGATTTTCGTCCCTTAAAAGTCCAACCCGATTCGAATCGAATTTTGCCAGATCAAATATGGTTATTGAACACCGACAACTTGTTAAAAAAAAAAATAGCACTAACCATACTCTTTTTATTTTTTTTTTTCTTTTTAAAAAGGAAAGAATTTTTAGAATTACATTTTGATTGTGTATTTACAAATTTATTAAGTAAAATAATAATCCACAAGCCACAAATCATATGTACAAGCAAGCATATAAAAAAATTTATGTATGAATTCAAAATTTTCCAAATATAATTATTAATTTAAAGATTTGTTGCACAAAAAATGTGATACTAATTTCTTTTGCCCTTCCTTATGGTGCCAAACCTTAGCAACTGAACCGGTTAAAGTCACGGTTCAAGCTGGGCCCGGAAGGTTTGAGCCCAGGCTTGGCAGCCTGCACCCACTAGTTGGGCCTAGCTTGTTTTCCAAAGGCTACTAAAAGTCTGAGCTTAGGCCCCTGGAAAAAAAAACTTTTAGGTCTGAAATTTGTTGACCTATCCAAAGCCATTAATAAAGAATTAACTTATGCTTACAATATTGAGAAATTACGTGGAACTAAATTTTCTTAATCAATATCTCGATTTTAAATCTTGAGAATGAAATAACACGTTGAGAGAATCAACTCCTAAATTGAGCCCCACAGTAATCGAACCAATTTATTGCTTGAACCGGTTTAGTTGTATAACTTGGATACCTTTGTTAAGACCAAAAAACAAATGGATCTAGAAAATAATTTCTCCCCGGCTCCTAACAAAGTCAAACTTGAGACCCAAAGAGAGGAAGAGAATGGATTACTATTTGAACTAACCTCAATTTTTGTATTATATTGGGATTGTAAATCACAATAATTTTACTTTTGTTTTTTTTTTAATAAGAAAATGCAATCAAGCGAGATTGAATCGGAAAAGAAATAATAGAAGTGAAGAATATCTACCACTTAGAGTTGTCCCTGTTACACTTCATAATTTACGTAGCCACGTGGTGAGCACAAAGCGAACAATAATTTGCTTTATGGAAAGAGTTTATCATGTTAAGGAAGTCCTTATATATATTGACATTACCTGTCTTTGATCGTAATGGAAAGAGTAAATTCATGTATATGATATCGTAGGCAGTGGCACAGCTAGCGTTTGACTACAGAATGGCAAAGTATGCATATGGATGTATATATATATATATATATATATATATATATATATATATATATATATATATATATTGAAAGTATAGGGAATGTAAAAAATATAATTATCTAAAATGTAAAATATTAGAAATAAAATATGTGATAACATTATTAAAAAAAAAAAATGCATCAATTTTTTTATTGTTAGAGAAAAATTTTATTCAATTGTTTCATTCGGATTTTCATGTTCTGAAAACACGTGGGATGATTGCTTTATTCTTAATAGAAGAATATATACTATTTTCAATGTATATCACCAAATAATTACCTAGTCATTGATTCCTTATTTCATTGTGCAGTAGACTTTTTACAATACTTATAGTAGAAAAAATTGTTTCAATAGGAGTAGTCGCAGCATACAATAACAATATCAAATTAATTAAAAAAAATCAATAAATATAAAATATATATATATATATATATATATATATATATATATATATATATATATATATATTAATCATCTTCTGAGAAAGCTCTCCAATTTCTTTGGGTGCCCAAAACCTCTCCAACTTCATGTCCCATTAATTACATATTTTATTAAGATTTGAATTTTAAAAGACAGAGACAATTGTTTAAAGGGTAAAAAAAAGACAGAAAAGAGGAGAATTGATAAATATTGTATATTATTTAAATATGTAATAGATGGTACACAAGACGGTGGGTTGTATTTATATAGACCAAGTCTCTGACCCTAATAATGGTGAATGGGGTGTAATATGTATACCAAATATACTCTCAATATACAATAAATAATGTGTTATTAATAATAGTGAATATTGTATTACTAAGATTATATTAATAAAAAAGATAAAAATAATGAGAGTTGAAAATTATTTATAATTATTTACGAGAGGCGTGAAAGATAAAATCAATATTATCTTTTATTTAAGGGCAATATTGAGAAATTAAGCGGCTATAAATTTTTCAAAATGTAAGTCACCCTCGTCGACTTCATCATTGATCAACTCGACTTGAATCAGATTTTATTGAATTCACAGTCAATCATGGGTTATTCTATCATTCCACGAGAACTGAGACCAGTGGAAACAATGTCCATAGATAGTGGTCGGGATCAATTTTGGAGAACAAAATTTTTCAAAAATGTTTTTAATAGGAAAATCTCGGATGGTCATTATTTATTCAGACAACCATCTAATAGTCAGTATCTTGGGGGGTATTCCATTGTATAAAGCACTTTATGATCAATTCAATTGGTTAATTAAGCTCCCACACATAGATTTTCTATTTTACTCTTTCATTTCCTTTTTTGATGATCTTCAATCAATCAGATGGTATTCCTTATAATGCATAGGTTAAAGGCCTTTTTTTTTTTTTTGGTTATTATAATGAATAAGATCACTACAAGCCTTGGGCACTAAGCTCTCACAACAATCTCCACTCTCTCTCTTTGATGGCATCTCAACACTTTTCAATTCAGTAAGTGGACACTAGGCATCTTTTTCTGGAATTTCTGAATGCTTTAGAGGCCACATATCTGATTGTTCATGCCAAGTTTTATATGATTAGATATTATATGTTAAATAATAATAATAATAATAATTTTTATAATGTCAAATAAGATAATTTTGTACAGAAAACTTGCATTTTTTTTTCTTTTCATTTATATGATTTCTTAGGTGAATTACTCTTGATTATTTCCTTTATGATGTTTCCTTAAACTAATCAATTATATATCAATCATCAAGAAAGTCAAGATAGTACAAAACTTTGAAAAACAAGGTAATCCTTCTTTTTGACTCTCTCTCTCTCTCTCTCTCTCTCTCTCTCTCTCGGGTGACCGAGTAATGTATGTGCATCCGACACTTAACTTATTTAGATAGACGATATATATATTGGAGTGGATCATAATTATTGGGTCACCAGAAGAGGACATAAACATATGTGATTAAGACCTATACATAATAAAAGAATTTGTATTTGTGGGTCTTCTCCAAAAGTGACAATAATATACCTATGATGACCTTTTGAGAGAGAGAGAGAGAGAGAGAGAGCTTTTAACTTTGCTTTACAAGCCAAAAAGAGAATCTTTGATCTTTCTACATGGCATTGCATGAGGGTTGGGCATTATCTAATTGTTGATAGTGGGGGGTTGTCTTTCCTCTAGCTTGCCGTCTTGGTCTTCTGATTTGAGATATTTGCTTTTGCTTAGACCCACAACCCACGAATTCCAAAGCCTGTGAAATCCCAATTCCAACCACGTCAAAAGTTGTAGTACCAACACCTACTCCATAAAAATTGAAACCCAAAACCAAATAATTTGTGCGGCACATTGCCTGGTTGTCATGTCATGTCGCCCTTGAAATGAAACTGGATTTCCATATTTTTTTCTTGTAGTCTTTTTCTATTTATATAGTCAAATTCATGAAAAGAAAATATCAAAAGAAATGGCCACGCGAGTAGTAACTCTTTATATTATCTTCCGGGCAACATAATCTTTATCAACTCTTGACCTAGTTGTTTGTTTGTGAGAGAAATTTGATCAAATTTTCGAGACTTGAACTGGGATTGAGGAAGTTGGGTTTGAGTGGTAGGGTTCGGAAAAGTGTACAGTAAGGAAAAAATAGGTATTTGACAAAAAATATTATATTTAATTTATAGAAATGGATATAAAAATAAAAATTATATCTGTTACCGTTTCCAAAATAAACAAGAGTAAAATTTTTAAAACTCCTTTCTATGAGGGATAAAGAAACAGAAAATTTGATATAATTACATTTTCAATTTGTCATTATACATTTTTAAAATTTTTGTCGCGTCACCTGTATTATCTCTCTCTACCGTTTTGTCATTTATATTCCGTATTTCAAATCAAATACTACTGCAAAGTTTCAAATAAATAATACTCGAAATTAAATTATTAAATTATTGTCCGTGTCGGTGGATGAAGTGTGAGAGGAGAAAGTTATGTGATTAAGTCACTTGAAATAATATTTTGAAAGAGGGGGTTTAGGTGAGTAGAAGAAACTTAAGTATGCATATTTACTATTTGAGAGTCCTTTTTCATCTTTTTAATGAGGATGGGGAAGGAACCGATGGTTTTGGAGGGGAAGGATTTAGAATTTATTAGAACTAAATATATATCAAATTTATCTTTTTTCCTTTATTAATTTTTTTTTTTTAAATGCAAACAAGAGGAGAAAAATGTTTCATGCCTTCCCCTTTCCCTTCTAAATACTCCCCTTCCCCATGCTCTAAACTCTCAAACAATACACTTCGAAACTAAAAACTAAAAAGAAAACAAATAGTTTGGTCTTCGGGTTGGCTAAGAATATAAAATCTGGTCCCGAATAATTTACTTCAAGTGAAATTTTGATTGAAGGCATTTTTTTTTAATATCAATGACTCTACTTTGTCAATTATGTGACATCATGCTGTTAAAAAAATATTATTTATTAAAATCAAATCAATTAATTACAAAATATTATGTATTAGAATAAACCAATAATTGATTTAATTTTGAAAATATTTGATTTCTTCTATTTTCATATTTGTAATAATAAATTTTCTATATAAATCCAAACTATTGTAATATTTTATTAAAATAATAGATTATTAGGATTTCATATTTTTATATTATTTTCCCATTTTTAACGATATCAGAACTATATTTAAATTTCCTTGTCTTTAATGTTGTGAGAGATTTTGTTCAAAGTTCTTTAATATAAAAAATATATATGAGGGGAAGAAGAAAATAATTCTGTCTTAATAATGAGTAATAGTTAACCAATTATGCGCGGGCTTTAATTACGGTTCTAACAATTCTTGTTGCTAATTTTTTTCTAAATTTAATCGACCACTTAATTAATTTTGTTAATATGAAAATACGGAGACCTTATAGTTAGCCTCAATTTTTTTTTTTTCATTTTTTTTATACATAGGAGAGAGTTGAACTCGAAATCGTTAAGGGAAAAGGATGATGTCAGTTAAGTCATAGCTCATTGGCCTCATTTCTCTCTTAATTTGTGCTATACTAATAAATATATATTAATAATCAAGGCTACAAAATCTTTGGCTATGCATGGCTCGAGCTAGGTTTTCAAATTATTGCATCGTAGTTGGGAGTATAGGTCTTCTAATCTAGGGTTTAAAAGATCAAACCCTATCTTTTTAAAAATAGTTTGATTTCAAATTTAATGTAAAAAAGGGATATCATTAGCAATGTTGGATTGTTAAAAGATACCTTTGGCAATATTTTAACTCAAAAGTGCATAAGTAAAATCCAAAAGAATATTCAAATGTCTCAAGTATTAAATTTAAAAGGCTCCTTCTCTAAAGGCATATATTCTCCAGCTTTTGATAGGCAAAAGCATGTGGTCTTCTGTAATGGATTCCTAGATCCAAATCTGCTCTCCTTTTGGAATATTTATATGTTTCAACAGGATAAAACCCCATCATTCCTGCAAGAAAATTCTGTCGATTAACCAAAATGTCCTTGGATGTTGACAAGAAAAGCTTAATTGCTTTGCCCCCACAAGGTAAAATTGAGACAAAATTTGAATTTGGGTGTTTTGAGTCATTTTAATCTTAGGTTTTGGCACCGGTTACATAATTAGCAAGGAATTGTAAAAATGATTATAAAGTTGCCATCATGGTAAAAAATTCTGAGTTTAGGAATTAAATTCAAGATAAAATATTTATTTAAAGTAGATATTTTAATTTAATATTGTTCGATAGATGACACTATTGTAATAATACTGAAAGAGGTGCTAACCCCAACTATCTCTCTCGCAACCCATTGTTTGGGCGAACAATAAAAGGATAAAATTGATAATTGAAACGTCCCTATGATTATATATTATATTGAAATTTAAAATTTAAAATAATTTTGATACACAAAATCTTAATTCAATTTGTGTCTATTCTCAAATTTAAAGTTTAGCTGATTTAATTGAAGCTTACAAAAGAAAAAGAGGAAAAATAATTATAAACTATAAATTTGGGTAACGAGACGAGTAGGGTTAATACCCCTTGGTGGGGGTGACATTTTGAATTTCTCAAATATGCATAAAATTATGGTATAAGACAGATATTCCTTTTCTTGTTCTCGAGAACATGGAAATCCAAGCTAAAATGGAATAAAGGAACAGTGAAATCTCACATGAATTCTGGCTCAGATTTTCTTTGGGGGATGTTAATTTGGACTTGAGGGTCATGTATGTGCCTCGAAATTAGGAAATACTTTTGGGGGGCTTTGTTTGGATTTTAGTCTAATCCCCTAACCCAATTTTCGAAACCAAGTAAAAGACAACAAAAGAAACAAACATACCCTTGGTGACAACATTTTCCTTTTCTCTAAACCCTATTCTCTACTTCAAAGATCTGTATGCTTTTTACAATCTAGAAACATCCCATAGTTAATTTTTCTTTTTGCTTGAATGCCCATTATCAAAAATTTAATTAATTTTATTTGAATAATTATAGATTTTAATTTAGATATTCATTTTTTTAATGTATGTTTTTTTATTTATAAAAATCAAATCCGAGATAAAGAAGTTAAATGTCATCTGATTAAACTCACAGATTATTTAATGACACATCTCATAGGTAATTATAGACCTGGGTGAGTTCATATAATTGATATTATCGCAAAGAGTCTTGAGAGAGAAGACGGGGAGGGAGAGAGAGAGAGGAATCCAATAAGGGTCTTGAAAGTTGAAGCCTTTAGGTGTTGGGGAAGGGAGAGAATATTCTAGGGGTCAATAAGGCTCATCAGCAAACTCCAAAAATGAAATGCTAAACAAAGATGGGAAAGCAAAGACATGATTAGATTATGATTATTAAGGTTTAGGGTAGAAGAAAGAAGTCAGCTCACAAGTAGACGACCGCTCACACTAATCCAAAAATTCACTGCCTTTGTCAGCCTTCTGTCCCCGTTCCCTTTCCCAATTCCCATTCACTTTCCAAATCTTGGTATTTCTATTACTTCTTTGGCCACTCCTTTTATTCTCATTTCACTATTCTAAGATCCTTTTTTTTTTACCCACCAAATTTATCTATTTTAATTAATTAGCTCTAGTTTAATAAAGAGTTCATTTCACAAAGTTGATATTATAATTGAAATTAAGTAAAAGTTTTAATAAAAAATTATTTATATAATAATCAATTTTTTCTTATAAAAAACTTATTTTTTATCAACGAATCTCCATTTTTTTTTTCCACTAAAAACTTTTCTTTAGGCAAGTGAAATAAGAAACAAATCGAACAGACTTGAGATCTTTCAAACAGTTCCAAAGAATACCACACACTGATTTTTTGTGTATTTTTTTTTCCTTTTAGCATTTCAAGGTTAGAAAGATATAATCCATCTTTGTGATGATGATTTCTTTTGATTTTCTCGTATAAAAAATGATATGTTTATAATTTAAATCAAATATTTAATAATTTAGATAACAAAATATAATGTCTCACAATTCCATCTTTGTGTATTTAATAATTGAATTTATTTATTATTTTTATTTGTGTTGGGAATGTTTACAAATGAGATGGGAGAACAAATATCAAATTTTCTAAATCTATGAAAGATATTTAAAAAATTTTTAAAATGCCATTGTTATATTCAAAACGTTCTACATGATGGAAAGAAAAAAAAAATCTGAAATTTTTAGTTTAATGAAAGAGAATTTTTATATCATTCACATACCTAGTATACAATTTACTCTATCAATACAACAAATACAATTTCGTAACCTAGGAAATTCTAAATTTAGAGATTGGATCTTCTATAAATTAAAGATACCGACGCCTGATTGATCCAGTAGATAGGTATAAGTTTTATTTAAATAAGATCTAAGATAAGGAGTTTTATCCTTTAAGAGTTGAACTCATCTCAAATTTGATTTAATCAAATTCAACGTGATTATGAGATAATAGTGATTTATATAAAAAAAAATAGAACCAACTAATATTAAAATTCTTGTAATTTCAAATCTAAAAATTTCTAATGTCAAAAAATATAAAATTTGAAATAACATAATTTTTTTGGTGAAAGAATCTACACGACTTCTTAATTCTATTTTTACTAAATTACTAATTTTTTGTAATTAAATAAATTATAATCAGAAAAGATGGAATTGTAAACTTTCTCGATTTATGACATATATTTCATATTTTATGAAAGTCTAGAATGTACATATAATAAAATAATTTATTTTAATATTAAAAAGGAGAAATTCAAAGGGTGAAACATATGGAGTGAGACTGTGAGGTGAGAGAGAACATGTTTATAGTTTTCAAGGGCGATTATTCCCTTTTATTCTTGTGCCTTCGTCGTTTCTTTTGGTTTTACCTTCTTTGACAGTTGGGCACGTGCATTGTCGACCGTGCATTTTTATTCCCCAAATCAACAAAATCCTCATTATTATATTAAAATTATAAAAAAAAAAACTATTTTAAAAATATTTTTAATTAAAATGATTAGACTCATCGAATCATTATTATATAAGATGATTAAATCTTTTTTGCCAAAAATAATTTTAGAAGTAGATTGACGTAATATTAATGTGACACAGACATTGTAGTGACGTGATAAAATAAGCCATTTTGATTTTTTAAAATAATCTTAAATAAAAATTATTTTTATTTTTAACATTATAATTAATATTTTTCCCTTAGATTCAATTTATTTAATCTCTTTTAACTAACTCTATTTTCTTGCTTTTTCTTACTACATATGCTTATTATTTTTAATAAAATTGTAAAAATCACAATAATTTTTTTTTTTTTTGATTTCCTTTTTTTCCCCTAGATTTGAAAATTATGGAGCACAGGAACTCAAACTAGGTTTGAGATTAAGAGGGAAAGTAAGTAACTCAAGGGAGAAGCCACAGATATTTTGTTAGGGAGTGAAGTAAAGCATACATTCTGAATTATAATTTAATTAAGCAGCGCAAGAGTATTATAATTATAATCAAAGAAGCGCAAGAGTTATAAATTTTAGCGGGACAAATAATATTTTAAATTATTATTTTAAAACTATATATAATTTTTTTCTCAAAATTTCAGGTGGTTCTGCCTTCACATTGGATGTTGCTATCTTTGATTTGTTTATTATTTCCTTAGCAACATAGGAAAAATTCCATAATTATTGCTCATAAGTGATATCTAATAATTATTTTAAACATTTCTTATTAATCTTATATGGTTTTTGCCTTGATAGAAAAATTAATGTGCCACTTAAGGAATTAATGGATTCTTTATATTAAATTAACTTTTATTACCTTTTGTTTGTGGAAATACCAGCATTTTAAGTACACTTTTTAACTTGTTTGATCGGTTTAGCTAGCCGATATGATTACAATGATGTAATAAATAATAATAATTTTCATAATTATAAAAATATAATATCTTTTCATAATTATAATATAAAGTATAAAAGGAAAAAAGATAAAAGTTAATGATAGTAATAAAAATACAAAGTATAACACAAATAAAAGAAAGAAAATCTAGATGGTACATCGCAAAATTATAAATTTATAATCTTACATTTATCTTGAAAATGTATCATCATAGTCATGCCGGCATAGTGTTGTAACCAATATTTTGAAATGGAAAAAAGAAGAGATTAGAAAGCAAAATGGAAAAAAAAATAAGAATTAATTAATAGAAAGGAGTAAGATATAAAAAGTCATAATCATTTTATAAATTTTAAATTTGAAAAACTGAATATAAAGATTAAATTAGAGAAAAAATAGTCCAATCCGATTTAATTTAGCTTATTATGATATCCATTTTTTTATTTACACGACTTTTTCTCATATTTTATCAAATTCACTTATATATATTAAACCAAGTATATACGTGAAGATATAGTTTTATTTTGTTAATATTGAAGAGATATGAGATATCTATGTACATTTTCAATAATTTAATCAGTTCATCCAATGCTATCCTATTAAACAAAATCCAAACCAATTCAAGTATACAAGGTAATATTAAAATGGTTATATATATATATATATATATATATATATATATATATATATATATATATATGAGCAAAATGGTCGTAAAAATAACAAAGGAAAAAAAATTATTCATTGATGTCTTAGTAGTCGAGGGTAACTAGAGAGATGTCTTAGCAACATTATTTGTTGTCCCAGTCACATTTGAAACTTTTCTTTCACACATGCTTATACTCCAATAATATATATTTTAGTCTAAATTGGCCTTCCCAATTACACAACAAAACTATATCCATCAAATATTAGCTTTTTACTCTCTCTCTCTCTCTCTCTCTCAATTTTCCAAACTACAAAAGGAATTAGAGATGTCACGCTCCGATCCTCAGATCGAGCACGCAACAACCGCCGTGTTATCTCAATACATGGGCAGAACCTCCCCATATACCGGGACTCCGCAAGACTATATTACTGAACGATAAATCTTCCAGTACACAAATTCATCAAGATAAGAAAATCATGAAACTATACACATGCAAAGGACCCATCTGGTCCATCACTGTACACACAAACATGCGTCGACACACATTTAGGAAGGGGGTTCCTGTACACGCATGCATGCAGTGTGGCCATTCCAGCTAATCCAGAATTCTCAGAACAAATAAAGCATTCAAAAAAAAAGAAGTCACAAATCATAGTCGCAGGATTTTACTAATACTTGCCTTAAAAAAAAGTCATGATCAATAAAATCCAAACGGTATGAGATATACAGAATTTCATAATACCGAAAGTAAATATCGAAATTCAATATTTCAATCCAAATGTCCCAGTACAAAATAAAACATTTTTCAAAAACAATTCAATCAAAATAATGAAGTCTCAAATCATAATCGTCGGATTTTACCAATACTTGCCGAAGAATTCAATTAGTATCAGTAAAATATGCCCGGTATAAGATGTACAAAACTTCCTTTCCATGGTTCTACGATCTACAATTCCCAAAAACCCTACACTACTAAATACCTATGCAAATCAACAAAATATCCTTCGCAAGCTCCAACGTCCAGTCTCCGAACTAAGTATTCTCTGAAAAATATAGAAAGAGAGGTGAGTACTGAGGATACTCAGTGAGTAGAGTGCAATGATGTGATTGCGTCCATAAATGACGGGTGAATATGGGGTAGTCAAAGCAAATATCTTAAACAACACTTTTTATATATATATATAAACATGTTCAATAAATCAAACAATTCGCAAAACATGCATCCACATCAATTATTCTTTCAGAAAATCATGGAGTCCCATAAAAAACACTTCTGTCTTAGATTTGGCCGAACCCAGACGAAAGCCCGCCAAGGATTTTTCAATCCAATGTTTCAAAATATACCCCATTCTTTGGTGTTGGCTCGTACCTCATCGAGGTGCAAACCAGATATAGTACGACTTCTGCAGAGGGAGAGATGTCTAACTCCCTCGTACATCCAAGCCCAACCACGCCACCCCGTCAGTCATTCCGTAGTGGGAATGACTATAGTCATTAATTACTAGCACCCTTCATTTCTCAAATATTTCATTTCACAAATCATGTGCCATAATTTCCAACAAATAATCATCAATTTCATATCACAACAATTTATGAAACAATATCAAATAACATATGGCACACATGCATTCATAAACACAGTGGATGCATTCATACTTCATAATCTAGTTCAGATATCCTACAATCATAAAACAATTTATATAAAACAGGTAAAAATCTTTCAAAATCATTTATAAAATAAATTTTAAAACAAGTTACTCATTTAAAAATACAATGAACTATCCATTTACCTCTAGAGAGGGTGTTCACTCTCAATTTATCAATCAAATCCGAATTGATTCCTTTCAAGTTTTCAAAAGGTTAACCTTGACAAATTATCACAATTTATCATCAATTTTTTTTCTAATTTAATATGGCCTCAATTTGCATATCCACAAATTCTATACTCTCTTTTCATCAACCTAAGATTATTTGCCGCTCTAATAAACTTTAATTTCCAATATTTCTAAACTCGCCCAATTTCTTTCGAATTTACATAACCATAATATTTTTCATGCATATTTTAAATTAAACTCTAAGGAAAACTATTCTAATCAACCCAACAAGATCTTATTATCTTCTAACATGCTTCTTTCGTATCAGATAGCCTAGTTTATGTAAAATTCTAGATTTAACCTTAATAATCATATATAGAATTTCAGAAATACATCTTATTCAAATCCCACACATTTTCAAGACATATACAGGATTTCTCACCCTAAATTAACCCTAAATTCATTCAATTTATCGAAGGGATTAGAATTTCCCTCACATAGGGCTTTCGCAGCTCGCAGACCTAACTTTCGTGTACCCTCAGTTCAGTCCGGAACTTGCAATACTTTTAAACTTATTCAAAATTTAGTAATTAGGTTTAAATTACCAAGAAAATCAAAACCCCTAAGCAATTGATCAACAATCGGCCCTTACCTGTACAATGGAGGAATCGTAGAGACCACAGCCTAGGGTTTTCAGAGGTCGGTTGACGACTGCCAGTTTGGGGCTTCAATGGAGGTTGCAGAAAGGTATTGCAGTGGCAGAGAGAGGGAGCAGCGGCGCACGAGCGAGGGGGGAGAGTGAGAGCTCTGCTATCGCGCACGGGAGAGAGGAAGAGAGAGTTCTATTCACGTGCGAGGGAGAAAAGGAAAGAGAGAGAGATTTACAAAGAGAGAAACAAAGAGAGACAATGGAGGGAGAGAGACCGTGAGCAGCGGAGTAAGGCGGAGAGTGGCGGAGAGAAAGAAACAGAGAGGAATTCGATCGAGAGAGAGACGGGAGGAAGAGAGAGACGGGAGGAAGAGAGATGAAATTAGGATTCAATCCCTAATTGAATTGGGGAGAGGGAAGTACAGTGTTTTGGCCAAAACGCTGTGCTTCCTTCCTTCTCCTCTTTTTTTTTTAATATATAAATAAATAAATAAATAAATATTCATATATATATTTTTATACATACTTTTCACTAAATTTTAAATTTCATAAAAAATGAAATTCACTACGAATCGTGGATACGATATTTAAAATATACCAAAATTTTCAATTTAATACCTCAAAATCGAAAATTAATAAAATTTAAAATTTTTCTTTTATAATTATCAAAATATTTACAAAACATCTCTAACACCAAATTTTCGGTGTTACAAGAAATGTCAATTTTTTTTTATTACACAAGAATTCGAATTTGGGATTTTCAGATTAGAAAAAGAAAATTATGACTACAATTTAGAGATGTCAATTTACTAATACAATACATGAAGCCAAGAGCATACCTAAAAGTGGAACTATAGTATTCGTCCCTGATTGTAACTAGTTTAAACAGCTTTTAATTCTCTTGTAATCACCCGGTAAGGAAGGAGAACTCCTTGATACTAGAAATTTTTCTTATTGCTGTAAAATTCTAATTCTCTTATATTATTGATAAGGAAGGAAATCTTCCTAAAATTTCAAACTTTTCTTAATTCCAAGAAAGATTAAATCTTTTAGAAATCTTTTACCACAAACACTTGTCATTTTGGAAAATCTTAAACAAAAAAGGAAACTAGAATTTTTTACATACCTTGGAATGCTATAAATATAGAGTATAGGCAACGTTCAGAGAGAATTCAGTTTTTGACATATGAGAGGGAGGCAGTTGTAGGGCTTTATATCAAATTCTATATATCATTCAGAGGGGGTTTTATACCCAGTTCTATACACCATTCGGAGGGGATTTCATATAAAATTCTACATATCGTCAAAAGTATGACTTCATGACAAAGTTATATCACCACTGATGCATGTTTCTATTTAATTTTATACATACGGATACGACTTCATACTCGATCATATACGCATGATAAATTTATTATTTCTCTTTACATATATATATCACATCGAGACTATACAGGGTTATATTCGAGACCCTTTGATCGATCTATTATCATTTTTACTGATTTGACCGTCGGAATACTCCCACCAGGTAACCCCCGGTGGGGTCTTCTACAGGTTTCTTTATGGATGACAATTTGGCCAACTCACCAACACTAACCAAACTATACATATGCACATAGAGACAATGTAGGGTTATATCCTTTCGCTCTCTCAGTCTTTTCATTATTTCATTATCACTCTAACTTGATTATCGGAATCCCCCTATCAGACCAGTCCTGATGAAGTATTTTGTAGGTTTTCCTTTAGCAAAACTCCGAGAACCCATCACTACAAGGCTTTTCATTCGAGTTAGAAAGAACAATCATCTGTTGAGCTAAAATCAACTCCAAACAACTCCAACAGTCTCCATGTTAAATAACTTTACAAGGTAAAAAAAGATCAAAATTAAATAGAGAAAAAAAAGAACATTATATCATAATTTAGAAAGTTCACGTAAGAAACATAATTTGTACGAAAGCAAATAAATATGAATATTGAAGTACAAAAATACGTGTGTATTTAAAAACCCAAGAAAAATTAAGTTGAATTTTCTCATAAGCGTTTTCTGGTTCTCGGGTATTTACGTGTATTTTAGTACATTAAATAAAAAATAAATAAAAGGGCAGCAATTATGGGATAATCATTCCAAATGGGAAAGGCATGGAGACACTTTTCCTTGGACCTCATCATATGTGTCATCATGCACCTTTGGGAGAATTTTTTTTCTCCTCTTCCACTCCCCTCCCCTTGCTTCCCAACTTTAACTTAGTACTCTTCTATTCGGACCAACATCCAGTTAAAATTGCTGCAACTTTGAGAATAGAGAGAGAGAGAGATAGAGAGAGAGAGAGAGAGAGAGAGAGCGAGTTCTTTTCATTTATTAACTTCCTCTTCCCAGCCTTCATTTCAAAGTGTCCTGTCTGTGGGGTTATCTCTTAATTCTCTTGATTCCATCACTTAATTCTTTGCAGAGAGAAAGAGACAGAAAGAGGGAGAGATCTACTACATCTTTAACTTGCTACCATACCAAATCAAAGCCCATAGAATATTTCATTTTGTTGGTTTTCTACCCAATACCATCTCTCAATGAGATAGTGGCCCACTCTTTAGCTTGCCAAATTCAACTAGCATATAATTTCTCTTTTGCATTTCCTTTGTAAATCTTACAACAAACTGTGAAGAGAGAGAGAGAGAGAGAGAGGGTTGAGAGAAAACATGTTAGTAAAGATGACAGAAGAAACAATCTCAAATAATTTAATCCCAAATCCAAATTCTGGATCAAACCCTCCACCTATCAAAAGGAAAAGAAATCTTCCAGGAACCCCAGGTAAGAATCTCTCTCTCTCTCTCTCGACTTGCTATATTATACACAGATTTAAGAACGAGAAAACGCAAGATTTGATTTTGAGTTATTCATGTTATAGATCCTGAAGCAGAAGTCATAGCTCTATCCCCAAAAACTCTAATGGCAACAAACAGATTCCTATGCGAAATATGCGGCAAAGGCTTTCAAAGAGATCAAAATTTGCAACTGCATCGGCGAGGGCATAACCTCCCATGGAAGCTCAAGCAAAGGACAGGCAAAGAGCCTAAGAAACGCGTCTATGTATGCCCCGAGAAGAGCTGTGTGCATAATCATCCTTCAAGGGCTCTTGGAGACCTAACTGGCATCAAAAAGCACTTTAGCAGGAAGCATGGTGAGAAGAAGTGGAAGTGTGAGAAGTGCTCAAAGCGTTACGCAGTGCAGTCAGATTGGAAGGCGCATTCCAAGACATGTGGAACTAGGGAGTATAAGTGTGATTGCGGGACTTTGTTTTCAAGGTAAAATAAAACAAACCCTAGTTTACTTTTGCTGTTTTAGCATTTTTGTTTTATGTTGTTTTAGGTGTTTTGTGTTTGTGAGTTTCGAGGGGATGTATGTATTTGGTTCCAAGTGGTTTAGCAGTAGTAATGATATAATGGGAAAAAAAATATTAAGAGCCAAGAAGGGCAGGTGAAATGAAACCTGAAAAAGGATTTTTGAGGCTGTAATGTTTTTGTCTTCTGCTTGCTATTGATAGGCTAGGGTCTCTCTCTCACACACATACATAAAAACCCCAAAATTGTATCTTTGCCTTTTGTCTTCCTATCTATGTGCGTTTTGGGGAGATAAAAGTACGGGGTGCGGACACTTATTATGATCACGTTATAGCCTTATTTTCCTTAGCTTATAAATATAATTTCAATATGTTTTATATGGTTTCAATGCTATGCCACTTGATCACACAAAAGGTCCCTCTCTAGTTTGTTTCTCTTAAACACTCCCAACATTTGATTCTCTCAATTAATCTTGCACTAAATTCAGTAAACCTTTTCCTTTTTTCGTTTTTGGATTGATTTCAATGTGAGCAGAAGAGATAGCTTCATCACACACCGGGCATTTTGTGATGCCTTAGCAGAAGAAACTGCAAGAATCACAGCCGCAGCAAGCATAAACAATGTAACGGCAGGCAATCTCAACTATCATTTTATGGGAAATCCACTAGTCCCAAACATGTCACAACATTTCTCTTCATTATTCAAGCCAATCTCAGGCAATGACCAAGTGATCGACCAATCAAGGCACGGACTTTCCTTGTGGATGGGCCAAACATCCCAGGGCCATGGCTCAGTGGGAAGTACTATTAGTCTCCACGAGCTTCATCAAATTAGTTCATCAGGAGTAATATACAATGATCCACTTTTATCTTGCTTGAATCCACCTCCTTCGGATTATCAATTGAATTGGGTGTTTGGAAGCAAAATCTCATCAAACAATGGGGAAGAACTATCAAGCACATTGTCACAACATGAAAGCGCTCCTTCATTATATAGCACTCAACGCACCAATACCACTACCCATCAAACACCTTCAATGAACATGTCAGCCACGGCTTTGTTGCAAAAGGCTGCACAAATAGGACCAACTTCAACTGGTCCAACATTTTCAGGAAGCTTTGTTTTGAAGTGCAACAACACTGATCAGGTTCAAGATGGGAACAGGATTTGTGGCTTATATGGAACAACCACAACAAACACTCCACCAAGTAGTATTCTTGGGGGTGGGACTGAGAACAATAATAGTACCATGAATGATCTCTCATCTTTGAATCAATTGCAAATGCACCCAGCGAAGCGGCAAAAGATCTCACTAAGTGAAGATAATGGAGGTGGAGGACAAACTAGGGATTTCTTGGGTGTTGGTGTTCAGCCTATTTGCCACCCATCATCAATCAATGGATGGATTTGATCATAAGATTATTGGGAAGTGAAGTTCATAGAATGAAATGGAATTCAATTATTTTTCTCAATATTTGGGGCGGAGGGGGGGAAGAAATGCAAAAGTTGATAATAAAGTGAAGTTGAGGGGAGGGGAGGGAATTTAGTATTTGGAACCTTTTGCAGAGGTGGAAAAAGGTGGCATTTTAGTGCTTAACGAGGGCAAAAAGTTTGTGCTCGGAGAACTGTTTAAGGGGGATATATGTTGATGAAGGGAGATCCATGCATATTCTCTTACACTTGAAAGCTGCAAACTTTTAAAAATGGTAGCTTTTATATTTTATTTTTGATAAAAAGGCGGGGTAAGTGGTGGAGGCAAAGCAAAGAGAACTCCTTTTCATCTCCATTATTGGAATGTTTCATCACCATATTGTGGGTTTGATTGTCTTGTCGAAATTAACTTGGTATTAAAAGAATATTTCATTTGTAAAAGCTTGATTCTTTGTTTCAAATACTAAGGCAATCATGCTTTAGACTTAGTAGCCTTTTTCTTGGCTCGAACATATGCATTTTCTAGCATCCCAAGTTAAATAATCGTCGGACATGCAATATTAGTGTACAACACATAATTTGGACTATTAAAAACTGATCACGTACTTAGCCATTATGTGTGATTTTAGTTTATTAAGTTCATACCAATCATGTGTTCTTTTAGTAGTCTTGTACTAAATGTGGTGATTATACAGTGGTATTTGATTAAATAACCTCAGAGAAAGCCATTGGGGTACTACTTTGAATCGCAAACAAATTTTTTGCCCCTTTTATTAATCAAGTGGTGAGACATATTTCGATGGTGCAATGCTCTTTCCTCATTTTGCTCTTGATTAGATGTGATATGATCTGATTATCTCATAAAAAGTACAGTATCACATTTGAATTATGGTGCAGCGGCGTGCATAGCCCCTAAAGTAAATCAAGGCATGGTCCTATGCCCTCTGCAAAAAATGGTTGCACAAAAAGGACGAAAGGCTCCGGTGTGCTAGCTCTTGTCTAAGGATGTTTTGTTCGGATACTTAGTGACCTATATGACCACTTAATATTTTAACATTAATATTTTCTCAATTAATAGAGATAAATGAGTGAAAAGAAATTAATAGGGGTTACAAGAATATTTTGGAGGAAGATTAAAGACATATCATCTTGGGAGACTCTTCATTTTTCTCAATTAATAGAGACCTATCATGTTGGGAGACCTTACATTTACCTCTAAAACTCATGATGGGAAGGAGTCTCACTCTAAAAAACTAAGGCTCTTGGCCCCTCTCTCCACTCAAGAGGTTTTGTAGTTGTTATGCCCATGAATATTACAGTCATAAAGAGAATTAGGAGAGTAAAGATCAGAGAGCATAGGTTAACAGATCGGAGGACCTGGATTGGGTTTTGGCTATCATAAAAGCTATGCATAAACGAGGAAAGATACTACAACTATCTTCAACGCCGAAGGTAAGTTTGTCATATTATTATTATATTTGATTTACCCTCAATATGTTTACGTACGAATAATATGTCTTACGTGTTTATCCTATGTAACTTTAACTAGTTTGGACTAATTTTTTTAGATGATTCTTCTAATTAAATAATTTGTTATGGCGCTCTTTCAAATGCATAATCTGCAGAGCAGATTTCGCATGTATCATAGCTTGCAATCAAAGAGTTGGAATATTCTTTTCATCTCACTTTTACAAGTAAAAGGATCAAAGCAAATGAAAAAAGGAAGATACGAATATATATATATATATATATATATATATATATATATATATATATAAAGGACACAAAAAGTGATGAAGAATTTATCGTGATGAGTTTAATCTTTAGATTGTGTATAATTCACTTTTACCACTTCATGGTAGAAGTAAGGGCCACTTGCCTTTTGCTTCCTTAAAAAAATTACAAACAGAGTCCTTAATCCTAAACTTTTGAGTCTATCATTTGAGAGACTAATATAAGAATCGATCATGACAAATTTTGCCTTTTGGTTCCTTAGTTGTGAAAAATATATATATTTTTTGTTCTTGAACTTACTGCCAAGTCTACAATGAGGGGGGATTCTGCACTATTTGCATCTCTGTGCATGACAAATATGTATAAATTGAGGACAAAATTTTGAGTGTTCAAGCGTCAAAAAAATTCTCCACTCCATGTTGATGCAAATATGCTTTCAAGAAGAAAAACAAAAAGATTGTCATGTTGTGTGTGTCCTGCACTAGGACTGGTGCCCAAACTTTGGCTTTTGCTTCTAAGGCTATGATGCTTTGGTGTCTCCACTTGGGATTTTTCTTGTACTATCATGTCCCATTTTATGCACTGTGCTTTTCAAATTTATTTTTATCTAATAAATACAAATTTTAAAAAATTCATAACTTTATTACTCAAATTCCATGTTACTCCAATCAATAATACATAATCGGAGTCTACCGGGTTGATTCAAGTTCTACTCTTTTTGTAATATATTTTAAATTTGACCCAAATTTCAGTGGTTATATATATAATCTCATAATCTATATAAGATATATATATTTTATAGGTGGGTTATAACTTCACAGATATCGACTCTTCGTTAACCCGAGCAGTTGCCGTCAAAGAGATGTGATACCTACAAAAACCGTCGAAAGGTGCTTCGACGGGGAGATTCTGACGCTCAAATCAGAAAGAATGATTTTCGTATGAAAGGAAAACAGACTGAAAGCTCGAGAGAGTAATTCTCTGTGATTAGAGTGCCTAATATGTAAGACAAGAGAGCATACCTATCTTGGAGGGGTTTTAAGATATTTTATACCTGTGAGAGTCGTACGCCACTACAATGCTTCAACCCTACCTTCCTTATTAAGCCGATTCGAAAATTTCGGGGATTCAATATTTCGAATCAACTGTGATCCTTATCTTTTGGGAAACTTTCGTATTCTGGAGGGAACGTTTCATTAACTGAAAGATACTCAGAATGCTATTCATAGTGAATGGCGGAAGTTAATAGGATATTTTGGTCTTCCTTTAGGATCGTTGGAATAATTAGCTATCGATCGATCGTTCAACCGATGAAGGGTTTTCAGGACTCTTTCGGTTGAAGAGTCGACCATTGGATACACAATTAGGGTAGTTACTTTCACTTGATGAATCACGTTCGGTTGGTGGGGTGACTAAGACCCTATCTTTCGAGAGATCTGAACGACTGAGACCCTATCATTCGAGAGATCTGGGCGACTGAGACCATTCAGTAAGTAATCATATTTGAATCTCGATCGGTTGCTATCCTTCGTGAGCTTTTCGTGGGGGGCCTTTCCACAGTTGATTCATCAGATCGAGTTTAAGGTTACGTCCCATCATTTGCCCCGACTCATGGCTTTCTTGGTAAATAAAAGTCATGAGTAGAGACCTACGAGCGCGCTTGATACGTTATAGGAGCATGGGGATGCTAAGCTCATCCTAAACCATCCTACTTTCTTACCACGAATACAAGTGTGTCTCAACAGAAGTGACTTCTTTATGGGGAATCGGAGATGATTTATTTCCCCATTTATGACAGAATATCTTTCCCGATTCGTTTCGCTGTCTCGAATTAATTAGGGCTTGTTCTTCCACCGCTATAAGTAGCTACGACAGGCGCTTATTTTCCTTCGTAAAGGGTTGAGACTTTTCTTCCCCTTTTGGAGTTTGGTTGAGAGTTGTCTCATGAGACATCTTAGAATGCGAAGGTTCACAGTTGGGGTAACTTCTACTAGAATGAGAGCTCATTAAGGAGGAGGACCACCGGAATGAGATATCATTATGTTGGCCGTTATTCGGTTGGCATCGTGAGGTTGTCCATCGCCAGTGGGGGTACCTTCTTATACCGCCTTGGATGATCCGTCCTCCCCGTCGTCCAACTATGGGATATCTCCCGACCATTTTTGGATGGGTAGGTCGGACTTGGGTTGCATTGGGGGTGGCAAAACCCGAGCTCACCTCCTCTTGTCCTTAGCACTACATTTTTGTTCTCTCAAGTGTAGGGATTATGGTTTTTGGTCCTTTGGGTGCCCCTGTTATGTACTTCTTGATGTAGTCGGTCCTACCCAGAGACTTGCATATGTACTCATGTAATCGAATGTACTCTTTGCATGCCCCTTTTTTGACTTCCGTTAGGGGGGACCTACTTTCAAGCTCTCTACTTAGGCGTTGATTAATACCATACTTCAAAAACTGTTAGTAACACTCGTTTGTCCACTCGGGAGACTCCATGTGACTCATATGGATGATAGGAGTCGGACAACTTAGACCCTCTGAACAATAAGAAGTCTTTTAAGTAGTAGGTCGTGTCTACCCGTCTAGGAAGTTACATCCCCTATTGATGACGTATACGAATGATAGAGGCTGGACAGCTGAAGCCCTCCGAACGATAGAAAATTTTTAAGTAGTGGGCCGCGTCCACCCGTCTAGGGAGTTACATTCTCTATTGACGACGCGTACGAAAGATAGAGGCTGGGCGATTGAGGCCCTCCGAACGATAGAAAATTTTTAAGTAGTGGGCCGCGTTCACCCGTTCGGGAAGTTACATCCCCTATTGACGACGCAAACAAATGATAGAGGCTGGGCGACTGAAGCCCTTCAAACGATAGGAAATTTTTAAGTAGTGCAACGCGTCCACCCGTCTGGGAAGTTACATTCCCTATTGACGACGCATACGAACGATAGAGGCTAGGCGGTTGAGACCCTCCGAATGATAAGAAATCTTTATATTCTTCTCCGAGTTAAATCTTCCGATTATTTGATAGCGCTGAAGTTTATTGGTAGAATATGCGTAGGTTTTTCGAGTTCCAGGTCCTAGGTACTGCCGATCCGTCTAGATTGTTGAGGTGATAAGTTCCTGGTCGGACCATAGAACGCACTCGATACGAGCCTTCCCAATTAGAAGTGAGCTTGCCCCTGGGTTAGGGCTGACCAGTAGCTTCCACCTTCTTTAGCACTAATTCTCCGGGTCTGAACGATTGGTTTCGGACCCTGCAATTGTGTCACTCGTAGTGAGTGAAATCGGCAATTGTGTCATTTGTGTCGATGCATATTCTCGCAACTATGGGAGCAAGTCCAATCTTTCTTACAGGTTGGATTCATTTTACCCGACGTCGTATTGAGTCACTCATAGTGAGTGAATACCTATCTCCATTGGTATGACTGCTTCACTTCCATAAGTTAGACTGAAAGGTGTTTCTCCCGTTGCTCTTCGGGCGGTAGTGCGATATGACCAGAGGATACTTTAAAGCTCTTTAGCCCACTATCCCTTGATGTCATTTAGTGTCATTTTTAGCCCTTGTAGGATAGTTCGGTTGGTTATTTCAGCAAACCCATTGGTTTGTGGGTGAGCAATTGATAAAAATCGATATTGAATCTCGAGCTTCTCACAGAACTCTCGGAAGCGCTGGTTGTCAAATTGCTTTCCGTTGTCTGTGATAAGGATGCGCGGTATACCAAACCTGGTGACAATATGGGTCCACACAAAAGACTGGACTTTGGCCGCCGTGATTTGAGCTAAAGGCTCGGCTTCCACCCACTTAGTGAAGTAGTTAATCGCTACTATCAAGAACTTTCGCTATCCTGTGGCTGGAGGAAATGGTCCGAGGATATCCATCCCCCATTGAGCAAAGGGCCAAGGGCTGGATATAGGGTTGAGCTCGGTGGAGGGCAATCGTGGCACTAAAGAAAAACGCTGGCACTTGTCGAACCACTTAACGTAGTTGTCGGAATCGCCTTTCATGGTTGGCCAGTAGTACCCCTAACGAAGGGCTTTATAGACCAGATTTTGAGCAACCAGGTAATTACCACAGATTCTTTCGTGAATCTCTCGGATGACATAATCCCCCTATTTGGGAGTTAAGCACCACAGATACGGGTGAGTGAATGACTTGTGGTAAAGGATCCCTTCGATTATGGCGTAGTGCGCTACCTTGCGCTTCAGTTTCACTGCTTCCTTCAAGGATTCTGGCAGATGGTCATGCCTCAGGTATTCTTCTATGGGGTCCTTCCAACAAGGACACCGATCGACAGAGAGGGCCTCCTTGGGTTTGTCGATGTTGGGATATGACAAGCTCTCAATGTACCATTCGGCTTGAAGCAACCGAATCAAAACTAGCCAAATTCGATAGAGTGTAGGCCCGTCCATTCTCCAAACATGGGATTTGCTGGATGTCAACCTTACCCAATTATTTCATCATCTCACGCAACTTGCTCAAGTATTTAGCCATGACTGGGTCTTTGGTTTCATAAACCCTTTCAATTTATTTCACGACCAACTGGTTATCCGTGAATATCCTAACATTCTGTACTCCTATGTCAATTGCGATTCTGAGTCCCGTTAGCAATGTCTCGTACTATGCTTGGTTGTTGGTGGCTTAGAAATCGAAACGAATGGCATATTCTGCCTTAAAATCGTTTGGTCCTACTAGTATAAGTCCGACACCACTTCCTAAGGAATTTGATGATCCATCGACATGGATAGTTCACTCTGGGATCGACCATTCTTCTTAATGGTTGAGAGGCTATCCTTCAAGTATTATTGGGAGAGTACATTCGAGAATGAAATCGACCAGTGCTTGGCCCATAATCACTAGTTGCAGTCGATATTGGATATCGAATTCTCCCAATTCTACACTCCACTTGATAAACTGACCGGAGGTATCTCTCTTTTGGAGGATTTGCTTCAGCGGTTGGTCTGTGAGCACCACAATGGTATGAGCCTGGAAATATGGTCGAAGGCGCCTTGCTGAAATGACTAAAGTGTAGGCTATCTTTTCGATCGGTTGTTAGTTAATTTCGGATTCTTTCAATATCCTACTAATGTAGTAAACTGGCTTCTGAGTTGTGACTTCCTATCTTACCATTACAGAGCACAGTGCTCTCTCAGAGACAGCCAGATATAGGTAAAGCTCTTCCCCAAGGACGAGCCGCAAAAGCAGTGGTGGCTGCGTCAGGTATTCTTTCAGTTGTTCGAATGCTATTTGGCATTCAAGTGTCCATTCGAACCATCAAGATCTCTGTAGGGCGTTGAATATGGGCTTGTACTTCTCGCAAACTCTGGACATAAATCGGCTTAGAGCTACTATTCGACCAATCAAGCATTGCATTTCCTTTAGTATTAGGGGAGGTGTCATGTCTAATATTGCCTGTATCTTTTTGGGGTTGGCCTCTATCCCTCGATCAGTAATCATAAAGCCCAGGAATTTTCCAGAGGCAATCCCAAAGGTACACTTCGCTGGGTTTTGCCGCATATTGTATCGTTCCAAGGTCTGGAAGGTCTCATCGAGGTCCACGACATGAACTTTCGCGGTAATGCTCTTGACGAGCATATCGTCGACATATGCTCTGACATTCCTACCTAGTTGATCTTTGAAGACTGTATTGACCAGCCATTGGAAAGTTGCTCCATCATTCTTTAGGCCAAAAGGCATGACCCAATAGTAGTACGTACTGAACTCGGTGATAAAACTGGTTTTTTCTTCATCCTCGGGTGTCATTCTGATCTGATTGTAGCCAAAATAAACATCCAGAAACTCAAGAGCTGGTGTCCTGAGGAGTTATCTACGAGTTTATCGATATTAGGAAGTGGATAACTATCCTTTGGGCATGCTTTATTGAGATCAGTGAAATCCATACACATCCACCATTTTCCATTGGCCTTTTTCACCAAGATCACATTAGCCAACCACTCGAGATACTTGACTTCCCAGATGAACCCAAAAGTTAATAGCTTCTATACTTCCTCCTGAATGATGCGTTGTCGTTCGAGGGCAAATACCCTCTTCTTTTGCCTTACTGGCTTGAAATCGGGATTGACTATTAGCCTATGGGCTATGACTGATGGATCTATGCTTGACATGTCTTCCAGGGCCCAGGCGAAGACTTTTGAGTATCTTTGTAGACAGGCGAATAAGGCCTCTCGCAAGGAAGGTAATAGATTGGCTCATATCCGGACGGTTTGACTAGGGTTGTGCATTAAAGGGACCTCGATCATGTCTTCGCCTGGTTCGAGCTTTAATTTCGGCTTAGTGCCTTCTCTAGGCTCTAAAACATCGATCGAAAAAGTCTCATGTGTGTCTTGAGCCGTAAAGAGGATATAGGGATCATGATCATTTCGTATGACGGCGACCCTCTACGGCATTCTGATCTTCGCCTTCATGTGCCTTGTGCTTAGTAACGCTTCTAGTTCATCTAAACTAGGCCTTCCAAGAATGGCGTTGTAAGGATAGTAGAGCTTCACCACATAGAATGAAACCTAGGCGGTTGCATGATTAGGGGGCTTTCCAAGGGTCACGGGAAGATAGATGATGCCTTCGGGGTAAGTAGGCTCATCCAAAAGTCTTCTAAAGGACCCGGTAGGCGGCAAGAGTCAGGACGAGTTGAGGCCCATTTTGCAGAAAGAGTCCCAGGTGAGGAGATCACAGTCAGCCCCTTGATCAACTAGAACCTTCTTCACAATGTGAGTTCTATCTTCAGGGTTATGACTATGGGATCATCGCAGTGGGGGTTTACCCATATCAAATTGTTGTCATCAAAGCCTATGATTGACTTTCGTCTCTTAGTCGGTTATACTCTAGGTATGATTGTAATAGACATTATCATGAGTTTTTGGGAAATCGGTCTGTTTTTCCCATAGACGGCGCCAATTTGTTAGAGATGAGTTATGGCTCCACAGATAACGACTCTTCGTTGACCCGAGCAATTGCCATCAAAGAGATATGATATTTGCAAAAATCGCCGGAGGGTGCTCCGACGGGGAGACTCTAACACTCAAGTTAGAAGAGCAGTTTTCGGATCAAAGGAAAACAGACTGAGAGCTCAAGGGAGTAATTCACTGTGATTAGAGTACCTAATGTGTAAGGTCAAGAGAGCAAACCTATCTTGAAGGGTTTTGAGACATTCTATACCTGTGAGAGTCGTACACTGCTGCAGTGCCTCAACCCTACCTTCCTTATCGAACCGATCCAGAAATCTCGAGAATTCAATATTTCGAATCAACTATGATTCTCATCTTTTGAGAAACTTTCGTATTCTGGAGGGAATCTTTCCTTAACTGAAAGATCCTCAGGATGCTGTCTGCAGTGAAGGACGGAAGTTAATAGGATATTTTGGTCTTCTTTTAAGATCATTGGTATCGTTAGCTATCGATCAGTCGCTCGACCGATGAAGGGTCTTCAGGGCTCTTTCGGTTAAGAAACCGACCATTAAATACCTGATCAAGGTGGTTACCTTCATTTGATGAATCACGTTCGGTTGGCAGGGCGACTAAGACTCTATCGTTTGGGAGATCTAGACGACTGAAACTCTTCGGTAGATAATCATATTTGAACCTAGATCGGAAGTTGTCCTTCATGGGCTTTTCATGTGGGCCTTTCTAAGGCAAACTCATCGGATCTGATTTCGAGGCCTTGTCCCATCATTTGCCCCTAACTCATGGCCTTCTTGGTAAAGAGGCGTCATGAGTAATTATTGCTGAAAAAAGGCGCGAAACTTTTTAATGTGATTCATATCGCTTCGATTTCCACAAATCATCTTCTGTACACTTCATAAGGGTTTATACATACTGCTATCTCAGTTTTCCTCCTCGCTGCTTTTCCAATCCCTATTCTGAGACCCATAGGAGAAACCATCTCCAAAAATAATGGTAAAAATGTCCACTTCTCAGACTTTTCCGAGCATTAGTGACATTGTAAGTATTATGTCCCTGAAGGAGATTCAAGAAGTGCAAATGGAAATGCTGTTGGGAAATGACTATGCCCTGGTGTCTGCAATGGAGGTTGATAGGGCTGATATGGCGTGAGAGGGTTGTGTGCCGATGTACCTATAATCGATTAAATACGGACTAAAAGTTCCGTACACAGGTCCTGTCGCAGAGGTGTTATGTCGTTGGAATATATTTTCGACCCTTTTGATCTCGAGTGCTTGGCGTCTGCAAGTTGTCGTGGCTTCCCCGTTAGGGTTTTGTCACCTTCGTTTCGACTTTGACATTCTGTCGTCTATCTTTATTTTGATTAGATACGGAGGCAGCGGCTCGACCAAGGGGTGGTACAAGTTACAGACTTGACCTAAGTCCAGCTGGAGGTTTTGCTATAAGGAGTATATCGATAAGAACTAAACGCGGAAGTTCTTTTATGCTGAATTTCTGGATAAGGATCGTTTGCCCCTGCTACGTGAAGCTGATGGGGTGCCTTCTTTGGGGCTGAAGCCTCCGACCGTATCAAAGTATGATCGATTCATTCGATCAGTTGGTGGTTATTGTAGGTCCACTGGTCGAAGCATATGAGTCGAATCTTACTGGATGATCAGATGCTGTCTTTGGCCAGTATCTACCTCGTCTGCGTTAATGATTCTACCTGATTGTTTGGTTCCAGCCATAGACGCACTGAGGGAGACTGTTTTTTTAAATGAAGGCATTCCGCAAAGTGAAGTGAGTATTGATGTGGACATATTAACAAGATCGAGAGGTGATCCTTCGTTTGGTGCCACTATGGAGGAGAGCGTTCCCAGAGCAACGAGAGGCAAGATGGCGAGGCCCTCCTCTGTTGTTCCGATCTAGCCTGTGCGTAAGGAAAAACACAAAGTTTTTGAAGGAGTACCATCTCCGTCTGTCATCCCCGATCTGGCGGAGGCAGATCGCATCACCAACTAGTTTGACTTCCATCGGTGCAAGCTCGACTTCCACAAGATATCCTACGAGCAAGTCAGCGGGGCTCTCAAGTCCTTAAGCTTAATGGTACTGTCTTCTCTATACTTGTTCGGTTCTTTCTCATTCTTGTTTCTGTTGACTCAATTCTTTCCTTTTAGACCATGGCCCTTATCGAATTTCAGGAACGGCAGGGGAAACAGGTGATACATCACTTGGAGGGGCGTCTGACTGAGCTAACTAGTCCGATTCAAGCGCAGGAGAAGATTCTTGCTCGGGAGAAAGAGGCCGTAGAGATTAAAAACACTCCTGGTACATTACACAATCAGAAGGAGGAAGAGCTAAAGAAGCTCCGATCAGAGTTGGCCCAATACTAAGGACAATGTAAGCGGTTGAAAGTACGTCTTCAATCGACCGAAAAGCTGGGCCAATTTCGTGAGGAGTCTCTTCGAACGGCGGAACGCAGAATAGTTGAGATTGAGGAGTCTCGTGCAAAGGATGCAACTATCTTAAAAAACTCCCAATGCAAATTGTTCGAGAGATTACAATGCGTCAAAAGGATAATCCGCTATACGGGTTTAAGCGAAGCTCTCCCCCCAGTCCAGGAAACGGAAGATGCTCGGAGCCGGCTGTATAATTTTCGTTTGAAACTTGGTGCTTAGTGACCTTTGCCTGCTCAATAAGAAATTTTTGTTTTTTCATTAATAGAGGCCATCTCGTTACTTTCGATTGTAATCTTTGTAGCGCTAATCAGTAACTTAGGCTTCCCCTCCAATAAGGGACTTTTGTTCGTTCGACACATATGAACAACAGGAGTTGGGCAACTTAAGCTCTTCGAGCGATAGGAAGTCTTTAGGTAGACGGGCCGCGTCTACCCATCCGAGGAGTTCTGACGTGTACGAACGCTAAGAGCTGGGCAACTTATGCCCTCCAAGTGATAGGAAACCTTTAAGTAGATGGGCCGCGTCCACCAATCCGAAGAGTTCCATCCCCAATTGACGACGCTTACGAACGATAGGAGCTGAGCGACTTTGACCCTCTGAGCGATAGGAAACCTTTAAGTAGATAGGTCACGTCCACCCGTCTGGGGAGTTCCATCCCCTATTAACAACGCGTACGAACGATAGGAGTTTGATGATTTAGGTCCTCTGAGCCAATGTTTTTAAAACCAAACCAGTAAGCGACTCGACGAAGTTATTGGTTCATCGGTTCATTGGTCGGATCGATCAAACCGTTTTATAAATCGAATAATATCAATATCATATATCTAATTTGTATGTTATATATTTTAAAATAAAATTTATATATTTATATGAAAAAAATATATTTAAGTAAAATAATGTTACCTTTATTAATTGTAATAACCATTCATAAAATTCATATTAAAAAAATAAAAATAAAATAATTAAATTATATCTGTAATTGAAAAAATAATATAATATTTTTGAAATATAGAAAAATTATGTGTAAACTAAGTCCACTTGTATTAATATATTTAATAAGTAATAAATTCAAAATAAAAAATTCAAAATTATGACTTACAAAAAAAAGGGAAATTTTTTCATGAAATAAACACATGTGTTATATTTTTAGTATAACATAAGTTGAATGACATAATTTTTAGAAAAATTTTCAACCCTAATGTTATCCAACCCAATTGTTGAATAAAATATTAAAATATTTTTATCCCACATCGAAGAAATATAGAATATAGAAAGAATAAGGAGAGAGAGATTATATTTTTATCTCACATCGAATAGTTATAGAAAGAATA
This sequence comes from Dillenia turbinata, assembly GCA_037126225.1. Lineage (NCBI taxonomy): Eukaryota > Viridiplantae > Streptophyta > Magnoliopsida > Dilleniales > Dilleniaceae > Dillenia > Dillenia turbinata. The sequence continues at coordinate 9,404,042 of JBAMMX010000021.1, read as the reverse complement.
AGAAAAGAGAGGTGTATAAATAAATAGGAAAGAGAGTTCCCAATAAAGCGTAATGCTTTGTAGTTGAATTGCATTAATTTGTGGTTTGACTGGTTTAAACGATTTACTGGTTTTACCGGTTTTGATCGATTTTAAATGGTTTTGACCAGTTTTGACTTCATCCGCTTTGACAGTGAAAACCAAACTGGAGTATAGAACGGTTCGCAGTCGAACCGGTCGAACCAGGCAATCCGGTTCGGTTTTAAAAATACTGCTCCAAGCGATATGAAACCTTTAAGTAGATGAGCCGCGTCCACCCATCCAGGGAGTTCCATTCCCTATTGACGACGCGTACGAACGATAGAACCTGGGCGACTTAGATCCTCCAAGCAATAGAAAACCTTTAAATAGATGGATCACGTCCACCCATCCGGAGAGTTCAATCTCCTATTGACGACACGTACGAAAGATAGAAACTGGGCAACTGAAGCCCTCCGAATGATAGGAAACCTTTAAGTAGATGGGTCACGTCCACTCGTCTGAGGAGTTCCATCTCATATTGACGACGCGTATGAATGATAGGAGCTGGACGACTAAGACCCTCCGAATGATAGGAAACCTTTAAGTAGATAGGTCGCGTCCACCTATCTGGGGAGTTCTATCCCCTATTGATGACGTGTACGAATGATAGAAGTTGGGCGACTAAGGCCTTTCGAACATCAGAGACAAGGCGTGGGCTTGCAAAAAAAATCCATTAAGCTGATTATTTCAATAATCCAAGAAATACCCCCACGGTCCAGAAGGAAAACCACTTGTAGTAGAATCTGATGACTACTTAGGAATTGAAGTCGATGGCTCCTAATCGCATGACAATGTCCCGATCCCTGATGGCTTTCTGAACTTGATCTTCATGTGCTTAGTGCTGGGTAAAACTTTCAAGACATTCAGGCCCGGTTTTCCCAGGATAACATTATAGAGCAAAGGTAGATCCACCACATTGAATACGACAAAGGCTCTTGCATGATTATGAGGTGCTCCAAGGGTAACCGGAAGAGAAATAATACCCTCGGGGTATATCCATTCACCTTAAAGCCCTTTGATTGGGCCTGCGTGGGGCTGGAGATCGACAGAAGTAAATCTCATTCGTCCAAAGGCGTCACGGTATAAGAGGCTGCAGCCTGCACCCTAATTGACGAAGATTCTTCTAACTTCGTATTACCCATTTTTGGCGGTTATCACGAGGGGGTTGTATCGACTTGGGTTTACCCCGAGTAGATCATCATCCGTAAAACTGATGATGGGTCTTTTTTCCCTTTGTCATTTATCAGCGCTTGTCACTATGACCTCTTATGGCACGGAAAAAAGTATCTTCAGGCAGTAGAAGATCGGTGTGATTAGGCGCCCCTCCTCATTCCCCGATGGATTATCCTGGATCTGGAGAATTACTCCATCTCTCCTGTCGGCCTGGGGTTGGGCAGCCTGTCGTTCCTCCACCCGGTCACGTCGTGGCGGTTCGCGTCGATAATCGGCCGGGGGATCTCTTTCCCCTCTGATGATGAATTCTTGTAATCTCTCATCGCGTACTAGGAATTCCAGTTCATCCTTTAACTTTTTACAGTCGTCTATTATATAACCATAATCCTAGTGGAAATGACAGTATTTCGTTCTATCCTTGTTGGCGTCGTCTTCAGTCAACCGTGGGGGCCATCGGATGTACGGCTTGTCTTTGATTAAACTTAAAACCCGGTCAGGGGTCTCGTTCAGTGGAGTGTATTTATTATACCTCCATGGAGGAGGACGACTTGTTCGGCTCTTTCTTGGTGGAGATCTTCTGGGCAATCGGTTGCGCTCTCTTCTAACGGATTGATCCCCCTTGTGGTCGAACGGCTTGGCCTCTTTAGTGGCGATATATTTTTTGACTTGGGCGTAAAATTCCTAAATAGTATCAGGGGTTTCTTCGTAATTGGCACTTTCATGCCGGAAGGTCGTAGCCCTGTTAATAGTGCAACCAACGCGATCGAATGTTTCAAGGATGGAACCCTCATCATCTCTGTTTTGAATCTTTCCAGAAAATCCCTTAGGGATTCTTTTTCCTTCTGGTGTAGTGATAATAGGGCGGTGAACTTCCTTTTGACCCCTCTGCTTATTACAAAGTGTGACTCGAACTGCTCGCGTAGTTGGGAGAAAATCTTTATACTAGATGGCTGGAGAAAATTGAACCAAGTAAATGTATTTCCCGAAAGAGTGGTAGGAAAGTGTTTACACATGGCTGCATCGGACATGTGTCTGGAGATCATCACAATTACGAAATGGGCCACATGATTCTGGAAATCCGCTATCCCATTGTATCTCTCCATAGAGGGCAGGAGCATGTTGTGGGGCATAGGCTCTAAAAAGACCTTGGGATCAAAAGGTGAAGCATGAAAGTAAGAGGAGATTTGGTTTCCCTGGGGATTGATCCGCCTAAGTTCATCAACAACAAGTTGCTCAACCTATTTTCGAAGATCATTGGGGACTGGTTGGGAGTTTCTGGATGCTTCATGGCGTGGGGGTGATAGTCGTCGCTGGGGACGTCTAGATCCCCTACTAAGGATTGGCCTGAGGGCCTGAGGGCGCAATTAAGGCCCTCCAATTACTTACTCATGTCTTGGAGTTTGGACTCCAGCATCTCCATCTGGAGGCGACTAACTCGTTTTGGAATAGGGGCCGCAATCGATTGGTCGAGGACTACAGGCTGTAGGGCCTGTTTTTTATAAGGTGGGCAAAAGGAGGCCGCCTGATCGTGAGCAAAGTGATCGGGTGCTACAGGAGGAGCAGCCTCAGAAAGTGTGGCAGTGTGCCCTTTTACAGTAGGGGTGGCTTTTGAGGATACTCTAGTTTTCAGAAGCATGGTTATCAGTAAAAGTTGCTCTAGTCTTTTTCCACAAACGGCGTCAATCTGTTGGAGGTGGATTATGACTCCACAGATACTGGCACTTCGTTGACCCGAGCAGTTGCCGTCAAAGGGATGTGATACCTGCAAAAACCATCGAAGGATGCTCCGATAGGGAGATTTCGACACTCAAGTCAGAAAAAACGGTTTTCGTATGAAAGAAAAAACAGACTATGAGCTCGAGGGAGTAATTCCCCGTGTTTGGAGTGCCTAATGTGTAAGGCCGAAAGAACGTACCTATCTTGGAGGGTTTTGAAATATTTTATAACTGTGAGAGTCGTATGCCGCTGCAGTACTTCAACCCTACTTTTTTTATCTAGCTGATCCAGAAATCTCGGAGATTCAATATTTCGAATCAAATATGATCCTCATCTTTTGGGAAACTTTCGTATTCTTGAGGGAACATTTTCTTAATTAAAAGATCTTCAAGATGCTGTCCACAGTGAGGGACGAAAGTTAATAGGATATTTTGGTCTTTCTTTAGGATCGCCGAAATCGTTAGCTATCGATCGGTCACTCGACCGATGAAGGGTCTTTAGGGCTCTTTCAGTTGAAGAGCCGATCATTAGATACCAAATCAAGATGGTTACCTTCACTTGATGAATCACGTTCGGTTGACGGGGCGACTAAGCCCCTATTGTTCGAGAGATCTGAACGACTAAGACCCTTTGATAGATAATCGTATTTGAATCTAGATCGGTAGCTGTCTTTCGTGGGCTTTTTATGTGGGCCTTTCCAAAGCTGACTTATCGGATCTGATCTCGGTGCCTTGTCCCATCAATGTACAATAGTTATCATTTCAATAATCTTAAATTTTCAAGATACAAATTTGCATCGAAAAGAGGAGAATTTTTCTTCTTAATTTCTTCAATTTCTCTCCTCCATTTTGTAAAAAGATTCAAAAGAGCTACACAAGGACCATGAAACTCCATATACTCAATCGATCCGGTCGATATTTATCTCTCAATTTTGAATCTCTCAATTTTCATGAAATTCATTCAATTTTTATCTGTTTTATTCCTAAAAATATTATATAAAATAACTCTAACTCTATGATATTATTTTCTTTCAAGTATAAAGACAGCTAATCATGAGATCTTTCTAAATAAAAATATGAAAATACCTGTAAAATTCAACTTTAATATAAATAAAGCAAAAAATCATGAAATTCTAATTGTGGACACTATGCAAAACTCTATATACCAAAAATGACACTACTTATGGCTCCACAGATATCGGCTTTTCGTTAACTCGAGCAGTTGTCGTCAAAGGGATGCGATACTTGTAAAAACTGTCGGAGGGTGCTCTAGCGGATAGTCTCCGATGCTCAAATCAAAAAAAGTGGTTCTCGTATGAATGGAAAACAGACTAAGAGTTCGAGAGAGTAATTCTCGGTGATTAGAGTTCCTAATGTGTAAGGTTGAGAGAGTATACCTGTCTTAGAGGGTTTTGAGATGTTTTATACCTGTGAGAGTCGTACACCGTTGCAGTACTTCAACCCTACCTTCCTTATTGAGCTGATTCGAAAATCTCATAAATTCAAAATTTCGAATCAATTGTGATCCTCATCTTTTGGAAAACTTTCATATTCTAGAGAGAATCTTTTTTTAACTGAAAGATCCTCATGATGCTATCCGTAGTGAATGACGAAAGTTAATAGGATATATTGGTTTTCTTTTAGAATCGTTGGAATCATTAGCTATCAATCGGTCGCTTGACCAATGAAGGGTTTTCAGGGCTCTTTCGGTTGCAGAGCCGACCATTGGATACCCGATCAGGGTAGTTACCTTCACTTGATAAATCACGTTCGGTTGGCGAGATAACTAAGATCCTATCATTCGTGAGATTTAAGCAACTGAAACCCTATCGTTCGGGAGATCTGGATGACTGAAACCCTTCGGTAAGTAATCATATTTGAATTTCGATCGGTAACTATCCTTCATGAACTTTCCATGTGGGTTTTTCTAAAGTTGACCCATTGGATCGAATTTAGGGTTACGTCCCATCAATTTATATATACATATATATTTAAACTTCTAAATGATATTACTATATATGTTAATATTATTCTCATTAAATAATAAATTTTTTATATTATCAGAATTAAATGAAATACGTATTAACTCTGAGTAAACTACAAAAAGCAAATAGTTGAATCAAATAGACCAAATACTTATATGGCAATCTATGTGGTCATCTTCTCGCAAATTCTTAACGTTAATAAAATGAAAGAATAGCCATCAAACGAGAAAACATGTCGGTGCTTCTGAATTTCCCTTATAGGCAGTTTAATGGGAGCCTTGTACACACCAAGCTTAATATATTTTTTTTTTCCAAAATTGCAAAGTTACACGAGAGATTTTATATATTTTTTTATATGATTGACTAAAGCGTAGAAATCCAAATGACTTAATGTTTCAAATAACTTTCAAGAGAGCCATGTACAACTAGTTTAGTAATATGAATTAAAAATCACAAGGAACAAAGAGATTTTAGGTTTGGACTTAGAGAGAGCGCGAAAAAAAAATGTGGTTTAGGGATCGAAAAGAAAAGCTTATTCTTCATTTTTACTATCGTTAAAAGTTGGTCAGAAGATGTTTTCGTAGGCTGTTACAAAAATAATTGATCTATTTAATCGAAAAACTATTTTGATAAAGGCTTTCATTAATTCGAATCAAGTGTTAGCCTGCTTCGATAAAGGCCTTTGTTAATTCGAATCCGTTGGTACCAGCATGAATCAAATGCTATGGAGAATAGATCTTGACCAACTTTGTATTTTGATGAGATTTTGCATATACTAAAAAAGTATAAAAACAATATTACATATATATCGAACAAAATAATAAAATTTTATTTAAACTGGACTTTTTTTTATACTATAATTGTCTATTATTGTATTAATGCTGAACTATTCAGTAATTTCTTTTATTTCTCTCAAGAAAAATAGGAAAATTGATCTTTTATTTTATATTCGGATACTCTACAAAAGTGCTTATATTTATTAAAATAATCTTTATTGAAAAATTTTTAGCGAATAGGTATAATTTTTTATGCTACATTCATAATCATGTACTGTTGGACGTAGGTTATGACTCCACAGATACCGACTCTTCATTGAGCCGAGCAGTTGCCGTCAAAGGGATGTGATACCTGCAAAAACCGTCGGATGGTACTCCGGTAGGGAGACTCCGACACTCAAGTCAGAAAAATCGATTTTCGTATGAAAGAAAAACAGACTGAGAGCTCGAGAGGGTAATTCCTTGTGATTAGAGTGCTTAATGTGTAAGGCGGAAAGAGCGTACCTGTCTTGGAGGGTTTTGAAATGTTTTATACCTGTGTAAGTCGTACGCCGCTACAGTGCTTCAACCTTACCTTCCTTATCGAGCCGATCTGAAAATCTCGTGAATTCAATACTTCAAATCAACTGTGATCCTCATCTTTTGGGAAATTTTCGTATTCTGAAGGAAATCTTTCCTTAACTGAAAGATCCTCATGATGCTGTCCGCAGTGAGGAGCGAAAATTAATAGGATATTTTGGTTTTCCTTTAAGATCGTTGGAATCGTTAGCTATCGATCGGTCGCTCGACCGATGAAGGGTTTTCAGGGCTCTTTCGGTTGAGGAGCCGACCATTGGATACCCGATCAAGGTGGTTACCTTCACTTGATGAATCACATTCGATTGGCGGAGCGACTAAGACCCTATCGTTCAGGAGATCTAGGAGACTGAGACCCTTCGATAGATAATCGTATTTGAACCTAGATCGGTAGTTGTCCTTCATAGACTTTTCATGTGGGCTTTTCCAAGGCTGACTTATCGGATCTGATTCGGGATCTTGCGCTATCATTTGCCCCCGACTCATGGCCTTCTTGGTAAAGAGACGCCATGAGTAATTATTGTTGAAAAAATGCATGGAACTTTTTAATGTGACTCCTATTGTTTCGATTTTCACGAATCATCTTCTATACGCTTCATAAGGATTTATACATACTACTATCTCAGTTTTCCTCCTCATTGCTTTTCCAATCCCCCTTTTGACACCCATAGGAGAAACCATCTCCGAAAATAATGATGAAAACTTCCCCTTCTCAGACTTTTCCAAGCATTAGTGATATTATAAGTATTATGTCCCTGAAGGAGCTTCAGGAAATGCAAACGGAAATGCTGTTGGGAGATGACTATACCATGGTGTCTGTAACGGAGGTTGATAGGGCTGATACGGCGTCAGAGGGTTGTGTGTCGATATACCTATAATCGATTAAGTACGAATCAAAAGTTTCATACACGGGTCCTTTCGTAGAGGTGTTATGCTATTGGAATATATTTCCGACCCTTTTGATCCCGAGTGCTTGGCATCTGGTTGTTGTCGTGGTTTCCCTATTAGAGTTTTGTCACATTCGTTTTGACTTTGAAATTCTGTCGTCCATATTTATTTTAATGAGATGCGGAGGCAACGGCTCAACCAAGGGGTGGTACAAGTTACAGACTCAACCTAAGTCCAGCTGGAGGTTTTGCTACAAGGAGCCTATCAATAAGGCCCTTCAGGGATCTTCTACCGGGGCGTCTGAAACCCTTCTAGAGTCGTCATCTCCTTTAGTGAAGAGGAAAGCAATTTCCTCTCCCTCGTCTGTGTTGATGGTTTTGCCTAATTGTTTGATTCCAATAGTAGGTGCACCAAGGGAGACTGTCTTTTTAAACGAAGGCATTCTACCGAGTGAAGTGAGTGTTGATGTGGGCATATTAGGAGGATCGAGAGATGATCATTCGTCTGGTGCCACTATGGGGGAGAGCATTCCTAGAGCAGCGAGAGGCAAGATAGCGGGGCCCTCCTCTGTTGTTTCGGTCTGGCCTGTGCGCAAGGGAAAGCGTAAAGTTTTTGAAGGAGTGGCATCTCCGTCTATCATCCCCGTTCGGTCCTTTAATGGTAGGAAGGGCTCAAAGGAACATGGAACCGTCGCCGTTTGCGCTAGGGATATGCAATATAGTTACATAGATCAGGCAGAGGCGAATCGCATCGTCAACCAATTTGACTTCCATCAGTGCGAGCTCGACTTCCACAGGATGTCCTACGAGCAAGTCAGCGGGGCTTTCAAGTCCTTAAGCTTAATGGCACTGTCTTCTTTATACTTGTTCGGTTCTTTCTCATTCTTGTTTCTGTTGACTCAATTCTTTCCTTTCAAACCATGGCCCTTGTCGAATTTTAGGAACAGCAGGGGAAATAGGTGATACATTACTTGGAGGGGCGTCTGACTAAGCTAACTCATCCGGCTCAAGCACAAGAGAAGATTCCTGCTCTGGAGAAAGAGGCTGCAAAGACTGAAAACACTCCTGGTACACTGCTTAATCAGAAGGAGGAAGAGTTAAAGAAGCTTCGATCAGAGTTAGCCCAAAACTAGGGATAATGTGAGCGATTGAAAGCACGTCTTCAATCGGCCAAAAAGCTGGTCCAACTTTGTGAGGAGTCTCTTCGAATGGCAGAACGAAGGATAGTTGAGCTTGAGGAGTCTCGTGCAAAGGATGTTACTATCTTAAAAGACTCCCAACGCAAATTGTCTGAGAGATTATAATGCGCTAAAGAGATAATCCACTGTATGGGTTTAAGTGAAGCTCTACCCTCGATCGAGGAAGCTGCAGATGCTCAGAGCCCGACTGTATAATTTTCGTTTGAAACTTGGTGCTTAGTGACCTTTGCCTGCTCAATAAGAAATTTTTGTTTTTTCATCAATAGAGGTCATCTCGTTAGTTTTAGTTGTAACCCTTGTTGCACTAACTCTGATTGAAGGCATAGTTACTAGCAGAAGTTGCTCTAACCTTTTTCCACAAACGGTGCCAATCTGTTGGAGGTTGGTTATGGCTCCATAGATACCGGCTCTTCGTTGACCCGAGCAATTGCCTTCAAATGGATGTGATACCTGCAAAAACCGCCGGAGGGTGTTCTGGTGGGGAGACTCCGACGCTCAAGTCAAAAAGAGTGGTTTTCGTATGAAAGGAAAATAGACTGAGAGCTCGAGGGAGTAATCCCTAATGATTAGAGTGCTTAATGTGTAAGGCCGAGAAAGCGTACCTGTCTTGGAAGGTTTTGAGATGTTTTATACCTGTGAGAATCATATGCTGTTACAATGTTTCAACCCTACCTTCCTTATCTAGCCGATCTGGAAATCTCGGGGATTCAATATTTTAAATCAATTGTGATCCTCATCTTTTGGAAAACTTTCGTATTCTTGAGGGAAACTTTCCTTAACTGAAGATCTTCAGGATGCTATCTGCAGTGAGAGGCGAAAGTTAATAGGATATTTTGATTTTCTTTTAGGATCATTGAAATTATTAGCTATCGATCGGTCGCTCGACCGATGAAGGGTCTTCAGGGCTCTTTCGGTTGAGGAGCCGACCATTGGATACCCGATCAGGGTGGTTACCTTCACTTGATGAATCACATTCGGTTAGCGGGACGACTAAGGCTCTATCGTTTGGGAGATCTGGACGATTGAGATCTTTCGGTAGATAATTATATTTGAAGTTAGATCGGTAGCTATCCTTTGTGGGATTTTCATGTGGGCCTTTCCAAGACTAACTTATCGGATCTGATCTCGGGGGCTTGTCCCATCATGTACAATAGTTATCATTTCAATAATCTTAAATTTTCAAGATACAAATTTGCATCGAAAAGAGGAGAATTTTTCCTCTTAATTTCTTCGATTTCTCTCCTCCATTTTGTAAAAAGATTCAAAAGAGTTGCACAAGGACCATGAAACTCCATATATGCAATCGATCCGGTCGATATTTATCTCTCAATTTTGATTCCCTCAATTTTCATGAAATTCGTTCAATTTTTATCTGTTTTATTCCTAAAAAAAATTATATAAAATAACTCTAACTGTATGATATTATTTTCTTTCAAGTATAAAGACAACTAATCATGAGATCTTTCTAAATAAAAATATGAAAATACCCGTAAAATTCAACTTCAATATAAATAAAGCAAAAAATCATGAAATTCTAATTGTGGACACTATGCAAAACTCCATATACCAAAAATGACACGACTTGTGAGCGTGAGAGAGAGTAGAGTGTCCCAATGGAAGCACTAAGCTGCCCTTTTCATCCCCAACTAATTTTAACAAATCCTACATCCATCAAAGCATTTAGTCAAGCATTTTACATCCTTTTTTGCACTCAAAATTGTACTCAATTCTCCAATTTGATATTAAATATCAATTTTTAAGAGATATTATCCTTAATTGTTAATTTTGTTTTTTTTTAAAAAAAAAAACCCTAATATTTTCATAATAGTATGTTCACCGAATCGATTGTAATAAAAATATTGCCAATTAAATAACAATAATTGATTTAAACTGAGTTTTACGTCAAAAACCAAATTTTGCATAGAATTTTTATTTTTAGTAAATTACTTGCCTAGTCCCTGAACTTTACCTTAATTATACAAATTAATTTTTGAAATTCAAAATGCAACGGTTGATAATCTAAGTTTCAAAAAGTAACACTTCAATCCCTTCATTAGTAGCGGTGACATTATAGCCGTTAGTTGTTGACTCGGAATATAATATGACTAGACCTTTTCTAAGTTGGCTTTTACTGTGGAATTAAATAATAACCTATCATCTAATACATCAGCGACTTACACTAACAACTTTGCCACGTCAGCAGACTGCTGATGTGGCATGACACATCAACAGAGGACCTTTAATTCAGAGAGAGAATGAAAAGTCAGTTACTAAATATCAAGGAAAAAGAAAAGTTAGATGGATTCATGTTGGAGGGATACAAGGGGTTCTTATTCGAGAGAAAGAAGAGAAAATAACACATTTTTTATTCATGGGAGATACAAAGTGATTTGTGTAACTATGATTACTTTATTGTGTTCGAAGGAAAGCAATAGATTCGTGAGCGATTGTGATCCTAAAAGTTCGAGCTCATTTTAAAAATTCGGGGTACGTGACCGTGATCCTCATCAATTTAACTAATTTTGTCAAGGTGGACTCCTTACAAGGTATGAAATGTTACTCTTTGTTATTGTTGCTGTAATTTCAATTTTTAGGTTTTGGTTAAAATTGAGGGTTTCAAAAAAATTGAGTTTTTTTTTTAATTTTAATTAAAAAGTGAATAAATTTGCAAATTAAACTTAAATTGTTATAAGATCTATAATTCGGGTTTGAAAAAAAAAATTAGGGTTTGAAAAAAAATTATGGTTTCAAAAAAATTAGGGTTTTCTTTTTTAAAATTGTATCTATATTGTTAAATTAACACATGTAATTGTATAATATCTCTCTGCAATTTCATTTACTATGTTTAGCACAATCTCTCTACAATTTTAGGTTTCGGTTAAAATTTAGAGTTTCGAAAAAATTTGGATTTTTTTTTTAAATTTTAACTAAAAAGTGCATAGATCTCCAAATTAAACTTGAATAGTTATAAGATTTGTAATTAAAAAACAACAACATGAATCTTAATCCCAATATTGGGATTAGCCATTTGAGTAACAAATATAGGAAAGATAAAGAGAGAGAGATATATGTTTTAATTTGTGCGAATAGTTATAAGATCTGTAATTAGAGTTTGAAAGAAATTAGGTTTCAAATTAGGTTAAAAAAAATTGTAACCATATTGTAAAATTAAAACATGTAATTTTACAATATCTCTCTACATTTTTATTTCTTATCCTCAAATATTGATGTGGAGACTCTCCATTTTCATTTTCATTTTAAATTGTAACCATATTGAAATTGTATCGATATTGTTAAATTAACACTTCTAATTTTACAATATCTCTCTGCATTCAGTTAACTATTGTATATGGAGATTCTTTGAAATTTTAAAATTTTATCTTTCCTCATATATAAATTTCAACAAATTCACAACTGTAATTCAATATGGTGGTAATTTTGTAAGAAGTGAAAGTTATGAAAGTAGAGAAATAACATATTTTAATAATTGTGATAGGTATAAAATGTCAATGTTTGAATTATGACACATGATAGCAGAGTTAGGTTTTAAAACTATTTAAGGTCATGGATACTTTTGCCTGGAGATGATTTTAGTCTAATTTTAAATGATGATGCATTGTTATGTTATTTGAATCAAAGGAAAAAAAATAAGGATGTTTATTTTTACATAGAACATGGTGTAGATGATGCTAGTGTATTAAAGAAATCTGATTATCTTTGTGATAACAATGAGAAGAGAGAGAAAAGTGAGGGCTGAAATACTAAGATTTTGCTAAGAAGTGATTCTGAAAAGACTGATGCTGAAAGTCCAAGGGAAGAAGGGGACGAGTACTTAATGTCCATGGAAAAACCTGTTGATGATCAAGTATACAATGCAGGTGATCGGGATGAAACAAATGATGAAAATAGAAATATGGAATTGCATGATTGGGATGAAGCAGATGATGAAGATGAGTTACAATACAAATTGAGAGATTATAAGGGTGATGATGAAGGGGTGAGACTAGAAAAAAATAAAGATATGAGGAGTTTAAAATAGAGTACAACCCCAAGTCTATTGAATTCAAGCAGGGGTAGATTTTTCAAAGTCTGAATTTTTTAAAGAAGTTGTGAAAAATAATGCGGTGTATAATGGAAAAAATTTCAAATTTTTAAAAAATGATAAGGATAGAGTAAGAGTTAGATGTGTTGAAGGGTGTGAATGGTTGGTTTATGTAGAGAAGTTTCATGGTCATAAGAAGACAGCAATGGTAGTCACTTATAAGGCTGAATATAGTTGCACAAGAATTTGAAATAATAAGAATGCAACAGCAAAGTGACTTGCAAAGAAATTGGTGAAGAGTGTAAAGTAACATAAAACTACATACTCTTAAAACAAAATAATAAAAAAAATAATAAGTTAAAGAGAAATTCATGGTAAGTTATGGAAAAATGAAGGCTTAGAGGGCAAAAGTTAACGCTAAAGGACTTACTCAGGGAAGGAAAAAAGAGCAATTTTCCATGCTAAAACTCTATTTTGAAGAGAATTTATGAACAAATAGAGGAAGTACCTATAAGATTGAGAGTTTTCTACTTATAGGTGATGAAAATCCCTTATCCATCCAATATCTTTTAACTCCAATTTTTAAAATTTGTACATTTGTTTTAAGACTTGTAAGAGGAGTTTTTTGATAACTTGTAGGTCATTCATAGAATTTGATAGATGTTTCATTACAAAAAAAAAAGACCTTTAGCAATAGCCAAAAACCGCTAGTAAAGACCTCAGAAACTACTGGTAAAGGTTTTGGGATCTTTTCTAGCGATCAAAATTTTAGCTAGCTATGCTAGCACTAGTAAAGGGATATACCAGTGGCCAGATGGTTGTTGGCATAGATCTTGACCTACGCCAATGGCCATGGCCGCCGGTAAATGTCAGACCTATGCCAGTGGTCACCTGGCCACTTGTATTGGTCGGGATCTATGCCAGCGGTAGTCTGGCCGTTGGCGTAGGTCAAAATATTTGTCTAAATACTAATGATCATATTTTTGTCATTCCAATTTATCTATGGAAATTATATATCTATATATTATTTTCTAATATTATTAATATTTAAAATAATAATATCACTACAAAATAAGAGCATTATGTTGATGATCAAAAACCGTCAGCAAAAGACTCAAAAAGTGTCGCTAACACTTTCTCCAACGGATGAAATATCAGTGGAGTATATACCAGTTGGGATAGAGGTATTCTGATGGTTTGTGCAACCGTTGTAGCATGCCGGATATATTGTGACATTTTTTAAAAATGTCGGTAAAAATAGTTTTTTTATCGTCAGGTAATAGGTTGTTAGGAAATAGTAAAATTTTTATTATCGATTATCATATGTTACAAAATGTTACTACTTTTACCATCTGTTTTCATAATGTGAAGAAAAATCACACATTTTATTATCGGTTACCATATGTTACGAGATGTTACTATTTTTATCATCGAATACATTGACTTAGGAGAGGTTATTCTTTTACCATCAGTTATCATGTGACTATTTATATCATCGTTATCATCATGTTAGGAAAAATCACTATTTCCATCGTCAGTTACCCTTAAGTTAGGAAAGGTACTGATTTATCATCGGTTCTCATATATTATCATATATTACTATTATCGTCGGTTACGATTGAGTTAGAAAATATCACTAATATTATCATCGCTTATCATGTGTTATAAGGTATTAATACTTTTATCCTCTGATATTTTTGAATTAGGAAAAATTAATGATTTTATCATCGGTTATTATGTGTTACAAAATGTTACTATTTTATCGTCGGTTACATGTGTTGATCTGTGTGAGGGCGGGCGCCCGCATATGGGGGCGGGCGCCAGGACACCCCTTAATAGGCGCCCGCGTATAGGGGCGGGCGCTAGGACCCCCCTTTGGCGGGCGCCAGGAAGCCCCCTTGGCGGGCGCCAGGACCCCCCTTGGCGGGCGCCCGCGTATGGGAGCGGGCGCCAGGCCCCCCTTGGCGGGCGCCCACGATAGGAACGGGCGCCAGGCTAGTGTCTCTGTATGTCACCACATATCAAATGACTCAGTCTCTATATCACCACATATGAAATATTTTAATAAAATAGGTTTTTTTTTTTAAATAGTATAGAGACCATAAAATAACAAAATTACAAAAATAATATAAATGTGTATTGATATACAAGAATAATTGATATATTAAGTAGAACGAAGGATACATATAAGACAAAAAAAAAGATTACATGTCCCACAATTTGAAGGCATAATCTCACCAGCAATTTGAAGGCATAACCTCAGCAGCATCAAATCTATGCAGGTGACCAACTTTATTCATAATCTTTAATCCTTCATGTCAATCTGTTAATAAAAATTAATAAAAATTAATAATGAAATGAATATAATTACGTAGTACATTATAAGAAATGGCTGTAAATAAAAATATTACCTTTTGGATGGATTCAGATGGTGTTGATGATGGTTGTCTTTTATGTGCACTCCCAGGTATTGAAGAAACCTAAAAATGGATAATTGTGATTCTTTATGGTCAGTTTGCTTTCATTTATTTTATCCCATAATCATAACTAGAAAAATTCAAAATCTTTTAGAAGAAGAATATAGTAAAATATAGTAGAACCCATAATAACTTTTTTTTTAAAAAAAACAAAGTGATTACCTTTTTGTAAAATTTGGCAAAGTTGTTGGTATGGTAGATTTATTGTGGTAAAAGGTTGACTGAGAGGTTTACATGGGTTATGGGAAGAAAAACTTTAATCAAGTTACAATTTTTATAGATTTTGAGAGGAGAGTTTTTGGAGGGAAGGAGAAGCTGCTACTTTCACATACAAAATTTCAAAATAATTAATTTGGTGCAATGGTGTAATATAATAATTATTTAAATATAATAATTATCTTTAAAGGTAAAACAATTAAAAATAATTAATTTATATAATTAAATATAATTATTTACTTAACTATTTTACCTTTAAAAATATATTGAATTAATATATATTATAGAGTAACAATACTAATATAATTATTTATATTGTGATTAGATTATATATATATTAAAAAAAAAAAAACAAACAGGACGGGCGCCAGGCAAGTGCTGCCTGGTGCCTGCCCTTTGTGTTTTGTAAATGAGAAGGGTGGGCGCCCGCGTATGGAGGCGGGCGCCAAAACCCCCTATGGCGGGCACCCGCGTATGGAGGCGGGCGCTAGGCGCTCTCGTTATATTATATAATATTGGTTACTATTGGTTACTATATGTTACTATATATGCTCGATCACCATGCTCGTTATGTTGGTTACTATTGGTTACTAATATATTATCATATGTTACCAAATTTATAATATTTGTTTAAAATATTATCCCAAAAAATTAATAGTATATAAATAAAAATTAAAAAGTAAAATATATTTTTAGCGTCAGTTTTTGTATCGAAAAATTATTAATTAAAATTATTATTGTTAATTATTTTTTAGAATTTATACAAAATAAAATAATAATGATAATTAATTTTAGATTTAGATTTTTTTCATATAAACTACATAATATTGATAATTTTGCCTATTTTAAATATTATACTAATATAGAATACAACAATATATAATATAATAATATATATATTTTAGAATTATATATTAATTATACATATATATATAGTATAATAATATATATAAATATATATATATATATAGTGAAGGGCCGGCGCCCGCCCTCTTTTTTTTTTCTTTTATTATTTCTTATTTTTAATTTTAAAAAATAATACATAAAATAATATATAATTAAAGATAAATAATTATTAATTAATTATGTAATAATAATTGTTTAAATATAATACTATGTCATACAATAATTGTTTAAATATAATAATTATTAACAAATGATTTAAAGTTAAAATAATTAAAAATAATTAATTTATGTAATTAAATATAATTATTTAGTGGTTTAGATTAGATTAAAAAAAAAAAAAACAAAGAAAGCAGGAGCCTTATTAGCAAGGCGCCGTGTAGCGCCCCACTTTGTCTTTTCTTTTTTTTTTTAATTTTTAATTTTTTTAATTGTTTTGTTAAAAAAAATAAAATATTAAATCGTTGTAGAACATATAATATAATTAAAATTATACTATAATTTAATAAGTAATTTATAAAATATATTATAATTTGTCATAATATAATACTAATATATGTAATATTAATATATAGTAGTATATAATTTAATACTAATGTGTTAAAATATAATATAATAATATGTAATACAATAATATAAAATATAATACTATGTATATAATATTAATATAATAATAATATTTGTTATAATATAATATATTAATATATAATATAACAACAAGTTATACTAATATATTAGTAATATATAGAAATATATATTAATATAATATTAATTATTTTACAATTTCATTTACAATCTAGAATGTAATAGTGTAATTAATTATGTGAGTATAATTAACTATATGATATTTAATATTATTTAATTATATTAGTTTAATTAATTATATTGGTAGATTAGTTTTGGATTTTATATAAAATTATATAATATTTTCATTTTTTTTATTTGTTATTTTTGTTGAAATTTATATAAAATTATATCATATAATTAATTTTTAGAATTTTGATATAATTAATTCTTAGAATTTACTTTTTTTTGTTTTTAATGATTATTAAAAAAACATGAGTAGTGGAGATAGCATTTATCACCACTTACCACCATAGTTATTACTTACTGATACCACATGGTCACTGTATTACCACTATGTATTGCTAGTTACCACTACTTACTACTGGATGTCTGCATTACCACTACTTACCACCAATTATCATTACTTACCACTACCATACCACTACTTCTCATAAATTATTACTACTTACCATTAGCACGCGATGCTCACGAGGGTGTACAGGCACCCACATTACCACTAATAATTTCTTTTTTTATTTCTTAACATATATAATATTTTTCATAATATTAATAATAATATAATTGATTAAATAAAATCAAAAAATTTGTAATATAACATAACAATAATTAATCATATAAAAAATTAATCCAAGTGAAGAAATATTATAATGTACCTCGAGGAAGAAGTAAACTATTTTATACCAGTTAACTATGCTAACTAGTTTGATAAATTCCAATCGGATAAATCACATTTTATTGTTTTAACCAAACTTAAATGGATGCATATTGGATATTGATTATTAGATTATATAATATTGATAATTACTAATTTATATAATTATATAGTATTATTTAAATTACTAATACTATTAATATTAATTTTCATTACTAATTTTATCTAATTACTAATATTGAATATCATGTACTATTATTTAAATTAATAATATCCAATTTATTAATGAATTGTGTAAGAATTGTCAAAGTAAGGCTATATATTATGTATTAATTAGTTACATGATTTCATATTATAATAGTGCTCCACAATGGCACGACACTATTGAGTTTATCTTAAATAGCATTACATATAATAATGTAGTAATGTAAATTCATATTACATTAATGGTGCTTTTGTATACCACAAAAACAACTCAAATTAGTTCTTTTCTCCTGTCCATGTACTAATTCTAAATTGTATAAATCTCATTTCAACAGATGGTGGACAAACTCTCTGTTTTTGATCCAATGATTGGGAGGTAATTAGAACGAACTCTTAAATGGACATTTAGGGTAAACAATAGGATGAATTAGAATCGGAGTGGATTAAAGGTGGGAAGTTATAAAGAGCCGAAAATTATGTAGGAAAGTTAGGTTTTGAAAGAGAAGGGGGAATTGAAAGCGGAAGTTATGTTTAAAAAAAAAATTGTCTGACAATTTAAAAGGGAATCAAAGGCGGGAAGCGGGAATCGAAGGCGGGAAGCAGGAAACGGGAATCGAAGGTGGGAAATGGAAATCGAAGGCGGGTAAAAACAATTTAAATTATCACTATATATTACTACTAGTTACAACGATACACTAGTTATTATAAACTTACTATATTTTACTACTAATTACTACTATATTTTTAATATTAATTTTCGTAAAGTTATCCACAATTTAAGTTACCATAGTTATCATTAATGATCACTATATTACTACTAATTACATTTAATTTATCATTATATTACTATTAGTTACCATTATATTACTATTAACTATCACTATATTACTGCTGATTATATTATACCACAATGTAGCTTACCACTGATTATTATTAGTTATAACTATATTACTACTAATTATGAAAACTTAACACTATTAAAATTACTACTATATTACTATTAGTTATCACTATATTACTACCATTTAACATAAACTTAATACAATTTAAATTACTACTATATTACTATTAATTATCCTAAACTTATCACAATTTTAGTTACCACTGTATTACTACTAATTATAAACATAATTTATTATGAAATTACAATGTTACCTCTGCCTATAGTGTTGACAACAATTAATAATTGTTTTAATTAAAAATCTCTTTTACAAACGGTGCATTAATTAGGCTAGTATAAGTATAAACTTATATCAATGATATGATTTAACCGTTACTAAAAAAACTCATATAGTAACTTTTTCCAAACCATCACTAAAGATTGTCACATTTGTCGATGACAAATGATAACCGTCTGAATTATAGATGACATTTACAAACGGTAAAATATATTAGTCAGTATAGATGAAAAATTTATACAAACGGTATTGTTAAGTGATAGAAAAGAAGAGTTATATAGTGATTGTTTTTAAATTATCTCTATACACTGCTATATTTAAGGACCACAACTAATAGTCGTCAAAATTGAACATCAATTTTTATAGACGGTTTTACTACTTTACTAACAGTTGATAAACTTTTTCTGACTGACAATTTTATATCATCAGAAAATGTATACATTTCCTAACGATTTCGTCGAAAGTGTTTCTAAAGATCATAAAAAACCGTCACTAAAATTCACCGACAATAAAAGTCATCGTCTGTATATTGCTTTAATTTTGTAGTGTATGCAACTAAATTTTTAATTAATATGTCTTTTTTATAAATTAAATTTTAAAATATCAATACATCATGTGGTTATATCCAATACATGGATTTACATACAAAATCATTACAAAACCAAATCATATTCTGAATCCAATCATTACAAATTATCGAAAAAAAAAAGTCAAAATCAAGTCATTACAAAATGATTCTGAATCCATCTGTCCACGCTACTTCCCTAGTAGCAACCAAGTCATATTTTACTATCTGCACACATTTAATAACATAAATTATACTCAAAGGATATTATTTGCTTATAACAACTAAAATCAAATTCTAATGATCCACCTATAAAAGCTTATATATTTTTAAAAATATTTGAAGAAATCATATGTTAATCTAATCTTAATTGGAATAAAAGGTTTTGAATAAACTTTTTGTCACCACTTGGTCAAGTAAAAATCTCTTGCATTTTAGATTGTGATTGGGACTTGTAATTACCAAAAAATTTTTCTTCTTAAGAGAGTGTAACACCGATACTGCGGTATCCGTACTATTGTACTCCTGTTCATAAATTTAATAAAGTATTTCTCAGTTATATAGAGAGAGAGAGAAATTTTTATTTATATTGATTTTCGATTTTAGGGTCTTTAAATTGAAATGTTTGGTATATTTAAAGTATCCGTATTTTTGATTTGTAGTATAAAGTGAGTATAAAAATATATAGATGAATATTTATTCATTTATTAATTTTTTTATTTACTCATTTATTTATAAATTTATTATAAAAAGAAATATAGATATAAATAATAATAATAATAATAATAATAATAATAATAATAATAATAAAAAGGGGAAAGAGAAATTAGTGTTAGAAAACCCTAACCCCTCTTCCCTCTCCCTCTTCCTCTACCTCCCTCTCGGTTCTCTCTCTCTGCTCCCTTTCTCTCTCTATCTCTCGCGATTCTCTCGTTCTCCCGATCTCTCCCTCTCGCGGTTCTCCGTCGCACACCACCAACTGCAACTGCACCAACCACCGCCACCCTCTCTCTCTATTCCCCTCTCAGTTCTCACCCTCTATCACCTCTCTCATTCTCTGTCTCTCGATCACCCTCTTTCTATTTCGTTCCCTCTGTCTCTCTCTCCCTCTCGATCGTTTCTCTCTCTATCTCCCACGACTAAAACCTTCCTCCAGGAGCCACCCCTGCATGCGACCGCTTGTCATTCCCCCTCTCCCTCTCGCACGTGCGACGGCCCACAGTCTCCCTTCCCTGTTCGCTCGACCGCGAGCTGCTCACTGTTGAGAGTCTCCTACAACCATCGCAGGAGCTCCAAGCTAGCGGTAGCAGACCCTCAAAAACTCTAGGCCCAAATTGCACTCCTTCTGCGCAGGTAAGGGCGAGATTTTGATTCAGTAGCTCTAGGGTTTTGATTCTTTCGTGATTTAAGCTTAATTGCTAAACCTTGCTTCGAATTTGAAGCATTGCAGGTCCTGAACTAAATCGAACGACGCTTGGACCACGAGACTGTGAACTGCGAAGACCCTAAGTGAGACAAATGCTATCCCTTCAATATTTAAATTAATTTTATCGAATTTAGGTTGAAATTAGAATCAAAAGCTATACATATACATATTCTGAAATATATTAGATTCGAAGGAAATGTATTTTCCTGAAATTTCGTATGAAATTATTTAGGTTAAGCTTAGGATTTGACATAAATTGGGCTGTGTAGCATGATAAAATGTGTTAGATAATGATAAAGCTTTGTTTGGCTCATTTGTATAGCTTTCTTTGAAATTTGATTGAAATATGCTTGAAAGATTAAAATGGAGTTATGTAAATTCGAGAAAAATTAGAAAAATTGAGAAATATTGGGAATTAAGTCATTGGTGAGCCAAATGATTCGAAATTGATAAAATGGGAATCTAGAAAGGTGATTGTGTAAATTAAGGTTATATTAATTAGAAAAAAATAATAATTTGAAAATCCTTTAATAGGCTTTTAATTGATAATAAATTGTGATGGTTTGATTATGTTGACCTTTTTGGAGACTCGAGGAGTCAATTTGGATTAATTATGGAAATAGGGAGTGATCTGCCTCCCTAGAAAGTGAGTGAGACCCTAATCTCTTACATAAAATTGTGAAACTTGTTTTCTGCCGTGATTTTAATGAAACATGCTTTTGATATGCATTGACTCAACGTATGATATTAAATTTCAAATTTGTTTTGTGACTTTTGGAGTGTCGTAAATTTATATTTCCTATGACTACGTATCCATGGTTTGAAATGAATTAATATTGTGTCATTATATTGAGAACTAGAATGTTTTCTATGCTAACATTGCATTGGTATGTTGATTTGAAATGATTTTGATGAAATGTATTGGCACGCGAATTGAAATATTTTGATGAACTATGTGGGTTGGATGCCTACTAGTTATGAGATGCTATAGCTATGTGGGTTGGATGCCTACTAGTTATGAGATGATACGATGATATGATATTATTTGATGGATTCCGTAGCTACAAAGGGCGTTTGTAGTGGCACCGGGATGCCCGGATATGCTTTTGCAGTAGATATCTGCAAACGTTATCGGTCTAAGGGCTATAGGCGCGGCTAGTTGAACCCACATAGGGGGAGGATGTGTGTATTACCACTGTCTAGCACCGGGCGGGATCCTATACATGATTATGAGCTAGCCCCAGCGAACTCATGGCCAACGTCGGGGTAGAGAGCAATTTTTGAACAATCTTGCATAATAAAACCCCCGATGTGCCTATCTTTGATTATGGTTGACCTTTGTCATGATCATTTTTTGCTTGCTCTAAAATGATATTTGATTTTTAAATGGATGCATATATGTATGATATCGTGTAATTGATTAAATGAGTTCATTTTATTGAACATACCATGTTTTACTATAAATCATAAATTATTGTTTACGAATAATGTTGTTTGACACTCCAATAGTTCACCCACACTATTTATGCTTGATATTAATCCCCTCACTCATCGGGTATTTTCCTTGATACTCACCTCTCTCCTTTCCTTTCCTTCCTCAGACAGGGTTATTGTGATAGAGCGACGCTACAGGCTCTAGAGGTTTTGGTAGCTTATTGGTGGATTTGGGTGTTCACGTACGGTGAGATTTAAATTTTAATTGAAGTATGAATTCTGTACTTTATGTCGACCCTGCGAGGTCTTTATATTGAGATTCGTTGTTGGCTGTGTACGTATTATGGGATAACTGTATAACTTATGGAAATTTATTTGTGAAAGTCTCATATTATATTTGCATTGAGGCACTTGTAAATATTTAAAATGTTAACTTTGGAATTTATTATACATTTGTATAAAATTTAAGTCCGCTCGGTGTGGCGGCTGATCATGCCCTAATTGAGCATGACAGTAGAGGTCTGTGGTTAGAATTGTTAGTATTTATTTTTATTAGTATTTATTTTAGTCTTGAGTTGTCCTGGTTGTCCACGGTGGATGAGTTGATTTTTGTGAGGCCGGGATTACCCTTTTTTTCTTTTATTTATTGACAAGATGGTTGTGAATTATACAGATTAAATTATACATGGAAGACCTCCGAAATATGGGGAGGTTCTGCCCGATTTTCTGTAAAAATGTAGTCGGCATCCAGGACAACGGGCGGCTGCTCATGACCCCGGTTCGGGGCGTGACAGTTCTATTGGTATCAGAGCATCTAGGTTAGAGAAAAGATAGTAATAAAAGTCTTCCCAAGTACATTTAAAAGTCTTCAATGCATGAGAGAGTTTCATACAGTCATTTAAAGTCCCATACATGGCCATAGGCATATAAGTTTGTCTATTTTAGGGGATTGGATACATGATGCATCTATCCCATTATTTCACATTCACATACCTTGATCCATAACTCAAATTCCTTTTTTTAGGGGGTTAGTTACTCCGTAACTAACCCTAATTTTTGAATTTTACCTAATGAAAAGGGTGCTCTTTTTGCAGAACTATGCCACCTAGACGTGGTAGGCGCGGTGCACCACCAAAGAGTCCCTCAGTGCCTGATGCATCTAGGATACTCGAGACTTTACGAGTACCAGAGGATGCTTCCTCTACTCATGCACCTTCACCAGTACCACCCTTAGCACTTCCACCGGCTGTTACAGCCGAGATTCCTCCACCACCACTCGATGCCTTGAGGTAGTGGCAGCAGTGGTACAATAGATATGGGGTGCAGATGCCACCACCTCCAATACAGACTCCAGTGACCGCACCTGTGGCCGTACCTGCTCCTACGGCACCGATTCCTCCTCCAGTGGCCGGTCCTTCTATTTCTAGTCCGACCGATGAGACATCGGTTACTTTGAAGCACATCCACGAGCTTACTCAGTTGGTAAAAGAGTCTCGGCAGGTCAGATGCACAGACTTTTCAGGATCTAGTAATGCCGTAGTGGCGAAGCACTAGATCAACAGAACTCGCAGGATCCTTACTGATCTAGGGTTGGCAGAGGAACTCAGGTTGAGAGTTGCTGAGAGACTCCTCGACAGAGATGCCCTCTCGTGGTGGGAGGCTATCCATGACAGTGCTACACAGACTTTGCAGTGGGAGGACTTTCTACGAGAGTTCGACCGCAGGTACTTCACCCCGTTTCAGTAGGACCGTATGAGGACGGAATTTCTGCACCTATGTCAGGGGACTAGGTCAGTCTCAGAGTATGAGGCTGAGCTTAGAAGGTTAGCAGCATTTGTTCCCGACATGGCTACACCAGCTCAGATGAGGTTCAAGTTTGAAGATGGGCTCCAATTAAGCATCAGGAAGTATATGACGGTGACTCCCTCTTTTACACTTTCAAAGGTGATTGATTCAGCATATCGGGCAGAGGAGATCGTCCGAGCTGAGGTTAGGCAGAGAGAGAGTCACCAGAAGAGGAAGACTGGGTCACAAGGTAGACAGTCTTCAAAGAGGGGTAGAGGTTTTGGATACCTCGAAGGTTCTTCTAGCTTCAGACTAGCAGGATCGGGACAGGGACCTCGACCACAGAGATTTGGGGCACCAGCCCCTAGTGTCACTACACAGCCTGCACAGAGACAGCCTTTTTGCCATAGAAGCGACAACTATCATGCATATAGGGCATGTACAGCACCTATTACTTGCTTCCGGTGTGGGAAGTAAGGTCACATAAAGAGTGTCTGCCCAGATTTAGGTCGAGGAGGATCAACTTTGCAGAGTCGTACTGGTACTTCTGGCACAGGCCAGCAGGGGGCACCTGCGCACTCAGCTCTTACAGCTCCTCAGACTGCAGCCAGGACTAATACAGTGCCAGGACCGTCGCAACACCAGCCTAGGGCCTAGGCTCGTGTGTTTGCGATGACGCAGGAGGACGCACAGGCAAACCCTAATGGTATTATGGGTAATCCTCCGGCAGATCCCTCAGTATAGTACTTTTGTTGTATTTTCTTTATGAGATCTAGCATATCATGACGTCGATGTACAGTTTTGACTAGTTAAAGCTTTAGAAGCTTAACTAGTTTGATATATATATATAATTGTCTACTTTTCTTCACATTCTAAATATCTTTAATCTTTTTCCTATCTTTAGGTACCATGCAAATATTTGGTATTGACGCCCGTATTCTCATAGATACCGGGTCGAATTTTTCCTATGTGAGCGACACGTTCGCTCACCATTCTGATAGGCCTCTCTCGCCACTTAATGAGGAGATTATGGTTGTCACACCTCTTGACAAGAATATCATTCGAGATACAGTCTATAGAAGCTACGAGGTCAGTCTTGGGGAGGCGGTATTAGAGGCAGATCTGATTCCACTCCCTATCATGGATTTGATGTCATCCTAGGGATGGATTGGCTGAGTTTACATCGGGCTTCCGTGGATTATTTTACGAAGGAGGTTGAGTTTCGGAGGTCCAGACAACACTGTTGACGTTCCGGGACGAGAGGCGGGTGTTGCCCTGCTGTATTATATCTGTTATGAAGGCCAGACGCATGGTACGTTGTGGATGCACGGCCTATCTGGCTTATGTCGTTGATACCACCGCTAAGGGACCGAGACGTGAGGATGTCCCTGTGGTGCAGGAGTTTCCAAATGTGTTCCCCGAGGAGCTTTCTGGATTACCACCAGTTTGGGAGTTCGATTTTGAGATTGATCTAGTACCGGGGACCACTCATATTTTTATTCCGCCATACAGAATGACGCATGCTGAACTGAGAGAGCTCAAGGTTCAGTTGCAGGAACTTCTGGACAAAGGGTTTATTCACTTGAGCACTTCACCTTGGGGCGTTCCAGTGCTGTTTGTAAAGAAGAAAGATGGTATACTTTGGCTTTGTGTGGATTACATGCAGTTGAACAAAGCCACCATCAAAAATAGATATCCCCTGCCACATATCGATGATTTGTTTGATCAGCTACAGGGAGCCAGGGTTTTCTCTAAGATTGATCTTCGTTCGGGTTATCATCAGTTAAAGATTCGGGCCGAGGATGTGGCCAAGATAGCCTTTCGCACCCGGTACGACCATTATGAGTTTTTAGTCATGCCGTTTGGGCTGACTAATGCCCCAACTGCTTTTATGGATCTGATGAACCGAGTCTTCCACGACTTCTTGGATCGGTTTATCATCATATTTATCGATGACATCTTGGTGTATTCACGGAGTGATGAAGATCAAGTTCAGCACCTTCGGGTGGTATTACAAATATTCTGTAAGAAGCAGCTATATGCCAAATTTTTGAAATATGAGTTTTGGTTGAGACAGATAGGATTTTTGGGACACATTGTCTCCGCAGAGGGTATTTATGTTGATCCACGAAAGGTTGAGACTATATTGAAGTGGGAGCAGTTACAAATAGTTATCCAGATCCGTAGTTTTCTCGGTTTAGTCGGGTATTATCGCAGATTTGTTGAGGGATTCTCCTGAATAGCTGCTCCATTGTCTAAACTAACCCAGGAGGGGGTCAAGTTTGTTTGGGATGACCGTTGTGAGGCGAGCTTTCAAGAGCTCAAACAACAGTTGACATCCGCTCCTATTTTAGCCCTTCCCACTAGCAGTCGGGAATACATAGTATACAGTGATGCTAGCAGACAGGGATTGGGTTGTGTTCTAATGCAGGATGGTCGGATTATTGCATATGCCTCGCGACAACTGAAAAAACACGAAGTTAACTACCCAACACATGATTTGGAATTGACAGCCATAGTCTTCGCGTTAAAGATATGGCGACATTATCTTTATGGGGTGACCTGCAGAGTATTTACAGATCACAGAAGTTTGAAGTACATATTTACCCAAAAGGAGCTAAATTTGAGATAAAGGAGATGGTTAGAGCTTCTCAAGGATTATGACCTCATTATTGACTATCATCTAGGCAAGGCGAATGTTGTTGCAGATGCCTTGAGTCGGAAGTCAGCGTCATCCTCACAATCAACCGAGGAAGCATACCTTTCTTGTCTGGTAGGACTCCGAGCTTTAGGAGTCGGTATGACTAGTAATGATCAGGGATGCTTACTAGCTAGATTTAAGGTCAGGCCGACTTTGTTCGACTGTATTAGAGAGCTCCAGAGTACAAATGAGGAGTTTCAGGGTATTGCGGATAGAGTCCGCAAAGCTAAGGGCGGAGACTTCTGGATCCGAGAAGATGGTTTGTTAGTGTTCAGGGAGCGGGTTTGTATTCCCACTGATACAGATCTCCACACGGCCATACTTGAGGAGGCACACTCCTCCGCTTATGCATTGCATCTGGGTGGTATCAAGATGTATCAAACCATTCGGGATAGTTATTGATGGCCTGACATAAAACGAGAAATTGCGGACTTTGTGGCTAGATGCCTAGTTTGCCAGCAGGTGAAGGCCGAACATCAGCGGCCGGCTGGTACATTATAGCCCTTACCCATTCTTGAGTGGAAGTGAGATCACATTACTATGGATTTTGTGATAGGGCTACCGCGGACTTCATCACGGCATGATGTCATTTGGGTGATTGTAGATCGACTCACCAAGTTCGCACATTTTCTTCTTCGCAGCGACTATCCTTTGGAGACCTTGGCACGTCATTACATCGATACGATAGTCAGGTTGCATGGTGTTCCTGTATCCATAGTATCAGACAGGGATCCGAGGTTCACTTCTAAGTTTTGGCCCAAGTTACAGAAGGCAATGGGCACGAGGCTGAGTTTTAGCACGGTCTATCATCTACAGACAGATGGTCAATCAGAGAGGACCATTCAGACCCTTGAGGACATGCTGAGAGCATGTATGATGGATTTCCGGGCCACCCAGGACAGACAGAAAGCATATACCGATCGTAGGCTACGACCTCTTAAGATTGCCATGGGAGATATGGTTTTCTTGAGAATATCTCTTTTGAAGAGAGTTATACGGTTCAGGCAGCGGGGCAAACTGAACCCCAAATATATTGGACCTTTCCATATCCTTGAGAGGGTCGAGAGTGTGGCATACAGATTGGAGATGCCAGATGAATTATCCCGTATTCACGACGTTTTTCAAGTCTCAGTACTCAGGAAGTACCTAGCTGATCCTTCTCATGTACTTGAGCCTCCACCTGTTGAGTTGAGAGAGGACCTTAGTCTTCCAGTTCAGCCTGTGGCTATTCTAGATCGGCAGGTCAGAAAGCTGTGAAACAAGGAAGTTTCATTGGTCAGGGTTTTGTGGAGGAGTGACCAAGTCGAGGAGGAAACCTGGGAGCCCGAGGAGGCTATAAGGAGACAGTACCCCCACTTGTTTACTGTATAGCTTTATTTTAGTTTCGAGGACGAAATTTGTTTTTAGGGTATTAAAAAATGTAACACCGACACTGCGGTGTCCGTACTATTGTACTCCTATTGGTGAATTTAATGAAGTATTTCACAGTTTATATATATACAGAGAAATTTTTATTTATATTGATTTTCGATTTTTGGGTCTTTAAATTGAAATTTTTGGTATATTTAAAGTATCCGTATTTTTTATTTATAGTGTAAAGTGAGTATAAAAATATATAGATGAATATTTATTCATTTATTAATTTTTTTATTTACTCATTTATTTATTTATAAATTTATTATAAAAATAAATATAGATATAAATAATAATAATAATAATAAAAAAAAAAAAAAAATGGGAAAGAGAAATTAGGGTTAGAAAACCCTAACCCCTCTTCCCTCTCCCTCTTCCTCTACCTCCCTCTCAGTTCTCTCTCTCTGCTCCCTTTCTCTTTCTATCTCTTGCGATTCTCTCTTTCTCCCGATCTCTCCCTCTCACGGTTCTCCGCCGCATGCCACGAACTGCAACCACACCAACCACCGCCACCCTCTCTCTCTATTCCCCTCTTAGTTCTCACCCTCTATCACCTCTCTCATTCTCAGTCTCTCGATCACCCTCTCTCTATTTCGCTCCCTCTGTCTCTCTCTCCCTCTCGATCATTTCTCTCTCTATCTCCCGTGGCTGAAACTTTCCTCTAGGAGCTACTCCTGTGCGCGACCGCCTGTGGTTCCCCCTCTCCCTCTCGCACGCGCGATGGCCCACAGTCTCCCTCCCTATTCGCTCGACTGCGAGCTACTCACTGTTGAGAGTCTCCTGCAACCATCGTAGGAGCTCCAAGCTAGCAATAGCAGACCCTCGAAAACCCTAGGTCCAAATTGCACTCCTTCTGCGCAAGTAAGGGCGAGATTTTGATTCGGTAGGTCTAAGGTTTTGATTCTTTCGTGATTTAAGCTTAATTGCTAAACCTTGCTTCGAATTTGAAGCATTGCAGGTCCTAGACTGAATTGAATGATGGTTGGACCACGGGACTATGAACTACGAAGACCCTAGGTGAGACAAATGTTATCCCTTCAACATTTAAATTAATTTTATCGAATTTAGGTTGAAATTAGAATCGGAAGCTATATATATACATATTTTGAAATATGTTAGATTTGAAGGAAATGTATTTTCCTGAAATTTTGTATGAAATTATTTAAGTTAAACTTAGGATTTGATATAAATTGGGCTGCGTAGCATGATAGAATGCGTTAGATAATTATAGAGCTTTGTTTGGCTCATTCGTATAGCTTTATTTGAAATTTGATTGAAATATACTTGAAAGATTAAAACGGAGTTATGTAAATTCGAGAAAAATTAGAAATATTGTTGGGAATTAGGTCATTGGTGAGCCAAATAATTCGAAATTGATGAAACGAGAATCTAGAAAGGTGATTATGTAAATTAATGTTGTATTAATTAGAAAAAAATAATAATAATTTGAAAATCCTTTAATAGGCTTTTAATTGATGATAAATTGTGATGGTTTGATTAGGTTGACCTTTTTGGAGACTCGAGGAGCCAATTTGGATTAATTGAGGAAATAGGGAGTGATCATCATTCCTAAAAAGTGAGTGGGACCGTAATCTCTTGTATAAAATAGTAAAACTTGTTTTCTGCCGTGATTTCAATGAAACATGCTTTTGATATGCATTGACTCAACGTATAATATTAAATTTTAAATTTGTTTTGTGACTTTTGGAGTGTCATAAATTTATGTTTGCTATGACTATGCATCCATGGTTTGAAATGAATTAATATTATGTCATTATATTGAGAACTAGAATGTTTTCTATGCTAACATTACATTGGTATGTTGATTTAAAATGATTTTGATGAAATATATTGGCACGCGAATTGAAATGTTTTGATGAACTATGTGGGTTGGATGCCTACTAGTTATGAATTGATATGATGATATGATATTACTTGATGGATTCCGTAGCTACGAAGGGCGTTTGTAGTGGCACCGGGATGCCCGGATACGCTTCTGCAGGAGGTATCCGCAAACGTCATCGGTCTAAGGGCTATAGGCGCGGCCGGTTGAACCCACATAGGGGGAGAACGTGTGTATTGTCATGCCCTGAACTGGAGTCATGAGCAGCCGTCCGTTGCCCTAGTTGCCGACTATATTTTTACAGAAAATCTGACAGAACCTCCCAATATTTCGGAGGTCTCCCATGTACAAATCAACCTGTAAAATGGACATCCATTTTGTCAAATAAATAAATGGGTCATCTCGACCTCAACAATCAACCACATTCATAGTGGACAACCAGGACAACGTAAAGCTATCATCAATACTAACAGTCCTAGCCACAGACCTCTACTGTTATGCCCAATTAGAATATGAGCAGCCGCCACACCGAGCGGGCCTAAATTTTATACAAATGTACAACAAATTCCCAAGTTGACATTTTAAATATTTACAAGTGCCTCAATGCAAATGTAATGAACCAACATGAGAGTTTCACAAATAAATGTCCATAATTTATACAGTCATCCCATAAAATGTACATGACTAATTACGGAACTCGAAATCAAGACCTCGCAGGGTCGACATAAAGTACGAAAATCATATTTCAACTTAAATTTAGATCTCACCGTCGTGAATCCCTACTCCACCAACACATAATCAAAGACCTCGAGAATCCGATATGTTACTCTATCACGAAAATCCCTGTCTGAGAGAGGAAATGAGAGGGGTGAGTATCAAGGAAGATATCCAGTGAGTGAGAGGATTAATATCAAGCATAAATAGTGTGGGTGAAACATTAGAGTGTCAAACAACATTATTCGTAAGCAATAATTCATGATTTACAGTAAAATATGGAATGTTCTGTAAAATGAAATCATTCAGTGAATCACACGATATCATACATATATGCATCCATTTAAAAATCAATTATTATTTTAGAGCAAGCCGAAAATGATCATGGCAAAAGTCAACTATGACCAAAGACAGGTGCATCGGGGGTTTTATTATGCAAAAATGTTCAAAAATTGTTCTCTACCCCGACGTTGACCACAGGCTACTCCAACTAGCCCATAAATACATATATATACATATAAATAGTCAGCCGTGTAAGGAGCCCCACCCGGTGCTAGACAGAGCCGTACTCGCGTCGTCTCCGATGAGGGTCAACCGGGTGCGTCCACACACATGACGATCTGGCGGACACCTCCGGCCGAAGCGTATCCGGGCACAAGGGGTGCCTCTACCAAATGTCCTTCGTAGCTACGGATGCTATAGGAAGCATATAACAATACTATCATATCGGTCGGGCGTGCAGCCTGCATGCATCACATCATCACGTCGGCCGAGCATACAGCCCCATGCATCGTATCATGATGTCGACCGGGCGTACAGCCCAAATAGTACATATAAATTCATTTAAAACCATGTGCCAATACCAGTGGAAGCATTAAAACATGTCAATATGTCAAAGAAAGGTGACACAATATCATTTCATTTCAAACCATGGATGCATAGTCATAGAAAACGTAAATTCATGACAATCCAATAGTCACAAAACAAATTTGAAATTTAGTTTCACACGTCGAGTCAATGCATATCAAAAACATGTTTTTATTGAAAACATGGCAAAAATTAAATTTCACTATTTCATGTAAGAGATTAGGGACTCACTCACTGTATGGGGGGGTAGCGCACTCCCCAATAATACCACACTGTATAAGCAACATGCTCCCCTCATTCGATTACCAAGTGTCACTACAATAACAAAACACAATATGTATATATATGATTTGTGCCACATATTTCAAAAGCCACTACGTTAAATTTATACTTTTAATTAATCTTATGTCTAGGATCAAGACTTAGGGTCTCATAGCTAGGCTTCACATGTGCACATGTGCTGTCCCCTTTTCATGACCAAATGTGAATTTCAATTCCTCATTTCCGAAGGCACACAATTCAACCCAAAAACTCAAAGGTTTCCCGTACCTTCCTAACAAACAATGCCACTTTAAATCACCCAAAACCATCATTTTAACAACCCACCTCATGAATACCCTAAGACAGTCCACATTTGCATTGCACTTTTTGTAACGTTTAACCTTTAAAATTCAACATGCAACACACCAAATTAAATTCACCACTCCTTCATAATATTCCACATTCAACAATCCTTGCACATACACATACTCATGCATTTCTTACATTTTAGGTTACTCACCAAACTAATACACATCTTATCATACTAACATAGCATACATATATTATCCATACATGCACATACACATATCCTTGCTTCGTTTCCATTTCAATCAATAGACATATATATTTATATATTATTCTCACATTAACATTCTGCACATCTTTCATTTTCATCTCAACCAACAAATACACATATATAACACCACTTTAGCACTACAATTCAGTGCAATGAAGTCTTACTCGATCCTCAATCGATTTTTCCTAAGATATGATCACAATTATATCATCAATTTCCTACAAGATAGAAAATCTTTGAAAAATCATACACTTTTCGATTTCCATCCAATTGTTTCAAATCGTAAGTCATTTTAAAAATATGGAAGTCTATTTTCATAATATTGAGATCGTATTTTGATTGCTTATATGCAGAATAATTTATAATGAAGAAGGTTGCATCGATCCTTAAACTCAAATCCCAAATTCTGACTATTTTCATGTATATATCAAATTAATTTCTAAGGGAAACTATTCAAATCAATTCAACTCGATCCTATTATCCTTTAACATGCTTCTTTCATATCAGACAATCTAATTTTTGTAACATTCTATACTTAACCTTGATAATCACATATAAACATTTCAAAAATTGTATTCTATTCACATTCCACTTACATTCTAAACATATACAGAACCTTTCACCTTAGATTCAACCCTAGATTCATTCAATTTAACAAATAGAATAGAAATCTCTACACCTAGGGTTTTCGCAGCTCTCTGACCTAGCTCCAACGCGCCATTCATTTCAGTCCAGAACCTGCAACGCTTCCAAATTGAAATGAAGGTCAACAATTAAACCTAATTTCAAAGAACATTTAAAACCCTAATGTAATTGATCAGAGTTGTCATCCTCACCTACGTAGGGGATGACTGCAGATTCGACCTAGGGTTTCTGAAGGCCTCCTGCTCTACCAGTTTGGGGTTTCTACAAGGGTTGGAGAAGAGCCCTCGGCACTTACCTACAGAGAAGGGAATCGCAGTCCCGTGGCCTAGGGTTTTCAAACATAGGCTGTCGCAACAAGGATCGTAGGAGGATCTCTCGACAGAGAAAGAGTAGAGCGCGCGTGAGCAAAGGAGAATTTATTCTGTTCGCTCGTGAAATGGAAGAGGAAGAGAGCAAAAGCTCTGTCGTTACACGCGCGAGAGGAAGAAAATGAGAGAACAGAAGAAGATAGAGAGACGGTGGTGTTGGTGTTGACGGTGAAAGGCAGTGGCGAAGCACGACAAAGAAATCGCGAGAGAGAAATCGAGAGAATGAGACAGCGAGTGAGATAGAGGGAGATAAATAGAGAGATAGAGAGATAGAGAGAGATGAACGGGTGGTGGCGATAGTGGAGCAGTGGCGGAGGGAGAGGATGAAGCAGAGGGGGCGACGGCAGGGAAGATGGAAAGTCGAAATGAGGGAGAGAGAGAAGAGTTAGGGTTTTCTAACCCTAATTCTTTTTTTTATAATTAATTATATATATTTATATATACACACACATACACTTTTCACAAAATCTTTGAATGCCGTGAAAATAGGATTCACTACAATTTGTTAGCACGACATTTAAATATATCAAAAATTTAAATTAAATACCTCAAAATCGAAAATCAATATGAATAATTAATATATATATAAACTGAGAAATATTTTATATAATTCATGAACAGAAATACAATAGTACGGACACTGCAGCGTCGGTGTTACATGTATTGCCACTGTCTAGCACCGGGCAGGGTCCTATACACGATTATGAGCTAGCCCCAGCGAACTCATGGCCAATGTCGGGGTAGAGAGTAACTTTTGAATAATCTTGTATAATAAAACCCCAATACGTCTGTCCTTGGTCATGGTTGACCTTTGCCAGGATCATTGTCGGCTTGCTCTAAAATAATACTTGATTTTTAAATGGATGCATATATGTATGATATCGTGTGATTAATTAAATGAGTTCATTTTACTGAACATACCATGTTTTACTGTAAATCATGAATTATTGTTTACGAATAATGTTGTTTGACACTCCAATGGTTTACCCATACTATTTATGCTTGATATTAATCTTTTCACTCACTGGGTATCTTCCTTGATACTCACCCCTCTCCTTTCTTTCCTCAGACAGGGTTATTGTGATAGAGCGACGCTATAGGCTCTAGAGATTTTGGTAGCTTATTGGTGGATTTGGGTGTTCACGTACTGTGAGATTTAAATTTTAATTGAAGTATGAATTCCGTACTTTGTGTCGACCCTTCGAAGTCTTGATATTGAGGTCCGTAATTGGTCGTGTACATATTATGGGATGACTGTATAACTTATAGACATTTATTTGTGAAACTCTCATATTATATTTGCATCGAGACACTTGTAAAAATTTAAAATGTTAACTTGGGAATTTGTTATATATTTATATAAAACTTAGTCCCGCTCAGTGTAGCCGCTGCTCATGCCCTAGTTGGGCATGACAGTAGAGGTCTGTGGCTAGAACTGTTACTATTTATTTTTATTAGTATTTATTTTAGCCTTGTGTTGTCCTGGTTGTCCACGGTGGATGGGTTGATTTTTGTGAGGCTAAGAGACCCTTTTTTTTTTCTTTTATTTATTGACAGGATGGTTGTGAATTATATAGGTTAAATTGTACATGGGAGACCTCCGAAATATAGGGAGGTTCTGCCCTTGTAAAAATGTAGTCGGCATCCAAGACAACGGGCGGCTGCTCACGACCCTAGTTCGGGGTGTGACAGAGAGAGTCTCATTTCCATTTTTTCCCTTTGGATCAGCTAAAAACCGTACATTGAATATAATTCATCCACCAGCAGCCTTAAACTCCCTGAATGTCTTGCATAAGTGAAATCATCACATCATAATCATCACTAACTGAACATAAAACAAGTACATGGTAATCACATACGTAGATTTTAACCCTTTCTAAGAATTTCGCTTGACTCGTTCCATTAGCTATACAAAGTCTCTGAAGACAAACAACAACAAATACATATTTGATTAATTGTAAGATTACTAATATTAAGAAGACCAAGCAGATCACAAATAACAGGTAGTGTAGTTCTAATATTTTGATATTTGAAAATGGGAGCAAATGGAAGGAAAAGAATTTACCCAGATTTGAATCGTGAGGCCCGGGAGATGCTTCAGGGTGATACTAGAGAGACATTATGTTTATTGCTAGGAAGGCCAAACTAGCACAACTACCATCATTAAGATTGACATGGGTTACTTCCACACCCTCAAGAAGTGATGCAGGATCAACGACACAATTGTGATCCTGTCACAGCACAAAATAGAATTATAAGCAAATTATGAACAATTATAGTCAATCAGAAAAGGCCCACATAAGGAACAAAAGAAAGTAGCACCAACACAAGTTTCACAAGATTCTTTTTGTTTCCCTAAATTTTCAAGTAAAAAAGCCAATGAATGAAAGTGGCATTATTTTGCATAGGCTTGACCAAGCAACTGATGGCCCATGCAAATTCCAAAGATAGGGATTTTTCCCAATATATCCTTTACTGTTTCAACAGTATAAGGAAATGCAGAAGGGCCTCCTAGGCCATTGCTAAAAAGAACACCATCTGGCTTCATTTTCAAAGTCTTTGATGTAGGCCATGTTGAAGGGACAACTGTAATTTTACATCCATAAGATATCAAGAGCCTCAATAATAATAATAATTATCTGCAAAAACCCTAAAACAAGAACCCATCTGCAAGAACATAGGATGTAATTTTACATCCTTCCTAATGGCCCGTACATTAATTGGACCTAAAAACATCTTCAAGAACCCATTTGCAAAATAGTCATTTCCCAACCAAGAATCTTAAAATAATAATTACTATCTCAACACTAAAAGCAAACTAGTCAAAGTTCAAAACCTAAAACAATCAAATTATAAACCAAATGCACCATGATTCTTCCAAATCATTTTGTTAAAACATTTTGCTCTGAGCAACTCTTTATCGAGCTAAAACATCATTCAATTTACAAATTCAAATCAAAATTCATATAAAAATTTTTAAAAAAAAATCGAGAGAGAGAGAATCTTACTTTTTCAGTTTTTTTGGAATCGAGAGAGCATTGTTTAACAGTAGTGGAAATAGAAGACCTAAGTTTGTTAATCTAAGAATTGAGAGCAGCAACTTGACTTCACAGACTTTGCTCTGATACTCTCTGTACCTCCTCTGCCGTCATCGATTCCACCATCTTCCAATTCAATTCTAGAGAGTGAGATTCAAACACTTCACTCTCACTAAGAAATCATTTCAACTAAAAATCACAGAGGAGAGAGAGATGAAAATACTGGAAAACTCTAATCCTAACCCTAACCCTAACCCTAACCCTAGGAAGCAAAAGAAAAAGAAAAGGATAGAGATTGAGGAACTTGCCCTATGATACAATTTGCCTTCAACTACGACTTTGACTTTGACTTCAGAGCCAGACGTTGATGCTACTTATGCATCACTTCCTCATCTTTTATTCAAATCACGCAAAAATGCAAAGGGGGAGGGGGAGAGAGAGAGAGAGAGAGTTCTTGGATCGAATACCTCTCTACAGTCAGAAACCTAATGCTCAATTCATAATCCAATACTCCATACCAGAGGAATAGGTAGAGAGAGAGAGAGAGAGAGAGAGAGAGAAGGGATAGAGGGATTCACAATTTGGGGAAAATGAGATTCATGATTTGGGGAGAAGGGAAGAGAGATGAGAGGGAAGGGATTCGCGATTGGACTAAATGACCTTTGTCAACGGCTTCACAGGCCGCTAGTGTAGGCTCAGAACTATTCTAACAATTCAAACATTAATCATTGGCATAGACACAACTTTACTAATGGTTAAAATACCGCTGGTAAAGACCTACCAATATTGGCGGTTTTCATGGCTGTTAGTAAAGATAGTCGCTGGTATTTGCCATTTTTTTGTAGTGTTACTTGAAATCAACCTATGGAGGTCAATTGCTAGTAGTGGTTGGTAAAGACCCCAATGATAGAACCTTTCCCCTGGCTTTTGCAATTGTAGAGCTAAAAGAGACAAATTCTTGGATATGGTTCTTTGAGCAACATTGGAGAAGATAGAAAATGGACATTCATGTCAGACCAGTAGAAGATACGGGACACTTCTTGTCTCTGAAAATCATTAGTAATCAATGCAATTGTATCTACATGTCTAAATTCTTTTTATGCAGGGATTAATTAATGCAATTTCAATCTTGTTTCTACATTTGAAATATAGAATATGTGTCTGACGTCCATACAATAATCTACATAAGAAGTTCAAAAACTTAGAGTTGAAGAACATATTCTATACTGCTGCGAGGGCAACTTATGAGGGTGAGTTTGTTCGAGTGATGAGAGAGATTCAAAAATCAGATTCTGGGGCCTATACATTGCTGATAAAGAGGGATATCCAAACATGATCATGATCTGCATTTACTGCATATAGTAAGTGTGACTTGCTAGTTAACAACCTTTGTGAGTCATTCTAGAATTATGGATGCAAGAGACATGCTTGTGATCAGGTTGATTAAAGTAATTATAACTGCCTTGATGGCAAAATTCTCTAAAAATAGGACAAAGATACTCTCTTTCAATAGTGATATTTGTCCCGTCATTCAAAGGAAACTAGAAAAACAGAAGAGATTGAGTAGACATTGGTTTCCAATCTTAGCTGGTGGTGGAATTTATAAGGTGTCTTCATTTTTTAATAAATTTATTATTAATCTGGACAATAGAATCTACACTTGTAGGGCCTGGGAATTATGTGGCATTTATTATGCCTATACAATTAGTTGCATATTTGTTTATAGAGATAAACTTGAGAAATATGTATTTAGTTTTTATAGTGCAGTCCTCTATACCGAATGCTATGCACCTATTGTCTATCTTTTTAATGGACCAAATGTATGAGATAAATGTGAACTCCCTTCCTTGTTACCTCCAAACTATAAAAGAAAAGTAGGACAACCATAAAAAAAAAGGAGAAAGGAGCCCATTGAAATCTAACCTAAAAATCCGCTTTTACTTTCTAGAACTGGAATGCCCATCAAGTGCGTTGTATACAAGCAAGTGGGACACAACAAGAGGTCATGCAATAAAGTTAATGATTACATAAGTATCTTTAGTATATTTGTAACTTTTTTTGGGATCAATAACTAATCTAATTACTTATTGCAAGGCTAGACATATGGTAGTTCAGAAGGTGTATCACAAGCATTCCAGCCATCTTTATCTTAAGCGTTCAGGAGTCGACCTACATCACAAGCATCCCAAGGGAAAACGAAATTTAGATGATCTGTGTTATAATGATATTCTAAGCTCAGAGTAATGAAGTTTGATACTCAGACCTCTATTCAATTGGTAACATTTTGATATTTTAACTTGTGTTGTAATAAAGTGATGATTTTTGAAAACTATGAAGTGCAGTGGTTGTAAAACCTCCATTATAATTGTTTTTTGCTTAGAACTTTTGTTTGATGTTGTAAGACCTCTGTTGTTGAATTGTTCAAACCTCTGTTGTTGAAAACTATGAAATGCTGACATTGTAAAACTTGGTATAATTGTTCAAATGTTTGATATTCAGATTTTATGTTTGATGCTCGAAATTTTTTGTTCAAAATTGATGTTTTTATTTGATTTTCGATTGCAGAGTTGATGTTCAAAATTGATTGCTTATTCGATGCTCATGATTGATGTTCAGATGTTATGTTATTTAATGCTTAGATTTTGCTCATTTAGCTCAGAATTGATGTTCAGATGTTTGATTGCTTATTTGAACACAGTTGCAGAATGCTTTTGGTCCATTACAAGGCTACTTTCTTGATTGCTCAAATGTTCTTCTTGATTGCTTATTTAAACATAGTCACTCAGAATGGATGTTATTTCTACTACATTGCAAAATTCTTAAGTCCTATAAAAGAGAGCCCAATCTAAATATAAAAATGGTCAAAATGAGGTACAACAAACAAGTTTGATTTAACATAAAACATCAATAGCAAACACTACAAAATTAGCAACATACCCAAACAAGATTGGTAATAGCAAACACTACAATGTCAAGTTCATTTCCCAATAGTAGAAAGTACCATTCGATTGGCAATATACATAAACCTAATACATTCTTAATAAATCCCAATCCAATTTTATACAAAAGTACAAAAAAGAAAACTCCCATGGACAACAAGAGACCTACGCATGTGAAATCTTTTCAAAAGGGTTTTAACTTCTTTTCATTCATCTCCTGGAAGCTCAAAATCTCTTCCTTCAATGTCAAATTCATTTCCTCAAGCTCTTGAACTC
The DNA here is from genome assembly GCA_037126225.1 of Dillenia turbinata. Taxonomy (NCBI): domain Eukaryota; kingdom Viridiplantae; phylum Streptophyta; class Magnoliopsida; order Dilleniales; family Dilleniaceae; genus Dillenia; species Dillenia turbinata. The sequence goes on along the minus strand of JBAMMX010000021.1, from coordinate 9,364,340 downwards.
GGCGCACTAGACGAATGTTCTCCTCCTTCAGCCTCTCGATGGTGTTTCTTGTATCCTTTATTCTCAAACTCCAATCAGTTAGTATAGAGTTGCATAGAACTCTTAGCTCATCCACTTTTCTCAGTCCATTAATGACTTCAATGGCTCGAGGGAAGAATGTGGATCATACCATTCAAAAAAATTCCAAACATTACCTTCTTGAAAAGTATTGCCATTCAACAAATTAAAATTTCAGACATTAGAAATGAAATTAAAGAATATTGGACATACCCAAAAATTAAGGCAACCGCAAAATTTTCGTGATGAATTTCATTCAGACCATGAAGTCACCAGCATGGCTTCTAGATTGCATTTACACTTCAACATACCTTTAACCGTGCTTGATAATGACATTTTATGGCTAAGACGGAGAGACTGCCCAAACCCTAACCCTCTAGATGTTGCCCAAACAAACCCCAAATATGTACCTGTACTCTCTCTCTCTCTCTCTATCAAACACCAATCCCCCTGCATGTCACCCAGACCCTAACCCTCTTGCACTCGATTGTTCTCTCTCTCTAACTTCTTTTTCGCTTTGGGTGATCTCTCTCTCTCTCTCTCCCCTTTTTTTTCTTCTGTTCCTTTTTTTTTTTTAACAAACAACCACTTTTTACTCAATCTTGTGGAGAGAATAGTGGTTTTAAAAAGGTCAACCGTTGACGTGTCATGCCGGTCAGCATTTTTGCTTATATGGCAATGTTGTTAATATAAGTTGCTAACCTATCAAATGGCACGTCAACAATTAATTCCACAGTGGAAGCCAACTCAGAAAAAGTCTAACCACATCATATTTTAAGTCAGCAACTAACGACTACGATATTACTATTACTAACGGAGAGACCGAAGTGTTGTATTTTTTGAAACTTAGGTCCTCAAGTATTGTATTTTAAACTTCAAAAACTAATTTGTGAAATTGTGATAAAGTTCAGAGACTAGACAAATAATTTACTCATTTTTTTTCCACGTAAGAAATTCAAGTAGCTAGACTACGCAGGAGGAGGACAGTGTTTTGAAATCTGGACCGAATTGGCTGGCCTGATCGATTCAACCGAGAACCAGACCGTCAATCGGTCCGAGTTTCTTAATAAAACTGAACTCTGAGAAAACCGATTAAAATCTAGATTAGACCGAGAATCAGATTGAATCGGTCAATCCAAATTTTTTACTTTTTGCTTAAAAACTCAAAAATATATACACTCACCTGGTCTCAAACTCGAGATGATATTGGAAGCTTGAACAAGCGTAACCACCAAACCACGGTAGGTGATTGTTTTGCTTTTGCTTTCTTTATCTTATAATAGATCTTATTAATATTATATATTTTAAATATTATATAATAAATATTTATAAATAAATATATATATTTTTTAAATTATAAATATATTATAATTTAAATTATTTTATATAATATTCAGATTTTTTATTCGATTTAATAGATTTCACTTAATAATTCATTGTTTTTTTGACGCGATCCGTTCGTAATTGGATATGGGTTTCAAAACACCGGAGGAGGTGGGGCCGACGTGGCAACTTGTAGGTCATCATTTCCGCAGCCGCTTCTCCTCTTTACTTACAAGGGGAAGAAGAAGAGGAGAGGGAGAGGGAGAGAGAGGAGATGAAGTTCACAGACTCGCCGATAATCGAACTATCAATAGGCAACAAAGTGCTCTCAATCCAACAAGACAACAACTCCATGCACGTTGGCACTTCCGTCTGGCCTTGCTCTCTCGTCCTCGTCAAATTCCTCGATCGTTGGCTCTCAAACCCCAACCCTAACCCTAACTCTAACTCTTACACTCACCTCCTTTCCAACTTCCACACCTCACGCGCCGTCGAGCTTGGCGCCGGTTGCGGCGTCGCTGGCATGGGGCTCTACCTCCTCGGCCTAACCAACATAACCCTAACTGACATCGCGCCTGTAATGCCGGCTTTGAAGCACAATCTCAAGCGCAACAAGCAAACCCTAAACAAAACCCTTAAAACCTCAATTCTTTACTGGTCAAATCTTGATCAGATCAATTCCTTAAACCCTCCTTTCGACTTTGTCATAGCTACCGACGTTGTTTACATCGAGGAATCTGTGCCTTCTCTTGTGTCTGCCATGGAGAAGCTGATTGGGGATAAAGGGGTTGTGCTTTTGGGGTACCAGTTAAGGTCTCCCGAGGCTCATACGTTGTTCTGGGAAATGTGTGAGAGGGTTTTTGAGATTACTAAGGTTTCCCACGAGGATTTGCATCCGGATTATGCCTACGAGGAGACCGATGTGTTTATTATGAGGAAGAAGTCGTGACATTGTTCAGGTGCAATTGCCCTTTTATGTTTGTTTTTATAGAGAGATCATCTAGAAATATGCCATGTGTTGTTTTAGTTAATTGCTATGATACAAGGAATTGAATATATGCCCTTTAGTTTTAGGGATTGGCTTCATATGGAAATTGTATAGTGGAAACATTTTCTGAATTTCCATATGTATGACAAGAAAGGTGAGTTGAATTTTGAGATGAGACCTTATATGCAACATGTGTATTGTTTGAATTTGAATTTATGAAATTCTAGCATCAGTGTCATCTTCTGGTTGTTTTACGTTTGGATTCTGGTTTTGTAGCATAGGATTGTTGTGAAAATTTCCTTAGCGTTATTAACCAGAGACACCATTGTATTAGAAAATGGATTCAAGTTATGGGATTCAACAATCTTATATATTAAGGTCATTTGGAAATTTTTGCACAATCTCGATCTGATTTTACAATGTTACTCATCATCAAGTAGCATCCAACCATGGCATTTTTATTTTTAATTTGGTTACTTGAGAAATATCTATGGTGAAGGGTTTCAATTCTGTTAAGTGGCCCGTATTAATTTAATACCATAGATTCAGTAAGGGATGCATACATAGATGTTTAAACTTGTTGATTTTGAGATGAGACCTTACATGCAACATGTGTATTGTTTGAATTTGAATTTATGAAATTCTAGAATCAGTGTTATCTTCTGGTTGTTTTACGTTTGGATACTGGTTTTGTAGCATAGGATTGTTGTGAAAATTTCCTTAGCGTTATTAACCAGAGACACCATTGTATTAGAAAATGGATTCAAGTTATGGGATTCAACAATCTTATATAGTAAGGTCATTTGGAAATTTTTGCACAATCTCGATCTGATTTTACAATGTTACTCATCATCAAGTAGCATTCAACCATGGCATTTTCTTTTATTTGGTTACTTGAGAAATATCTATGGTGAAGGGTTTCAGTTCTGTCACGTGGCCTGTATTAATTTAATACCATAGATTCAGTAAGGGATGCATACATAGATGTTTAAACTTGTTGATCAAATCTGGGATCAGCAGTACACCTGGGGACTACTCCATTTTAAGGCTCATTTGCTAGCAGAACCCATACGATATAGTTGACAGTACATTATGGAGTCGATATTCGTATGGTATACTTTCTGTCTCAAGCAGGAAGGGCCAGCACGCAGATTTGGAACAGGGAAACCCCATCCCCACACCCCACACTGCATGCAAAACCTCTTTCCTGCCCTGAACCAAAGTCAGGGAGAGACTCATTGATCTTGATAAAGTGGGATGGGGCAGGTCCTTTCTAGGTATTCAGAGAAATTACGAGAGACCTCAACTTGCTACATTCAACACGAAATCATTAAAACCACACCTGTTAAAATGCAAGTTGGAGAACAAAATTAAAAGTCAAATACCTATAAAAAATTCACACATACATTTCTTGGTCATGGTCATAGGGGACAAGGAAACATGGTATACCTCTTGGCATTGCTAGCCTACTGTCCAAGAAGAAAAACATTTAAGTTTTTGGGACAATGAGAAGAACAAAATGCCACAGGTTCTTTCACTTCTATTGGGATATTTTATATTGTTGGATCTTTTATCCTTTTAACAGCTAATATGGAGAAAAAGGTGGTTGCAAGTTTTTCAAACTTTGGGATCTTTGAATTCCTTTGTCATTAAGGAGCAGAAAAATTGACTCTGGAGCCTTTGCATTTAAATGGACCATTTGATCCTTTCATTTAAGATCCCTCAAGTGTGTAATATATGTGTGGGTGTGTATATAGTGCGTGCATGTGTGTGTGTGTGTGTGTGTGTGTGTGTGTAAGGAGGAAATTGGGTCCATGGTGAGTAGTGATGTCTGCCACTAGTAACAGCCCTTGCAGTTGCACAAGTGGGGAAGTGATTAGATACGTCAAACAGGAGAAACTTCTATCATTTTGCTTTACTTTATATATTTTACATGACCATGGTTGTATATGGTGGGCAGCATGATAATATGTTTCTTTGTCCATTTTCTTAGTTCAAGGCTTGCAGAATGCTCAAACCCATCTATGTGGATAATTGCCAATATTTCAGCCCCATTCAGCTGCTTTCCCATGTTGTCCCCTTTGTGTTTTATATATGGATTCAAGGTCTTTCAGTTTGTCAAAACTACAAAGAGTTTGTAGTTTTCTTTCTGCCTCTTCCAATTCTATAGCATAGTCTGTTGTTGCTTTCTAAAAAATGTTTTCCTCACACTTCCCCTCTTCCCATTGGAAAAGGGGAAGGGAAGAAAATATTACTAGGTCAGCAATCTTTACATTGCCGATGTATAAAAAAGGTATTTACCGGAAGAGTAATCAGAACCGTATGCCCCAAGGCCACTGTTTCAGCACTCGGTTGACACTTCCCAGTTTGGCCTAGATGCCTATTTTCTCAGTAATGAACTGCACTTGGATCTGAAACTGCAAATACACTTATATTCTTATGCTAGAAAGTAGAACCTCTACATTCTCTATCTTTTGAGGTGTTTATTTGCAGATACTGACATGTCAAACAAAGATGATCTGTAGATTTTAATCAAAAATTTTGGGTAAGGAGGATTAGAGTTGACAATCTGATAGACAAATTGTTATGACTTCCAATGAGTTAGCCAAGAATCGGGAAGACTCAGTCAAAGTGGTTCACTTAGCTAAGAACCAGAAACAGGCAGTTAAAGTGGATCCCTATTATGGAAAGAACTATAAGCATTTTACCCATGGAAAAAGGAAGCTGGACTGAAGGCTTTAGTTGATAATAGCTGTCTAGTTCAAATTTCAATTTTAAATTCTTGTTGATGTTTAGATGAGGTGATGAACTTCATTGATTTTCTTGCCCCTTTTTTTCACATCTGTAGAAAAGGGCTGGTAAGATCGTTCCAGAATTGAGTTTTCTTAAACACACTGAGATCGAAGGGTTCTCTTTAACGAGCCCTTATCCCCCTATACCACAGCGCGTCATCATAAAGGTAGGAATACCAACAAACCACAGCCCAGCAGTTGCCACTAAACAGATTTTTCCATCAATCGCCCTTGGACTCGATCCCAAACTCAGGTTCATAACAGCCTGGTATCAGCAAGCTTCAATTTGGGAATTACATAGCTTTTGACAACAATTGGAAGCATTTATGAAGTCTTATCCAAAAAATCAAGTCTGAGCACACTCTGAGCATGAACAGGACAGGGCAGCCATACAGCACAGCATCAAGAACTTTCCAACCGCCCAAATAGACTTGATCATGATTTGGAAGCAACTTGTGTTGATCAAAGGACTTCGGAGGAAGGAAGAAATGCATACCCACCACGAAACACTGATCCAATGCAAGATGAGGGTCAGAATGTAAGAAATGCTGTTCCTAGATACTCTAAAATGGATTTCCCATGTTATGATGGGAAAGAAGATCTGCTTGATTGGTTCAGTAGACGTGAGCATTTATTTAAACACCAAAGAACTTTGGAGGAAGACAAGGTTGGATTGGCATCTTGGGTGATGCCCAACTCGGGTTTGTAAAGTTTGGCAAAGATGGCCCTCATTTATTATGGCCAGAATTTAAGCACTATGGCAACTTATGCTTTGGGCCACCTCTTTGTGCAAGTAAGTTGGGGGAGTTGTCCAAGCTATGCCAAACAGGCACAGCCGACAATTATAAAAAAAAGTTTGAATTATTGCTGACAAGAAAAGGCTCTTTACATCCCAAAATCTTCATCAGTGGGTTGCATGAAGCGATTCAAGTAGAGGTAGAGCTGCATCAACATATGGATCTTACCACAGCAATGAGTTTGGCAAGATTGTTTGAACGGTGTGTTTCAGCGGCTGGACTTACTTTAACTTATCGTCATCAAAGTCCAGTGACAACAACACCTGCACCACATTTTATCAAGCATCTGAGTCTAGTAGAAATGGCTGACCAAAGGGCTAAAGGATTATGCTCCAACTGCGATGAGCAATATACACCTAACTCATCTTTGTAAAAGATTGTTCTGGTTGGAGATGGTTGAAGAAGACTTAGATGACCAAGGGGAGCAAGCAGATGAATCAGAAATCTCTTTACATGTTACAGGGATTAGAAGTCCTCAAACAATGCAAGTGCATGCTGTCCTAGGATATGTCCCTTTAAAGGTGCTCATTGATTCTGGAAGCGCTCATAGCTTTGTTAATGGTGGCTTGGCACAAAGACTGAATGTGAAACCAGAACAGAACAGAACGAAGGGTTGCATTTGTTAGTGGCCAATGGTGAACGTCTTTGCGGTGAAAGTATCTGTCGTCAGGTACCTCTATAAATTGGTTTAAAACTTTTTTGTTGTTGATTTCTTTCTCTTGCAGTTAAGTGGGTTTGGTGCAATTCTGGGGTTAATTGGTTGCGCAGTTTAGGCCCCATCATGTGAGATTTTACTACTTTAAAAATTACATTTTGGTGGGAGGGGCATGAAGCGGAGCTGCAAGGAATCAAGGAGGCTCATGTTCCTCTCAATTATTTCTATCTGTTGGAGTTAGGGTGCTTGAACTCAATATGCTCGTAACAGAATAATCTGCTGTTTTTCAAGAACTGAACGGGTTGCCACCTATACAAAGTCAAGATCACCAGATTGTAGTGCAACCTGGTATAGGATCTATAGTTGTTTGACCATACCAATATCTCCACCTCCAAATGGATGAAATCGAAAAGCAATTTGAGGCAATGTTGAAACAAGGAATTATTCATGCTAGCATGCCGCCTTTTTCATCCCCAGTTTTGTTGGTGAAAAAACATGATAGAACTTGTGGTGCTTTTGTATGGATTATCAAGCTTTAAATGCACTAACTCTCAACGATAAGTTCCCAATTTCGGTCATTGATGAGTTGTTAGAGGAATTGCATGGGGTTAACAACTTCACCAAGCTTGACCTTTGTTCAGGTTACTATCAGATTCGAATGCACCCACAAAGTATTAAAGAAACAGCCTTTTGAACTCATCATGGGCATTTTGAAATCCTTATCATGCTGTTTGGATTGACCTACACTCTGTCGACCTTTCAAGCACTCATGAACAAGGTACTCCAACCATACCTTCATAAATTGGTTCTTGTGTTTTTTGCACATATTTTCATTTACAATCATTTTTGGGTGGAGCATCTCCGTCGCATACACCTCGTCCTCCTTGTACTGCACAAGCAGCAATTGTGCTTCTTTGCCCAGACACAAGTTGTCTACTTGGGTCATGTTTTCTAATCCACAGGAGTTGCTGTTGATAATACCAAGATTCAGGCCATTATGGAGTGGCCGTTATTCTAGTTCAGTAAGAGGATTGTGTGGCTTCCTTGGTCCTATATCAGGACAAAGAAAGAAAGTAGTATTTTTGCCTCTCTGTTTGTACTTACGTTAGTTGATTCTTTTTTCTCCTCTCTTTCTTTTATTATTTAGTGCATTGCTTTAATATATTAGAACTTTTTTACTTATTTGGTTTGTTGTAAGGCTTCAATCAAATGCCTCTTTTCTCGTCTTTCAACTCTCCAAACATTTGTAGAAAATTTAGTTATGGCAAAGTAATTTTGTACCTTTCATTTTGATAAATTGTCCACACAATATCATTGGACAGGTCCACTCTTATGTCCTTGGGGAGACGGTCAAGAATAGAAAGCCAGAAGACTAACAGCTAATTGTTACTGAAGTACATATAATGGTGCCAATTGAAGAAGAGAGGTTTGATGATAATATTGTCTTCATTTGAGGAGAGACAGTTGGGAAGTGGTAGGGTGTGATTGATAATGGGGAAAAAATTGCGGTCATGCTCAAGGAACACCTCTACATATCAATAAATGGGAGGACACAAATTCATCATTAGTAACTCCTCCATCTTTGTAACAATAGCTTGTTATCGGGGTTTTTTACCAATCACAAGGGTATCATATATTGTCATTTTTCCTTGTCCCTGACCTCTGTCCTGAGATTGAGCAGAATTTGCATTTCTTTCTTACTTAAGGGTGAGAAAGAGCAAATGAATTGGTGCTTTCCTGAGGTTAATATAGTAATATAAGAGATTTGTTAAGCTTTCATAGTTGGAAAGGTCTTTAACAATGCATAAATAAGATTGGTAACATTAAGAATGTTAATTTGTATCTCAGACTATATTGGGTCCGTGTGTAGGCCTGCTATCTTTTAAGGGACAGCTGTATATACATCTCGGCATTTTTACGTAGCTATGGATTCTTGATTTTCTAATGACTGTTGTCTTGCCTCTCTAAACTAGATCATTCATCTTGTGCCTTTTTATTTGTTGTTTCTGGTACCTACTGATAAGATGGTTTTTCAGTGTCCCACATACACACCCCCCCCCCTCCCCAAAAAAAAAAACTAGGAACATGCTTGCTTGCCATTAGGTATTATTGTTTTATATCTTGAATTCAACTAAAGTTGTTGATATCCTTCCATGGTCGCAATGATAATTTTTGGCTGAAGGTGTATGCTGTACTGATATGAGGACAGCTGTTGATTCTGTTGAGATAAATGCTATATCTGAGCATTCACTGATTTAGTTTTTTTTTCTCCATTTAGTTTTGTTTTCAAAATCCATGAGTTCTAGGTCTTGTCTTTCTACTTGTTATTTTCTCTGTTACAGAGAAGATATAACCTCAACTTCTTTGAAACCATTATTGGAATATTCTTACTTTGTCTGGCAGCTATAATGAAATTCTGAATATCCTGGACGTTTATGTTGTGTTTGGAATCTTGAACTATAAAGCATGGTCAAATTATAGGTTCTCCTAAAATTGCAGGCTACTTGTTCTATAATGTAGGGCTGCAGTTCAAATTGTGATTTCTTCTGGAAGGAAATGACCGAATGAATTCGAGGATTTCATCACTCAAGTTTCTCTTCAACTTGGTTAGAGTTGTGTCAGGTGATGGAACGTTTTTGTAAAGCTTGTCAAACTGATTGTAACTTGCACTTGTCTATATACAAGTGCAGGGGAAGTGTTTTAATTAGAGTGGGGACGTATTGACCGCAGACAACCAAATTTGATCAACCCCATCCTCTTTTCTAATCCCATTCGAGTATTATATTCTTGAAAGGGGACACCAAACCAACCAAGTGCATGCATTTTCTAATGCTAGGTAACGGTGAAATTTTAATAAATATTTTAGGGGTATGGTCTGGACATAGGCATTCATGACTCATATCATCTGGAGAATTCCCATTTGCCAAGTAATGCTTCTGTGTTCGTTGAGTTGCTGCGATTGTTTAAGACTGGGCTGCAGAGAACTTTGGGATTTTTCTGATTGTGGTTATACAACAACAACAATCACTTAAACCTTTTATGCCAAATCACTTAACCCTTTTGTACCAAAATTTCAAATCGGTCACGTGAGATACAAATATAAAAAAATATATATATTGATTTAATTTTTATACATTCTTTTATGTCATTCATTCCTATTTAAAATCATTTTCTCAATTAAGTGCATAATTATCACGTATTTATAAATAATTTATATCTAATTTTTTAATATTCTATCTATATATTTTATTAAATTTCTCATATTTAAGTTTTCGTTCTTTCTAACATGTACATTTTTTTATTTTCGTTACATATGTCCAAACTATCTTAAACGGTATTCTCGCATCCTATGTATAATTGAGCTAACTCCTAACTTGTTACGTATCCCATCGTTTTTAATTCTATTTTTTTTAATTTTATCACGCATCCATTTAAATATTTTCATTTCAGTTACAGTTACAGTTATTTTTTGCTCTTGTTATTGTTTAATGGCCCAACACTTAGTGTCATATAATAACGAAGCGATTCTATAAAATTTTCCCTTCAGATGTAATGGTATAATGCGATCACAAAGAAGTCTGAATGCCTTCTTTCATTTCATGCAATTTGCTTGAATTCTATTATTCACATGTCTATCTATATAATCATCATTCTGAATTGGAATCAAAATATTTAAATCATTCACTTATTGGTATTTCTCTTCCCTCTAATCTAATCATTTCCTCATTATCTTGATGGTTGTCATTAAACTTATATCTCATATATTCAGTTTTGGACCTATTCAATCTAAATATTTTGAACTCCAATGTGACTCTCCATAGATCTAATTTAATATTAATACTCTCTCTAGTTTTATTAATTAATACTATATCATCTGTAAAAAGTATACACTATGATATTTTATTTTAGATATTTTTTATGATTTTATCTATATTATTGTAAATAGTACGAAACTTAATGATTATTTGCATTTATGGTTTTTCTGATTATGGTTATGCTTCTATGAAATGTTCCAATAGATTATTTGCATTTTAGATGCATTTTTACTTGTTCTATACTTTAATGATTTATCAGAGATTACAGATGCTGGAGTTTGGTTTCATTTTCTTTGCTAAAAGAATTACCCTCGTAAGAAAAACTGTTGCCTTGGTAAAAAGTTACATGTCAGTAAATTTTATAACAAAGCAGGAGTACCTAGGACTAGGAAAATGTCTTTTGAAATTTTTTTTCTAAAGTTATTTCCCTAATATTTGCTTTAGTTGTCAACTAGAAAATATTTTCCATTGATAAGAAAATGTTCCAGTTGCCAAATGCAGAAGGGAAAATGTCAGATGTTATATTCTCTGGAAACAAAGGGGACCTTGTAAAGGTAGAGCATATAACGATATTTTAAGCCTAATGAACTACAGATTCCTATAGATTTATCATTGTATGTTCATTCTTCCTCTGTGTCATTCTTGAAGTATACAACAGATGGAGCCCAGAAATCATGAGGATGAGGGTATTCTTTCTCAGGTTGATGTTCAGGACTAGCCAGACAAGTCGCATAAAGCTCTTCAATGGGAGGACTACCCCAACTTCCATCCATCCTCCCAGGAAAGCTTGACCCTCCATCATCGCCACCATCCGATGCAGAGTGGGAGGACAATGGAAAAGCAGGTGGGTAATCTGATGCAGTAAGTAGCATTTCATGAGCTTTGTGGAGTTGCTGTTTGAGCAGGTCAACTTCTCTTTCGAGCCTTTCCTTCTCGACCAAGGTACTGTCTAATTTTATCTGTATGGTCTTATAGTCGAGCTCAATGGTCTGGTTCTTGTGCCTGGCTCTCCTGTTCTGGTACCAAATTGCAACTTGTCTAGGCGGGAGGCTGAGTGCAGTAGCCAGTTGGAGCTTGCGTTGTGCATCAAGCCTTCTATTGCTATTGAAGCTTGATTCCAGCAGCCCAACCTGGACTCCAGTGAGCCTTTTTTTCCTGGCTTTGTTTAGTCCCATTTCACATTTTGGCAGGAAATTTTGGTCGGTAGTTAAGCTTGTTTCAGAGGGATTTTTGGTCTTTTTGGTAAGCCATTTTTTGTCTAGTTTGGGAGCTTTGGATGGTTGGTCTTGGCATTGGAGTGGATGGAACTGAAAATCCATTTTTGGGGAACTCTCATGGAGCACTGAAGGGAAAGCAATGACTTAAAGAACTCTCGCAAGTTGGAAGAGAGAGAGAAACATGAGTTGGGGCGGCCAGTTGTATGATGAGAAGCTGAGGTAAGGCTGGTCCCATATCATAGCAGTCTTGTCTGTGTCAGAAGTGGACTTGGATTTGATCATTAATGTAACCCCAAAATATCATTAAGCTTGATTTGTGGGTTATTTGAGAGTAAGCCTTTCACTAATATTGTGACAAGGAATTCAAATTTTCATCGTTGACTTTCCGCAGATTTTATTATGGGGGACCATTCAGTAAGAAAAGCTGATGAACTGCGGAGATATTGCAAGTAAAGGAAATTATAGCGGTGAAATCAGTATGTGAACAATTTGGCTTCAACCCTGCCGTCGTATAGACAAGCAGTTCAAGGAAGATATTATGGAATATTGACATAATGATATATTTATTAATTATTATGCCTATGGCTTACCTAATTGTAGATTTTTTTGGATTGCATTTAATAAAAAGAGACGACCCCAACAAGACTTTGTAGCACCCGACTCTGGTCAACATCTTGAAATTAATTTGATAGAGTTTTTTTTATTTTTTTGATATATAATGAGATTTGAGATCTTGTATTTGAGATCTTAAAATTGGAGATAGGGAAAGATGTCATTTGAACTAAAATTCATTGGTATTCGATAAAGCATTAATGATATTGAAAGGAGGGTGTTAGAGAATATTGGTATACCCTATGTAATTAAGGGCATTTTTTTTACTCCCTTCGGGGTTAGCATGGTATCAGATAATCAAAGGTTTCTCTGTAAATAAAATGGGCTGTAGATGGAGCATAGCCCCTCCCACATCATAGCACAAGTAAATCTACAAGGAATTAGGGCAATCAAGTTCCACCATTCACATGGTAAAAAGACGAGTAACGAAAGATATTCCAAATGAGTAAAATTGCTCCATCAGCCACCAGCAGTATCAAAGCGCTTAATTCTAATCATTGCTCGGTACGGGGGATTCAAACCCGAGTTGGCTGGATAACAATACAGGTTATAGATTTTTTCTTTTTCTTTTTTGTCGTTGGACGTTGGACTTAGTCTATTATCTAATTTTTAAAATTTAGTTTCGATTAATCCGAGTTGAATCGTTGAAATTCTTTGAGGGGTAAAACTCTTCCCAATATATTTGTTTCATCTGAGACTTGAGGACCTCTTAGATAAAATCTAATAACTTATCCACTAAATCAATATACGTTGATATATGTTACTACGGCAACTAGATTAGAATGATATTAACGCGACAATGACTTAACTAATTGATTTGATATATTTAGTGACTTAGGTTGTCAATTACACGAGAGTTAGTTCATTTTACCTAATTAATTTTAAACTATTCTAATTAAATTCTAAAAGTTAGTTTATAAAAATTCAAATAAATAAATAATCAAAAAATTAAATCTTATTAAATATAAAAGTCTAAAAATTATACGTAATTAAATGAGAAAAATAAAACTAAAAATTACTAAAACATTTAACCTAATATAGAAACTAAACAAATAAATAAATAACAAACTAAATCTAACTAAATAATAAATCCAAAAATAGTCTCTAAACTAAATTGTAAACTAAGATAAATAAAAACTAAAAAATTACTAAACCTAATATTACGAGAAAATACCATTTAACCCTAAAATTATTAACAAGATCGAAAAATTTATGAATTTTTTTTATTTTTTAAAATTGAAATGGTTATTATGAAATTAAAATTTAGAAGAATAAATAAAAAATACATATTCTAAAAATTACACAGAACATAATTCTGAAATCACATCCAAAATTATAAAAGCAGCGTAAAATAAGAACAATAAAATTAATGTCCAAACAGGGCACTACATTGATTATTCACTTGTAAAAGAATGAAAGCAGAAATTATTAAAAAAAAAAAAAAGAAAAAAAGAAAGGAGTGACAGAATTCTCAAATGGGGAAGGATTCGAAAACTATGGTGAATGCGACTGGCTGCTTCGTCTTCTCCTCCGACGGTGGCAACACGTGGTGATTGTGGCTGCTGGTTGGAAATCAAAGAGGACAAAGGGTGGGCTGCTGACGGTGGAGAACACCGTGGTGAAGGCGATGATCAAAGATAATGGCCGAAACAAATCAAAGGATTGAACACGCAGCCCTCAATGATCACACAAAGAAAATATAGTGGTGGCCGGAGACGGCGAGTGAAGTCCGGAGGTACGATTGTGATGGGACGTATTGTAAGACTCAGTCCAAAAGAGTTAATTCCCAAAGAACCCACAAAAAAAGTGTCTGCCGATTAATATTTAACGACCGCAACAGTAATCTACTAAAAAGCCGTAGTCGCCCCGATCGATCAACCGTAGGATCTCAGCCGTCCAGATTTTCCGAACGAATGTGTCACTAATATGAGATGAGTGTGGATTTTATACCCATTTCTATACACCATTCAAAGGGGATTTTATACAGAATTCTTCAAATTGTCAGAGATATGGCTTCATAGTCAAGTTTATATCACCACAAAGGTATAGATCCATTCGATTTTATACATACGGGTACGACTTCGTACTCGATCATATACACGTGATACATTTATTATCTCTCTTTACATACATATATCATATCGAGACTATACAGGGTCATATCCGAAATCCATCAATCGTTATATTATCATTCTTACTAACTTGAATGTTAAGATATCTCTATCGGGCAATCCCGGTGGGATCTTTTGCGGGTTTCTCTATCGATGACGATCCGGCCAACTTATCGACACCGATCAAATTGTACACATACACACAGGGACAACACATGGTTGTGTCCTCTCGACAATTTTTTGTAGGTTTTCCTTCAACAAAGACTCGGTGAGCATATCATCATCAAGTTCCCCATTTGAGTTGAAAAAGCGATCATCTATGGAGCAAAAATCGACTCTAACAAAATCTAATCTAACTTATATGCACAACAAATGAAGCACAAACACACACATAATTTAATTCACATATGGAATGAAAAAAGTGAAAAGTACATGAAAAAGGTTCCTAGGGTTCCTAAGGTTTTCTAAACCTAGGTCCTCACAAAGAACCTAGGTTGCTATTTATGGAATCTTATGTTTTTTGCAACAAATTCAAATCACGATTCGGGTGAAGATGGGAGCGGTGATGCAAAATGAATAGTGCGAAGGTTATGGAGAATCAAACTGTCGAATATGAAGATGCAATAAAGTGAACAACAAGGGGAATTGCAGAGCAATGTCTGAAATAGGGATGAATGATGGTGATGAATTTGTAGTTAAATACAAGAGGCAGTGGATATTGAAGGCTGTAAAACTAAAATTACAACTAAACAAGAACAAAAACAGGAACTGAAAGCAGTAATAGGAGGAAAACAATGAAAACTATTGAAGGATTCTAAGGCTATTTTCACAATCCTGAGAAACTTCTTCTGTTCTTGCCTACATGTTGTCTTCTTATAAAATTCTTCTCCTAATCCAAATTTGATTATGATGGGACCCTATTCAAAAGACTCAATATATAATACGAAAGACATCCAATAGTTATCATAAGGTCTGTGATTCAATATATTAATACACCAATGTCGCCCCGCTCTATCGAAAGAATCTATCTCCTTTGTTACATCCTATTCGTTGTTCGGTCAACTCTCAAGGAGATCTATACAATTTGATCTACAGGCACATTAGATTAGACTGAACAACTACCTCTTTTATTCAACTAATGACTACCGAATACTTAAGGGATAGAGCACCTCAACTCCTGGATGGAGATATTCAACCGAATCTTACCTTGATTATATTTCATATTTTAGTATAACACGCATCTCTTAGATAAGGAAGGAAATCCTTGAGATTCTAATCAATAAGAGAAATAATCTCACCGTATAATCAGATTTTCTAAGTGATAACGATTTCAAATCTTTGACGTTTGAATACCAAAATTTTCCCGTCTCCTTGTAAGAAAATTAGGGTTATAACGCCTCGAATGCACACGATTCTTATGATACTCTCTATAAAAGCCCTTGGTACATCGCCATCAGGTAAAGTCCCCTGGACTACAAACAGGTCACACAAATCACAGGGAAATCCATCAACTCTTTCTCTCTTAGTCTGTTTTCATTTCTTTCGAAAACCACTCTTTCTAACTTAGGTGTCAGAACCTCCCCTATCGGAGCATCCTCCGGCGATCTTTTAAAGGTTTTAACCCTCCTAATCAAATACCCGTTCAAGTCACAAGAAGCCGGATCTATAGAATCACCTTCAATAGATTCGAACTCCTCTTTTTGAGTTCTTGTACAATTCTCCATATCTTAGTCTTTAATTGCATATAGAATACTCTGGTGTTTGATTGAGGATAAAACACTTTGACTGTGCGGTCTTTTGCTATTCATAGGACTTCATTGCTCTTCAATTGCATAACAGCTTTTTGTCTATAAGCTTAGATTTTTGGTTTGAGAATGGATTGCAAATGGATGTGGGCGGAATGTGGGCTTGTCCTAAATTGGGTTCTTTTGATTTATGCTTGAGAATGGGCTTCATGATGGGTTGAGAGTGTAATAGTGGGCTTGAATGATGGGTTGAGAGTGTTCTTTGAACCGATTGGGTTTGATGATAGCTTGAATTTGAACTTTGACTTAAAGGTAATTCACCCATTATCACCATTTGGCCCTAATGTATTCTTTGCGCATGGTCTGAATTTAACTGAGATTTTTTTTTTGTTATATTGAAATTTGAATCCAAAATCATCAGATTAAGAAGAGAATTATAACTTCTAAACCGTCCTCTTGACAATGAATTTAATTGAGAATTCACCCTTCTTCCACTTTGATATAGATTTCGCTCAAAATAAAAGCTGTGGAACTCGGTTGTAGCTTTCCAACATTACTTACAATAGGTCAATTGGAATTCTCTAACTCAAGATTTGATTTTTCAAAGTCAACAATTCAGGTAGAAATTTTTGAATTTCTTAATCCGAGACCCTGATTCAGCTGCGATTTTCTTCTACTTGCAAACTGAATCTGAGAGAGTGTTAAACTAATCAGTTGTAGTGCTATCTTCAAACTTCCCAACGACATAAGAATCATTGAAATCCGACATATGTAGCTCAAATTATGAATCTCCAAAATAGCATAGTTAGCCAATCGTTCTACAATTTTTCAGCATTCTCGATTTTGTTCTTTCGATGCACATTCTTCGGTATTTTGATTGATTTTTAGGTATACATACATAAAATGGACTTCTCAATGGTCAAACTCCTTTAATTGAAAGTAGTTTTTGAAAGTTATCACAAAATAAAGATTATTTATATTTTTAACAATATAAATAGATTTTTTTTTTTTTTTTGGTACATTGATTGTGGCTTATGCTTAGGGAGTGCAAATAATAAGAACCAATTTGGGTAAACTATTTTTGGATGGTTAATAAACTCTTAAAACTTATAAATATTTTTTAAACTTACAAAATCTTACACCTAATTTTCAAAATTGTTAAAGTGTTTTAATAAAATCAGATCAAACATTTTATTACATATTTGTGATTTTATATTTTTTTTTATAATAATGAATAATTTTAAAATCTTTTTAGTGTTAAGATAATTAAAAAGGACATGATATCATTAATATCATATAACTATTTGTTATTAGGGAAAGCTAAATGTGGTATAATGAAATATTAATAAGGATAATTTAGTTAGTTTATAGATTAAAATAAAACACTTTATAAACAACATAAAAATAGTGGGAATAAAGTTGCTTAATTTATAAAAAAAAAAAAAAAAAAAAAAGAAAAAAAAAAAAAGAGGTCATTAGCTCTTATTTTTAGAGCTTATAAGTACTTTCTGAAAAAAAAAATAATATCAAAAAAATAATCTGTTCCCAAATTTCCCCAAACACCTTCTAAAATCACGAAAAGACCACCAGTACCTTAAAATGGCATGAGCAATCCTAATTATAACACAAATTCTTTGTGTTCCCGTTGATGTTCTTTTTTTAAAAAAAAATTAAATAAATAACAACCCAATTATCTTAAATTAATGATAACCAAATAGGTAAATTCAACTGTGTGAAGTTTGATTAGTTAAATAACAAAAATATCATATTGCATCAACCTTCAGTTGGATGAATTGATAAAGTCTTTCAACCTCTTAATCAAGAACTCGAATTCGATTTACAACTTGAGTATGTTGGGAGACCCCCATCCTCCATAGGGAGACCTCCAGATGGGTCGAAGGGGAAACCTCAAATACCAATCAGCCCGGAAAGTGTCGTGTTTAAACAAAAAAAATAAAAAATAAAAATATCATGTCGCGTTTCACCACTTGATAAGTTTTAACCTTTTAACATCAATAAATAAAATTTTTACTTTGTATTATAATGCATTCCTACATTTTCAAATAGCACACTCAAATGAGATTAAGTATCTCCATTTTATCAAGCCCCTGGAAACAGAGAAAAGCATTTTTTGAGTAATTTACTTCAGAATGTGTTAAGTCAATTTTTAGCTTGCTGAGTGGATCGACTACTCTGGTTATAACAACCCAATTCGTGGTGGCACATACACTGCATCGGATATCATACAAATCAGGACAAAAAGAAAAAAAATTTATTATATTATATCAGCATTAAAATGGTTTTTTGAGGCAGATCACCAATACAAAAGTTGACTAAATATTATCATCGTCACCAACATCCGTAGAGTTCTTGTGTTCATCATAGGCCCGGAGATTTTATATTACAACGAAAGTGTCTGATTGACAACCCAACAAAAAAAAAAAAGTGTCTGATTGACTTCCATTGGATCATATCATATCTACAAACATTCTTTTTTTTGACTTCAGGCCCATTAGTACCTCTCTGGCATACCCACTCTGGTGTGCACAATATCTTGATCTCCTAAGGAACAAAAAAATGGAGAAAGAAAGGATATGTTATCAGAACTTAGTAAACATTAAGATAATACAAAAAAAATAGTAATATATATATATATATATCAATCAAATCGTATTTTATAGACATTACTCGAATTATTATCACTATTAACAAAATTAACAAATCATAGACAATATTAGAATAAGTCAAATATAATAACAAATGTGAGATCCAATTAAGTATATTAAACAATAATAGGCAATAGTTGTATCAATGGTATTCAAGAGTCCAAAGACAAAATATCGCCAAGGGATTCGAAAACTTTAATGTCATATCAGGAGTGTGAAAATTTTTTATTTTCTATGAGAAGTCCAAAAACTGACAAAATACCTTACTACCATAGGTTAAGAAGACAAGTTATATTGATAATCATAAAAAACTCAATTATTTAGACTAATTATCATATTATCATCATATATAAAAAATCATATAAAAGTTCTAAATTATTTTGACATATATCAAGCTTACTATATAATAAGAGGAAAGATACCAAACTCTTTTGGATTAAATGGCTGGTCACTCTATCTCCTTAATCAGAGGATTCGAATTTGAATCTTGAAAATGGAGAAAAATAATTTGGGAGAGCCAATCTCATAATAGACCTTATAGTGCTCAGACCGAATTAATCAAACGAAATCTGAATATCAGTCAGTGAAAAGTTACCCTCTTGCACCAAATAAATAAATAAATAAATAAGATGAGAGGAAAGATAGTGAAACAACAAATACAGACCAAACAAAAGTGTGTTTGTTAATACTTATAAATACAGAAAGAGACAAAGAAAATGTGCTGCTTACCACTCATGCAAGCAAAGAAAAATAAAACAGAGTCTCGCTTAATTCTTACTTTTAATAGAGTTCGGTATTTTTCAAAAATGGTAGAAAATCGTGATTTTTATAAGCCGGTTTGGACCTATGAGCAAAATATGGATTCTTCTTTTTCTTTCTTTCCACTGTCTCCACCTTACCTTCCCACCCACAGGAACTAGGTTCCTTCCTTCTCCCTCAGTTACCTTGTGCGGAAGTAGGAGATCATTGCTTCTTCTTCGAATAGGAACCGGAGCTCCCATCTTTTGCTCCCTCTCTTTCTTTCTCATTTCTTCCTCCTCCCACTCTCTCTGTCTGTCACTCTTAACTCTCTCTTTATGACCCTTACTCTTTTCCTAGCAATGGTGGTGTAAGTTTAGAGATTAGAGGCCACCTCCCTTATAGCCACCATCAAGCCATGTGGTGAAATAATTTGGACAATAGTATTAGGTTTGTTCAGTTGCTGAAGGCAAGTGTGATCAATGAAGGATGTCCCTTGATAAAAGGTGATATTTGTAAGACCAAAATTGAATTTGATATCAGTTTGTGATCCGTGAATCAATAAACAACTAAAATTAAAATACGAATGTTAATCAACAGTTAAAATTATTTAGTATTTTCAAAATTATTCATTTTCAAAATATATTATTCAAATTAAATTTTTAATATTTATTTTTCAAAATGCGGGATATGGTTTTTTCAAATATTTTAAAATTTTTTTATAAAATAAGAAACTAATATTACATATATTTTCGAAAATTAGAGTTGTTAGACTAGTTAAGTAACACGATTAAGTTAGCAGCAGGACTCCGACCGACAAAAAATGGATTTCAAATTAACCCATAAAAAAAAAAAAAAAAAAAAAAAAAAAAAAAAACAAACTGCTAAAAGTAGGTCGACTAGCTATTGAGTTGATAATATAAATACTTCGATTAAAGAAAATTTAAATATAAGATTTTAATGATGCTTGGTGCACAGCGGAACACTTTTTTTATTTTTTAATTATATAATATTTAAATCTCAAATCACAAAATTAGAAAGAAATTATACTCACTAAACTGTTCTCTTAGAACTATAACACAACCAAATACTAAGAAATGATGGATACCCACTTTCATTTTAAATTATGCAGTAAATGGTTCTAAGGTTTAGTCCACTTTGTGCTCGACTTTAGAAAACCTGAAATAGGAATCATCATCTATCTTGAATAGAAGCAAATGCTGGCCCTATACAAATGACAGCCTTAAAACTCTTTTTGATCCCTAAACTAAACTATGACCCAAAATTACTTTTAAACCCTAATATTTTAAATAAATAAAAAAAACCCCCTCTTAAAATCACATTCTTTACAACAAAATGGGCAATATTGGTATTTTAATTAGTTTGACCATCAATCAAATTTATGTTTTCTTGTACCGTAAAAAATTGATTATATAAATTTTCTACGTCATCAAAATACCCAAAAAAAAAAGAGAGAAAAAAAAATTAATATTTTATAAGCTTTATTAAAAAATTAATAAGAAATATTCATTTTTATTTATTAAGACATACAAAACATTTACGCTTCAAATAATCAAGAAATAATTAGTTCAATTATTTGATTAAGAAGTAATTAATAGATACATAATTAAGAAATAATTTGCATAAATTATATTTTTATTTTTCTAAGATTAAAATCTACCAAATTTTATATTTTTTTTTGTTTGAGATTTCTAAAGAAGAAAATATAATATTAATTGAATTAAAGAGGAAAAGATAATATCAATTGAATTGAATCGCTATTTATCGACAACTTAAGTGACTTTTTAATTGATGATCAAACTATCAAAAGTACTACTTTTTGTCAAGAATAAAGAAGGTATTAAAAGCACAATCATGAACCAAAAATGGTCTCGGATAATAGTTTCATGTTGCGCAGTCATCACACATCAGATGTGTACAACAATTTCTCATTTATTTTTAAAATATTTGTTTAGTTCATAAATATTGATTAATTCGTATTGATCATAGCAAATGCATAATATATTTTTCATATTAAAGGATCTTGATAGAAGTGGGGTATGATTTTTATTGATCCGAACAGTTATCGTCAAAGGGATGTGATACATGCAAAAACCGTCGAAAGTTACTCCGACGGGAGGATTTCGACGCTCAAATCAGAAAATAGCGGTTTTTGTATGAGAGGAAAAAACAGATTGAAAGCTTGAGGGTGTGATTCCCTGTGATTAGAGTGCCTAATGTGTAAAGCTGAGAGAACGTACCTGTTTTGGAGGATTTTGAGATGTTTTATACCTATGAGAGTCGTATGCCGCTGCAGTGTTTCAACCTTACTTTCCTTATCGAGCCGATCCAAAAATCTCATGAATTTAATATTTCGAATCAATTATGATCCTCATCTTTTAGAAACTTTCGTATTCTGGAGGGAACATTTCCTTAACTGAAAGATCTTCAGGATGCTATTTGTGGGATATTTTGGTCTTCCTTTAGAATCGTTGGAATCGTTAACTATCTATCGGTTATTCGACCAATGAAAGATCTTCAGGACTCTTTCGGTTGAGGAACCGACCATTGGATACCCGATTAGGGTGGTTACCTTCACTTGATGAATCAAGTTCGGTTGGCGAGGCGACTAAGACTCTATCGGTTGGGAGATTTGGGCGACTGAGACCCTTTGGTAAGTAATCATATTTGAATCTCGATCGGTAGCTGTCCTTCGTGGGCTTTCCATAGGGCTTTTCCAAAGTTGACTCATCGGATCGGGTTTCAGGTTGCATCCCATCATTTGCCCCCTACTCATCACTTTCTTGGTAAAGAAAAGTCATGAGTAAAGACTTACAAGGCGTGCTTGATACGTTACAAGAGTACGGGGAGGCTAGGCTCGTCCTAAACCATCCTACTTTCTTACCATGAATACAAGTGTGTCTCGACGGAAATGACTTCTTTATGGGGAATCAGAGATGATTTATTTTCTCATTTATGACAGAATATCTTTCTCGATTCGTTCCGCTTGCCTCAAATTAATTAGGATTTGCTCTTCCACCACTATAAATAGCCATGATGGGATCCATTCTTCTTCACATAGAGTTGAGGTTTTTCTTCCCCTTTGGGAGTTTGGTTGAGAGTTGTTTGGCATACGACGGTTCACGGTTGGAATAACTTCTGTTGGAATGAGAGCTCATTAAGGAGGGGGACCACTGAAATGAGATCTCATTATGTTGGCCGTTATTCGGTTGGCATCGTGAGGTCGTCCATTGCCAGTGGGGGTACGTTCTTGTACCACCTTGAATAATTTGTCCGGGTCTGTCCCCATCATCCAACTATAGTGGGGATATCTCTCAACCGTTTTTGGTTGAGTAGGTCTGGCTTAGGCTGCATTGAGGGTGGCAAAACCCGAGCTCGCCTCCTCTTATCCCTAACACTACATCTTTGTACTCTCCACTATATGGATTATGGTTTTTGGTCCTTTGGGTGCCCCCTGTTTGTACTTCTTGATGCAGTCGGTTCGTCCCAAGGACTTGCATATGTACTTATGTAATCGAATGTACTCTTTACATGAACATAAATGAAAGATTATACTTTACTTACTTGAATTTCGTCTTCGTTCCTTTCTCGACTTTCATTAGAGGGGCACCTGCTTTCAAGCTCCCTACTGAGGCGTTGACTGATACCATGCTTCAAAAACTGTTGGTAACGTTCATTTGTCCTCTCAGGAGACTCCATGTGACTTGTATGGATGATAGGAGCCGGACGACTTAGACCCTTCGAACGATAGGAAGTTTTTTAAATAGTGGGGCCGCATCCACCCGTTTAGGGAGTTACATCCCCTATTGACGACATGTACGCACGATAGAGGTTGGGCGGCTGAGACCCTCCGAATGATAGGAAATTTTTAAGTGGTGGGCTGCGTCCACTTGTCCAGGGAGTTACATCCCCTATTGACGACACGTACGAATGATAGAGGCTGGGCGGCTGAGACCCTTCGAACGATAGGATATCTCCATATTCTCTCTAAGCTAAACCTTCCGACTGTTTGATAGCGCTGAAACTCATTGGTAGTATATGCATAGATTTTCCAAATTCCTGGTCCTAGGTACTACTGATCCGTTTAGATGGTCGAGGCGATAAGTTCCCGGTCGGATCACAGAACGCACTCGATACGGGCCTTCCCAATTAGGAGCGAGCTTGTCCTCGGGTTGGGGCTGACAGGTAGCTTCTACCTTCCTTAACACTAATTCTCCGGGTCTGAACGTCCGGTTTCAGACCCTACGATTGTGATATCGTGTCATTTATTGTTGATAGGCCACTATTTGTGTCGATGCAAATTCTCGCAACTCTGGAAGCAAGTCCAATCTTTCTCGCAGGTTGCGATTGTTTTGTCTGGCGTCATATTGAGTCACTCGCAGTGAGTGAATACCTATCTCCACGGGTATGACCGTTTCATTTCTATAAGTTAGATTAAAAGGTGTTTCTCTCGTTGCTCTTCGGGGGGTAGTGCTATATGACCAGAAGATACCATAAAACTCTTTAATCCATTGTCGCTTGGCATCATCCAGCGTCGTCTTTAGTCCTTGCAGGATCGTTCGGTTGGTTATTTCAGCCAGTCCATTAGTTTGTGGGTGAGCGACTGATGAAAATCGAAGTTGAATCACGAGTTTCTCGCAGAACTCTCAGAAGTGCTGGTTGTCGAATTACTTGCCATTGTCCGTGATAAGGATGCGTAGTATACCAAATCAGGTGATAATATGGGTCCATAAGAAGGACTGGACTTTGGCTACCGTGATTTGAGCTAAAGGTTCGTTTCCACCCACTTGGTGAAGTAGTCGATCGCTATTATCAAGAAGTTTTGTTGTCCCGTGGCTGGGGGGAATGGTCCGAGGATATCTATGCCCCATTGAGCAAACGGCCAAGGGCTGGATATAGGATTGAGCTCGGTAGAGTATAGCTGAGGCACTAAGGAAAAACGCTGGCACTTATCGCACCGTTTGACGTAGTTATCGGAATCGACATTCATGGTTGGCCAGTAGTACCCTTGACGGAGGGCCTTGTAGACTAGATTTCGAACGCCCAGATAATTACCACAGATTCCTTCATGGATTTCTCGGAGGACATAATCCCCCTCTTCAGGAGTCAGGCATCGTAAGTACGAGTGAGTAAATGACTTGCGGTAGAGGATCTCATCAATTATGGCGTAGTGTGCTGCCTTTCACCTCAGTTTTACCGCTTCCCTTGGGGATTCTGGCAAACAATCTTGCCTTAGGTATTCTTCTATGAGATCTTTCCAATTGGGAGACTGATTGATAAAGAGAGCCTCTCTGGGCTCGTCGATACTGGGATACGACAGACTCTCAATATATACTGTTCGGTTAAAAGCGATCGATAGGGTGTCAGCCCGTGTATTCTCCAACCAGGGGATTTGCTGGATGTCAACCTTATCCAATTGTTCTATCATTTTGCCCAGCTTGCTCAAGTATTTGGCCATGACTGGGTCTTTGGTTTCGTAAACCCCTTCGATTTGTTTTACGACCAGCTGGCTGTCCGTTAATACTCTCACGTTCTATACCCCCATCTCACATGCAATTCGAAGGCTTGTTAGTAAGGTTTCATACTTTACTTGGTTGTTGGTAGTCTGGAAATCGAACCGAAAGGCGAACTCTGCTTTAAAGTCATTCGGTCCCACCAGTATAAGTCCAGCGCCACTTCCTGATGAATTCGATGATCCGTCAACATGGATAGTCCATTCTGTGATTGACCACTCTTCCTGATGGTTGGAAGGTGGTTCTTCGGGCGCAGTAGGCAGAGTACATTTGAGAATAAAATCAGCCAGTGTTTGACCCTTTATCACGGGCCGCAGTTGATACTGGATGTCGAATTCACCCAACTCTACACTCACTTGATAAGCCGACCGGAGGTGTCTTTCTTTTGGAGGATCTGCTTTAGCTGTTGGTCGGTGAGCACTACGATAGTATGGGCCTGAAAATACGGTCGAAGGCGCCTTGCTGAAATGATTAAGGTGTAGGCTATCTTATCGATCGGTCGGTAGTTAATCTCGGACTCTTTTAGTATTCTACTAATGTAATAAACTGGTTTTTGGGCAGTGGATTCCTGTCTTACGTTCGGAGACAATCAGATATAAGTAGAGTTCTTCTCCAAGGATAGGCCGCGAAAGTAGTGGCGGTCGCGTTAGGTATTTTTTAAGTCATTCGAAAGCTGCCTGACATTTATATGTCCATTCGAACCGTCGAGATCTCTTCAATGCATCGAATATAGACTTGTATTTCTCACCGACCCTGGACATGAATCGGTTTAGAGCCGCTATCCGACCAGTCAGACGTTGCACTTCCTTTAGCGTCTGTGGAGGTGTCATGTCTAGTATCGCCTGTATCTTTTTGAGGTTAGCCTCTATTCCTCGATCGGTAATCATGAAACCCAAGAATTTTCCGGAGGCAATCCCGAAGGTATACTTCGCCGGGTTCAGCCGCATATTGTATCGCTCCAAAGTTTGGAAGGTCTCTTCAAGGTCTGCAACATGAGCTTTCATAATAATGCTCTTGACGAGCATGTCGTCAACATAAGTTTTAACATTCCTACCTAGTTGGTCCCTGAAGACTGTGTTGACCAGTTGCTAAAAAGTTGTTCCGGCATTTTTTAGGCCAAAGGGCATAACCCGGTAGCAATACGTACCGAATTCGGTGATAAAGTTGGTCTTTTCTTCATTCTCGGGTGCTATTCTGATCTGATTATAGCTGAAATAGGCGTCCATAAAACTCAAGAGTTGATGTCCCGAGGAGTTGTCTACAAACTTGTCAATATTGGGGAATGGATAACTATCATTTGGGCACGCTTTATTGAGATCGGTGAAATCTACGCACATCCTCTACTTGCCATTGGCTTTTTTCAGCAAGACCACGTTAGCTAACCATTTAGGATACTTGACTTTCCGAATGAATCCAGCCGTTAACAACTTCTGAACTTCCTCCTGGATGGTACGTTGGTGTTCAAGAACGAACACCCTCTTCTTCTGCCTTGCTAGCTTAAAATCGGGATTGGCTGTTGGGCTATGACTGATGGATTTATGTCTGACATGTCTTCTAGGGTCCAGACAAAGACTTTGGAATATCATCGTAGACAGGCGATTAAGACCTCTTGCATGGAAGGTGATAGGTTGGCCCCTATCCAGACGATTTGACTGGGTTATAACTCCATAGATACCGGCTCTTTGTTGACCCGAGCAGTTGCCATCAAAGAGATGTGATACCTATAAAAACCGTTGGAAGTTACTCTGGTAGGAGGATTCCGACACTCAAGTCAGAAAAGAACGGTTTTCGTATGAGAGGAAAAAACAGACTAAAAGCTTGAGGGAGTGATTCCCTGTGATTAGAGTGCCTAATGTGTAAGACTAAGAGAGCGTATCTGTCTTGAAGGGTTTTGAGATATTTTATACCTATGAGAGTCGTATACCGCTACAGTGTTTCAACCCTACCTTCCTTATCGAGTCGATCCGAAAATCTCGGGAATTCAATATTTCGAATTAATTGTGATCCTCATCTTTTGAAAACTTTCTTATTCTGGAGGGAACATTTTCTTAACTGAAGATCCTCAAGATACTGTTCGCCATGAGGGGCAAAAGTTAATGAGATATTTTGGTTTTCCTTTAGGATCGTTGGAATCGTTAACTATCGATCGGTCGTTTAACCGATGAAGGGTCTTCTGGGCTCTTTCGGTTAAGGTGCGGACCATTGGATACTCGACCAGGGTGGTTACCTTCACTTGATAAATCACGTTCGGTTGGCAGGACAACTAAGACCCTATCATTCTGGGCGACTGAGACCCTTCGATAAGTAATCATATTGGAATCTCGATCGGTAGCTGTTATTCGTGGGCTTTTCTTGGGGCTTTTTCAAAGTTGACTCATCGGATCGGGTTTAGGGTTACATCCCATCAGATCTAGTATTAGATATTTGAATTTCTAAAATGCATTTGTTTTTATTTTTAGATCAATATTTTGAATTTTCGTGTATAAATGTTTATTCATATATATTTTCTTTTATATTATATATGATTTTGGCATGGTACAACAAGATACTCTGGTTATAAAAAGGTTTCAAGCCGACAACAAATAGTATGACTATCTTTACTATATTAAAAATAATAATCATACCAACAAATAGTTAACTTAATGAAATGGGTGTAAAAGTCTTTTAAGTTCGAATTAGAAATTTAGAAATAAAAAAAATTATGTTGGGAAAATCGTTCTCAAAATAAGACTCTTATAAATACTCGAATCGAATTAATCAGAATATAACTTTAGATATCAATAAGATGATGATAACGACGACGATGATGACAATAATAATAATAATAATAATAATAATAATAATAATAATAATAATAATAATAATAATAATAATAATAATAATAATAATAATAATAATAATAATAATAATAATAATAATAATAATAATAATAATAATAATAATAATAATAATAATAATAATAATAATAATAATAATAATAATAATAATAATAATAATAATAATAATAATAATAATAATAATAATAATAATAATAATAATAATAATAATAACTTCCATTACTCAACTACAAACAGCTAGTTCATTTTCATGGACAAAATGGCCATGATATCCATCATGGACTAACGTCTGCGGATTGGACGATTTTCAATTCTGTCAGCTCTCTTATCTTTTCAAGCAATTATCTACAACCACTAATAAAGGGTAGCGCTTAAAAAGAGAGGGGAGTTTGCTATATGATGGGTCATTTAGTCATCAAATATAATCACCACTGAAATATCGAATTAATATTGAATGATGTGATACAATATTGGAATGTTACTCATAAAGAAATTACGCAATGTATTCAAAAGCTGCTTAATATGTACTCAACATCCACCAAGCAAGTAAAATTGACAGGGGAACTAGATGGTGATCCTAGGATATACAGTGATCCTCCATTTCAAAATGAGAGAGTGAAATCATTAGAAAGTTGGTTTAGTAAAAAAGATATTATGTTGTTTAACTAAAATTCAAGTTCGAATTTTAAGAATGAAAAGAATTATGTTAGGAGAGATTCTCTCTAAAAAAAAATTTGAGTTTGAATTTTAGAAATAAAAAAAATTATATTGAGAGAGATTTTCTCTAAAAAAAGTTTGATAGCAATTTAGATCAGATCAGTCAAAATATAATTCTAAATATTGGTCGGTCAGTACGAGAGAGAGAGAGAGAGAGAGAGAGAGAGAGAGAGAGAGAGAGAGAGAGAGAGAGAATTTTTAAACTTTATTGTATCAGTGAATTGATATGTTTTAAAGGTATACGATAGTAATGGATGAGAAATATAGAAAACCGGTCAGGGCTATCTGAGGTAAGAAATCATATCTTTGTGCAGAGTGGTTAAAGTTAACAAGTCATACTCTCTCTCGCTTGAAAGGGTCTAGACCCATTTGACAATTACTTCATTCTTACCTGTACAAAGCATTCTCATGAACTAACCCAACAACAAAAATAGGAAATTAAAAAAAAAAAAAACCAAAAAAGAAATAAATCAGCCAAGTTCTTAGATTTTCAATTATGAGGAATTTGGTTTCTAGTGCTCATACTAAAGGAACTTGCCTTTCTTATTCTTAATAATTTGCTCTTCTTCTTCTTCTTCTTCATCCCTGTAACAAGTCACAGTATTGACTTATTTAATTGAGCTCTAATACATAACAAAAAATATTTTAACATGAATCTTCTTCACTTGGCTATGGCTTCCATGCCAAGTAGCTTTTTTTTTCCCCCTAATGCCTCTCTCCTATATATTATCCTTTGTCAAGGCATAAAAGAAGGACCATCATCGACTGGGAAGTTGGAAATTAGCCTTGTTGGAGGACTACTTGATCTATTATGCCCACCCTGATCAAATGAAATGAATGAAGATGAATTGTAGTAGTCAACAAAGGCAGTGTCCTTAAGATTAGGACTCTTCTGCCCACTTTTAACTTTGAAACTTGAAGCAAGCGAATCTTTCATGAGTGAATTACTACCACATTGTCTAGGTTGAGTTTGGTAGAAGACCTTGGAGACCACAAGCTCTCCATCTTTCTCTTCTTCATTGTTGCCAAGGTGATATTGATGCATAACCCAATTTGTCTTTTCGGGCTTCCTTTGCTTTCCATAGTTTGTGTAAAGCACAAGTATCTTCTTGTAACCTTTTACCTTCCCACCAACGAAAACTGGCCTCGTCTTGCCTGTCTTGTGCCATCTTGTTTCTCCTCCTTCTGAGTCTGTGTGCACCTTTCTTCTCTTTCTTGTTCCTGTTGTGTATGCTTTGGAAGGCCGGTGAAAGAAGTGACGAATTAAGCCATCTTTACCAACTCCTGCACGACAATGGACAGTGAAACGCAAGTGCGATTGCTTCTTTTTATATTCATGTAAAATTACTCGTAAAATTTTTAGATGAATCAAATTATTTCTTGTATTTGGACTTCAACTATAACATAAAACCTATTGTAAATCAAATTCTCATGAGTTACTACTTATTATAAATAACAAAAGTAGGGCTATGGACCTCCCAATGTGGGACGTCTAGTGTAATGAATCATATAGTTAGAATATGTAGTCATGCACTAATAATAGCAAGAATCCTATGTACTAAACTGAGGTGAATTACATATATTTAACTTTGATTAGTAAAAGAAAAATAGGGAAAAAAGGATGAAGAAGAAGAAGAAGAAGAAGCAGCTAATTAAGATTCTTGATGGTCTCCTCGTCTAATTGCTCTTGCTAATCCTATATCGTGTACTAGGTAACAGCTCGGTCAAAAACTATGGCAATGGAACTCATCAACAATGTGCATGGATGATTATTCATAGATTGTGTAACTCATCACCACTACCATCATATTTTTTTTAATGGTAAGCCATTACTCTTAGCTAGGGTGCAGCAATTCTTTTCATGGATGGTTAAGTCTATTCAACATCATATGTTCTGTAAGTTATATCACCTTCAAATTTTGTAACAGTAATTAAGTCACTGCCCTTCAGTATGTGCAAGTAAACTGGTGGGGTATGTGTTATAGTTTATAAATTATGCATAGGAAACGGACTTTATCCCATGTGTAAGTTCAATATTTATGGGGAGGAGATGCCTTGAAACCATAATCGTATGCACTTATCACCTTTATTTAATCAGGACAAAGATTTAATTTCTAGATACCGTACAAAGTAACTTGTTTTAGATTAAAGAAATCATCGATGTACCGAAAGAAATTGGGTTAATCATAGTTTAGAAAACCTGGCAATTTCTCTGGATGAGTGTAGCAAATTCCATTCTCTCCTTCAAGAGTAGGGATGAATTCATCAATCAAAGGGTGAAGCCTATGAGCATCAGACTTCACTTTCCCCTCCAAATGTTCAAGTAGCTCCGGATCTGTTGGATCAAATTTCACTCCGGCTGGCAAACCCGGTAAGTCATGAATTCCAGCCTATTAATTCAAGATCAACTAACTTATCATATAAATTTTTTATCGGTTTAGAAAAGACACCCTCCGAATCAATTTAAGGGGAAAAAAATCAACCAAATGAGAACTAAACCTGTTCGTGGCATTTGATCTGATGACCACATGCGGGACAAGTTCTACTTGTACATCTTTCATGTTTATCAACAACTATATCTTTGAGGGAAGATGGTTGTGAGCTTCTTTCTGTTCGTTCTTTGCAACCATCACTGCACCAAGTCATTTCTCTCTGCAGTTTCTTCTTATGAGCCCATAAGAAACACTTTGATCCTTTTTTGATTTAGCTTCTACTATTACTAGAAGATGATTAACAAACACTCTGAAGAAAAAAGAAGGAAAAAAAAAGTTATAAAACAAAGAAAAGAAAGAGAACAAAGCAGACTAGTATTTCTTTTGAAGCATGTGCTCTCTCCAACCTAAGTTTGGAATGGAAGAAGGAAATTTTATTCTTTGCTTTTGAGTCCTTGGAGCATATGATTGAAGTGAAATCCTCTCAACCTTCTTTGTGGGGAGGGAGGGAGGGAGAGAGAGAGGGAGAGAGAGAGATTCACCTAAAAAATCAAAAATAGAGATTGAATTAGCTAGAAGTAGAGTAAGTTCCAAAGGAAAGTGGGGTTGCTTGGATCTTAAGGTTGGTGGGCACTTTGTATTGCATGTGTGTATATATATTTATATATGCTTGGGAGAAACCTTGTAGGAGGCTAAATGTAGTTTTGGGTCCTTTTTACATTTGTTTGGAATACAACCTTAGCTTGTCAAATTTGATTTTCAAAGAAACTAGATGACTTAATAAAAACAACCAATGATAAAATAAAAAAACGTTTGAGTGGAGATGGGGCAACCTGATTCCTATCCTACTTATGTTTCGCCACCTGAGAGAGAGAAAGAGATTTCAGTTCCAATGTCACCCTAGAGTGTAGATAAAGCTAAAATATATATACATGAAAATATTACAAAAGGGGCAAAAAATGTAAAGAAAACCATAAGTTAATTACACACCCACCCCCTATATATATTTGTTGCTTAGACTTCTCATTCTCAAGTAAAGCAAGAAATCTCTCTCTCTCTCTCTCTCTCTCTCTCTCTCTCTCTCTCTCTCTCTCCCTCCCTCTCTCTACGTGCCCCCAAGATGTACGCACACAACTGCGGAGTCAAACTTACTCAAATCATTCCCGTTAGAGTTTAGAAACTGGACTTTCAGTACTAATACCTACAAGTATCATTCTCTTATCCTTGCATTTTTGCTTAAATACGAATTGAATTTAATGCAGAAACTCCAAGTTCAACCACTTCAACTTCTGCTATGCTACAAAAGATACAAATAGAAATTTTGCC
The DNA here is from genome assembly GCA_037126225.1 of Dillenia turbinata. Lineage (NCBI taxonomy): Eukaryota > Viridiplantae > Streptophyta > Magnoliopsida > Dilleniales > Dilleniaceae > Dillenia > Dillenia turbinata. The sequence continues at coordinate 9,331,978 of JBAMMX010000021.1, read as the reverse complement.
CGACGCTTTGTGAGAGTTTAGTGCTTAAATCAATTTTATTATTATAGACCACCCACATTATACGTAAGAGATATAATTTGACAAAGGCTCGTGCCAGTTCTTCTCGGCTTCAATTTCGTGTACATCTCTCTCTGTTTGTTTGTGTTTTTTTTTTTTTTTTTTTTTTTTTTTTTTTTTGAAGAAGGAGAGGGGGAGAAGGAGAAAACAAAACCTTTATATATAATGAATTATATATATGTAACAAAGTTATTTTTAATGTTTCGATAAGTTTCAAACATTCAATTAAGAGAAGAGACTCTTCAAAATTCTTGCCTCTCTTGTCCTTTCCCATTCCAAAGTTTAAATTAGTAAAAAAGGAGTTATCAACTCATTTCCTTTTTACAATAGCGATTAATAAAATAATGAAAAGTATTCAAAATAAAATACCATAATATATATTTTTTTACAAATGATATATTACCAATCAATAAAATTAGAAAAAGTATTAGTGTTAAATTAGAATTATAGAGAAATACACTAAAATCTAGAGTATCTAAATTGAGTTAATTAAAAACTGAATATATGAGATATATGTTTGGTGGCAGTCATTAAAATGAAAAATAAACTTTTAACTTAAAAGAACAGAACATATTAAAGAGTGAACATTTTAAATATTTTAGATCTATTATTCAAAACAATATTAATATAAATAGGGATATGAATTATAGAATCTAAATGAATTGGATGAAATAAAGAAATGTATCTGGAATTCTTTATGATTACTATAATTGCAATCGAAGGGAAAGTTTTATAGAATTATAGTAACACATATATTATTATATGGTACTTAGTTTTAGTTCATTGAACAACAACAAGAGTATAAATAATTGTACTTGAAATGAGAACATTCAGATAGATATGTGATAAAACTAGAAAAAATAGAAATAAAAATAGAAATGTTACTTATTAAGTTGAGAGTGAGTTCAATTGTGAATAACATGAGAGAATATCGTTTAAAATAATTTAAATATATACAACAAAAATCTAAAAATACACCAATTATGAGAAACAAAATCTTAAATATAAGAAATTTAATAAAACGTTGAGATAAACCATTAAAAATCTGGATACTAATTATTCGTAAGGATATGAGTATCAATGATTTAATTGAGGGTATGATTTTAAATAGAAATAAATGACATAGAAAAATAAAATTAGTTAAATTATTATTATTATTATTATTATTATTATTATTATTATTATTATTATTATTTTAAGTTTCTATAAATAGTTTATTTTTATTTCTTTGTTTTTATTATTTTTATTTTTATTTTTATTTTTTAGTTTTATTTTCTCTATTTTTGTTTTCAAAATCTAATTTTATATTTTTTCTTTTATCTCTTATATTGGTTTATTAAACAGTCGATTCCAAAATTTGAAATTAAGATTCAGTATTTTTGTTGTTGTATTAATTGTCTTGTATCTTAATACTTTTAACTCATGTGTTGAATAATACATTAAATTACATTAAAACTATCATGATTTATTCTCAGAACTTCTTACATGCATACGATCTGATTATTTTGGAATTAGCAGGTTGTTGACAATATTTTTAGTAGAAAGTATTGTCCCAAGGCTAGGTTGAGTGGTATTGAGGGTTCCCCAGGTTATGATCATTTGGATTTTTTGCGATGACTTGAAAGTTTTTCATTAGAGAAGTATCACTAATTCCTTGATATGGAGGAAACATTATTAAAAATTCCGAATTCATTGGTTTTGTTATGGCAATCGAAATACTCGGTTTTACTATCTGTCTACTCTTCTTCGTCAGAGTCGTAACCGAATTTCGTATTAAAGATTAATAGGGAATATGGTGTTCAAATCACAGCAGCTTAAGAAGTATGTGACTTCCTATTTTAGCAATTTATTTGCGAAAAATTCCCTCCAATGTGGGTCTAGAGGGTATAATATCTGGCAATAAACTATTGATTTTAAGGATCAAGTCCATCTAAATCATCCCATTGAGTTATCTGAGATCTAGGTAGCAGTTTATTCCATGAAGGGGCTTAAAGCTCTAGGTCCTAATTGTATCTAATCCTTGTTTTACCAAAACATTTTGGGATGGATTCTTTTCTCTAAAGTTTCTTTAGGCACTTATTATCCTTATTCCGAATATAGCTTGTATAAGTGGTTTGCATGAGCTCTAAACTATTAGTTTGCTTAATGTTGGGTATAAGGTTCTCGCCAAGGTACTAACTCTTTGGCTTCATCCTATCCTGCAAAAGGTGGTGGGCCCTTTTTAGAGTAGCTTTTTTTGGGTTGGAGTCTGTTAGTTAACATTATTATCACTTAGAAAATTATACATTCCATTCACACTTCTCGTGGGGCTCATGGGAGAATGGTTTTGAAGATTGATCTTCGCCAAATCTATGACAGTGCTAGCTGGGTTTTTCTGGGACAAACTTTGCAAGATTTCTAGGTCTCTCATTAGTTTGATCGGTTGTTATATTTGTTATCACTCATGCTCAGTCTATATTGATTTGGAATGGGGAAGCGTTAGTTTCTTTGCCACTAGTAAAGGACTGTGACAAGGAGATTCATTGCCCCTATTTATTTATCTTAGTTATGGAGAAACTTTTATATATGATTTAGGGTTAGGTGCGTAACGGTTACTGGACTCCTATTCGTACCTCTCATATAGGCCCTGCTATTTCTCATTTGTTTTTCTTCGATGATATTATACTTTTTGCGGATGCAAAGCTCTGTGTCATGACCTCAGTTCTAGGTTGTCTTTGGGAATTTTCTAAGAGTAGTGGGTTGGTCCTAAATCCTCGTGTGTCCAAACTGTTTGTTTCTCCTCAAGCTCTATTGTTGTTTAAGAGATGTCTGGCTTCTTAGTGCCACTTCCATATGATAGAGGATCTAGAGATGTGTCTGGGAGTTCCTATAACTCATGACCACACCTATTGGTCTCAGTATCAGTATTTGGTTGGATGGGTTCAGCAAAAGATTTCTGATTGAAAGTCAAAGACATTGAGTGTTGTCGAGCAAAAAACGTTAATTGCAGTCACCTCTTCAATCCCTTCTTATGCCATGCAATCAACTTAGTTATTTGAATCGGTTTGTGCTCATCTTGATAGACTAAATCGCCAATTTCTTTGGGGGTGATACTGAGGGGGCTTGATGAGTTCATGTAATTTAGTGGGACTTAGTCTGTTAACCTAAGGATTTTAGAGAATTGGGGGATTCATAAGTCTTAAGATGCTAACAGTGCTTTTCCTGCCAAGTTGGGTTGGAGGATCCTGTCATTAGACCCGACCCTATAGTGTGAGATTCTTTAGAAAAAATACCTCCACCTAGGGGATTTTCTTCACTGTAGTCAGCCCTCCAATTGCTTATCCTTTTGGCACAACCTTTTATGAATTTGTAACTCTCTGAAGGGTAGGTTGTGTTAGTAAGTTGGGAATGGGATGAATATCTAGTTTTGGGAGGATACTTGGTTTGGTGTAGGTCCTTTGTCACAGAGAGTCCATAGAGATCTTTTAAATTCTCCTACTGATTTGCAGGTGAGCTAGTTTATTACTCACAATAGGATGTTTTTTGATCTTGCTACCCTTCTTCCACAGTCTATTATAGGGGAGGTTTGGGCCGTGTTCATTCCCCATGATCCCAAGTCCCACAATGTAGTGTGTTAAGTGGGCGATTCTTTAGGAGTTTTCTTGGTGCGATTAGCCTACTACACATTCTGATATTTAGAGAACTCCATTTCTCCACCTACACTTTCATAAAGGTGGTTTGAAGGTTAAAATGTCAAGAACGGATTAAATTTCTGGTGTGGCTCACCTCTCATGGTACCTTGATGACCAATAATACTCTGTTCCAGTGGGGGCTAATCAATGATCCCCTTTGTACTCTTTACAGTGATCTTCCAAAAACATGTATCCATCTATTACGAAACCATGCCCTTGTTTGCCAAGTTTGGGTTCAAATTCTTCGTATGTCCTACCTTTCTAGGCTGGTGTTGGGGAGTCTATCAAAGAATGATTGGTTGGTTCATAACTACTAGTCTCATGCTCTCCACATGGGTCTTCCATGGTTTATCTTCTTTGCCTATACGCTATGGGCCATTTGGAAAGTTCGGTGTAAAGTTGTGTTTAAGAGTCTTGCTTTCTCTCTAAATAGTTTCTTAGTTCCTCTCTAAATGGTGTTGTCATTTTCACCTCCAATTATAATCGGGATGGGTGGTTCGCAATTGCTGGTGGGTCTTAGCCCCCTCCCCGCTCAAGTTACTTGATACAATGGTCCCTTTCTTCTGAGATTTTATAAACTAAATATGGGTGGGTCCTTAGGTGTTCATTTTTGTGTGGTCGATATCGAGGTTCTTCTCCAAGATGAGTATGGTTTATGGTTTCATGGTTTTACAATAAATTTGGAGGATGTCAGATTCCTTTACTGTGGAGTTATGTGGAGTCCACAAGGGGCTTCTTCTACTACTTCATGCAAAGTTCTTCCTGGTTATTCGTGAGATCAATTTTGCAAAACTAGTGTTAGCTCTCTCCTCTTATGTCGCTTCATACCATCTCGGCTTTCATATTCTCTCGGAATGCCAATTGCTTATTCATCATATCTTGGTCTATCATGTTTTTTTGTTCCGAGAGAGTGTAATAGTTGTGCCGATATTCTTGCAAAACTAGGGTTGTCGATCTCTCCCGGATTTCATGAGTTCTAATGTATCATTTCTTAATGCATAATATTTGAGATATAGGCTCTTTTAGAAACTAGTCTTCCTCAGCCTTATTTATCAACAAAAAAATATATATTTTTTATGTATTTATCATCTCCTCTAAAAATTTAAATTGATGGAAAGAACCATACTAATTTTTTTTTTTATTTTATCGATCCGTTTCCCATCCCCTTATAAATCTTTTGTCTTGATGTCAAAACTTGGGTAAAGGAGGAGGATTATGATAAATTACAAGTTAGCGTAAAATTTTGTCAGCACCATAAGAGACCGAAATAGGAAAACTTATTGGGGTGTTCTCTTCTCAACAACGCATTGCATCATATTCCAAGTGTATGCTAAGTTATGTGACCTGAAAGCGATACGCGTTGCGATAGATTGACAGTTAATGTAAAATTTTTGTTAACACCATGAGAGAGTAAAATAGGAAAATTCGTTAGGGTGTTCTCTTCTCAGTGACGTGTTGTATCGAATTCCAAGTGTAATGACAAGTTAGCAAGGGTCTCTAGAGTGTGCTCCAAAAGTGATGCGATGTATCATCGCTTGGATGTGATGTCAAGTAAGCAAGAGTTTTATATTTGTGTAGATAGGTGTGGATAAAGAAATTAATTCACGAAAATATGATTCACCTAACCACTTAGAACATAGGATTCTTAACCGAAAAATTAGAAAAAAAAAATAGAAGAAATAATAATTAGATGCAAAATTAATATTATGTGTTCTTAAGAAACTAAATGGATAAGAGAGAAGGTTAGAAAAATATAGTCTTATGACCATAGATTTTGATGTAAATGTAAAAATAGAACTTAGAATAGGGTAGAAATAATTATCTATAAATACTTACAAGAGAAGCAAGTTATTGGAGAAAACATAATTAATATTGTTGGATGCGGGTTTAACTCCACACATGATGGTTCTGCTAACTTGAGCGGGGTGACTCAGTCATTTGGAAATTATGATCAATGAGATTTGTAAAAGACCGATTGAGGGTGCTCTGGTGGAGGAGACTCCAACGTTCAAGTTAGAGAGTGATTTTCAAAAGAAAGAAATGGACTGAAAGAGAGAACTTGATATGAGTTGTGTGCCCCTATGTTGGCTAAGGGAACTTACTTAAACGGCATGCATGTAAGAGTATGTATATCTTTCGGGCATAAGAGTCGTGCGATAGCGGGGTGGTAAAACTCTAGTTTTCTTCTGAGGATGTCTCGAAATTTCGAGGAATCGCACCATAAGATCCACAAAGATTGTCAAACCTTATTGATAAGGAAAGTTTAGATCATCACGGGGATTCTTTCCCTTATCAGCAAGGGTTGTATATTCCTTTTCTATTTTTATAGGATTGCCTCCGTGATTCGAGGAGAGCAAGTGCAGTATGGATTGATCGTTGAGTGCGAATCGTTTGGGATGTCAAGCAGATGTCCATCAGGAATGTAGGTTGATTGGTATGCACTGGCCATTGATATGCCAATGGATTATGGGCTTGACTGGTCTCTTAATACGTCTTGGGCTTAGTTGGCTTTTGGGCCCAGCATGGCTTGAATTAGGTATTATTACTTGCTCCTTACTCCTTACGTCACTTCGTAGGAGAGGCATGAGGAGTAAGCCAAATGGTTGGTACCTAGAAGGTAGTAAGGGTGTGAATGCGTTCAACTCTTGAATAAATAACTTCAGATTTAATGTCAAGGGGGAAGTTGAAGAAGTCAAAATTCTTTATTCATTCCGCGGATTTCTTAATGGACTATTTTGCCTGCCCAAGATGGCAAAGATCACATCTCTTCGACTATAAATAAAGATTGTGTGGTCTGGCGTTGCCTCAAAGAGTTCTTATGTACTTTCGATTATGTAAGTTTCCTTTGTTAAGGGTCGTTCTCGTGTGAGATTGCTTAGCGATGGGTGTTAAACCACAAGACTCAGTAGTATAAAACATTTCTATTGATGCGAGGTTCTGTCAAAGTTGGGGCCACTGATGCGAGGTCCCGTTACATCGTTTGTTTCTCGGACGTCGTGGTGGAGCTCATCAGGGCCCTCATCGAGGTTTTTGACCATGAGGAGGATGAGATGCTCTTCGGCATGAGCTCTATTCTCAAGCTCAGAGCCATTGCCCGACCCCTTGATGTAACAGGTAGTATGAGATATCTGCTAGGGTCGGGAAAAAAGCTGAAAGATGGTCAGAGGTGACCTTTTCTGGTTAGTCTACGAAGTCCTTCCCAGCAATTTTTCGATTAGTCTACGAAGTCCTTCCCAGCTTCTACTAGGAAGGGTTGGTAGTTGACTTCATGATTTTGGGGTGTTTCTGCAGTCTTTTTGTCTCGATTGTTTAACACCAATGGGTCGTGAAGTTCCTTGTTTTGCTTCTAGTTGTCTTCCTAGTGCGAATTCTTGGTGCAGTACTCTTAATGTAATACCATTCGTCTTAGGGACTTGTAATTTCCTTTTGCCTTGTATCTAGCTGTGTACACTAATATGTACTTGTCATATGGAAATAAAGAAGAACTTTTGTTATTTGCTTATTGATCCCGCTTCTCGTTTGCATTCTATCGATGTGTATGACAAATACTGGACTATCGAGATAGATCCTAACGATAAGACTTGATGACATTAACCCGTTCGGGAAGATAGATCCTAACGATAGCACTGGGCGACATTGACCCGTTCTGTAATACTGATTTTCGGTGACTGTATATCATGTACTACTCCTCATGATTCTAAATATATAAGCATCCTTTTGAGACATCTATTTAATTATCTATTTATTTATTTTGAGATTTCACCTCAAAATTGCTAAAACTGAAAATTTTATCGGTAAACCGAAAACTTTCTCGGAAAATGCCGGCAAGGCCTAAAGAGGTCAAAAATGCTAAGTAAATGGTTACACACTTAAATAAAGATATTTAAATGAAATTTCACATATTTAAGAAATTTTGAATAAAATTTCATAGGTATCAAAAATGCAAATTGTTAAAAGTTAGGGGTTTAAATGCAATTAAAAAAAATTGAGGGACTAAATTACAAACCACTCAAGGATGGACAATTGGAGCCAAATGATTGGTCAAGAGGGAAGCAAGGTTGGTTAGTAGCCACATAGGATTTTTCACATTCAATAAATCTTATTGGATAGAAATTTATGCATGAAAACTTATTGGATGGAAATTTTTGCATGAAAATTAACTAGAATAGCTTGTTCTAACTTGTGACACCTCCTCCCCTTGACATGGACATCCAAAGACACTTGGTGGAATGCATGGAGGTTGCTTGCATCAACAATTGCATGGTTTAAGTGCTAGGACAAGTGGAAGGTTGAGATGATGCATGGAATGATCCAATGGTTAAGGAAATTTGGCTAGATTTATAAAAGAACTTGTTTAAGAAGATTTTGTCTCATTTTCTTCATTCAACTCACCCCTTGCATGAAATTTATAGACTTCACTTCCATTTTTGAGTTCAACTATGGAGCCAAAGAGATAAGAACATTTTTAAGAATTCTTGAATTTCAATTGAAAGTATAGAGGTATTGTATAGGAAATTTATGTTCATTGTGATTTGATTTTGCTAAGGTGATAAAAAATTCAAGGTTTCAAGAAAATCAAGATCAAGATGATGGGTATTAGTTAGCAAAAGATCATATAAAGGAAGGTAAAATACTCAAACTTGAAGTCTTTACAAGTAGTGAAATTAAATATATGTACTAGCATGTTAGATATGAATATTTCAATTTGAGAAAACTGTAGTAATTTCATAATATCTTATTTTGTGATGATTGAAATTTAGATTAGTTTGTTTCTGGTAAAACTAGACTCTCTAAACTTTAAAATGAGCTATAGTGCAAAATTTTTCATTAAGAAATCGATTTTTGGTGATTTTTGGAAGTTTGACATGTTTCACAAATTCTGTTTCATGTCCTGTGTACGACCAGTAAATTGTATGAATTTTTGAGGTATCTTATGAAAGTAATTTGGAGAAATATTAAACATGAAAGTTTTAGATCTCTTCTTAGATTTAAAATGAGATAAGATTCACTTGAATCGGAGTTGTATACAGAAAGTGATGATGTTTTTACTAAAACTGTGCAGAAGTTGTTTTGAAACTGAAACCGAGATGAACATTCAATTTTATAAAATTATATATTTAAAATCTGAGGATGCTCAAAACTAGAAACTTTTAGATCTATTTCTTATCTTCAATTTGAGATAATAATTACTAAAATCTGAGAACGATACTAGGAGATATGAAATTTCTCCCAAAACTGTGCAGAGTTGGTTTTAGGAACTTAGACTGAAAAGTGATATATTTTTTTTATAAATTCGTGTGTTCAGAATTTGAAAATGGTCTGAACATAAAAGTTGAAGATATATGTCTTAGTTTAAGAGAAAATTTTAATTATTTGAATCTGATCAAGATTTTAGAAGATATCATAATTTTACTAAACCTGCGCGTTATAGGTTTGTAGAAATTTTTCTCTAAGCATGAAATTTGAGATTTAATCTTGTGAAAGAGAATATTTTTATATGCATGTTATAATCCAACGATATAATATTGAATTAATAAATGATATTATTTAACTTAGGCTTAGGGTTCGAGGGGTGACTCGTTCGAGAAACGAGGATATTTAGGGGGAGTTGCGTACCCTCCTAAGTCGAGGTGAGTGGGACTATTTTTGACTTTAAATGAAAAATAGTTTTGATCATGATTTTATAAATGAAATTTGAAATGTAATTTAGAAATGTGTTAGTATTTGTGGCATGTCTTGAAATGTTGTTCGGTAAAAATTGCATCCTGATACTATGGTTACTTGATCGTGCCTTGTTTTTATGAGTAAAGATTTATGAATGATGATATATGACACATGTTTATGATTATGAGATGGTGCATAGTGGCTATAGCGCACTCCCTATCACGGTATTGAGCGTTTACCCGACGGGGTGACGTGGTGGGGTAACACGGGAGCAGGGGTTTGAGTCCCCTGTCTCTGGGCAACGGATCTAATAGACGAGCACCCGTGAGGACCGTGTCAACACCAAGGGAGGTATTCTTATGATATTGTGGTGACCCCTTGATGGATTTTTCCCTAATTAGGCCAAACTATGGGTATAATACGTTTTTGACACCCCATTGATGTATGATTTGATGATAAGGATGCATATTATTTTGAATTACGCGATATATTTGCAAATGGATAAAATGAAATTTGAAAATGATATTTTGACTTGCCACTCTCATAAATTCATTTATTGTCGTTATATAGTCATTGCACCTCACTCACTGAGTATGTGGATTATATTCACCCCTCATATTAATATTTTCAACTTATATTGTATTTGACATATATTGAGGTACTATTCCACGAGTTTTACTGAGAGACGCTATCGGGTAAGTGATCATACACATTCTTGTTTATAATTGGACCATGGATATAAATATTATATGTAAATTGGAGGCAAATATTTTAAAGAAAATTTTTATTAAAAACTCTCTTTTTTTTTTATCTTCCGCTGTATGATTTTGACTTAATGATATCGAGTAGGGTCATAATATTAGTCTTGCGTCACCTCGATGTGCGAGTAGGGCATACCCGTGCCTCGAGGAGTCGCGACGGTCTGTTCGCGTGCTCTACCTGTAGGTCAGGGCGTGACACGTTCGGGAAGATAGATCCCAATGATAGGACATGGCGACATTGACCTGTTTGAGGAGATATATCTCAATGATAGGATAGGGCGACATCGACCTGTTTGGAAAGATAGATTCCAATAATAGGACTGGACGATATCGGCCCGTTCGGGGAGATAGATCCCAATGATAGGTCTGGGTGACATTAGCCTATTTGAGGAGATAGATCCCAACGATAGATATGGGCAATATCGGTCTGTTTGGGAAGATGGATCCCAATGATAGGATATCCTGAAAGACACAAAAGCAAGTCAATTGGTTAGCATAGTAAGGTATGGAATCGCAGGGGTTTTGCCTGACCGTTAGATTTCATGCAAGACTAGAGGTGTACGTTTGGTCAGGCACCAACCCTCACTAGTAATAGATGTGTAGGTTCTCAGAGTTCCATATTCTGGGTATGGCTGATCCTTCTAGGTGATTAAGGCGATAGGTGTCGGGGCAAACTTTGAATCGTATCCCATAGGGACCTTCCCAATTGGGCGCTAGTTTGCCCCTTGGTTGGGGCTGGCCAATGGCCTCTACTTTCTTGAGTTCCAGGTTGCCTGGTTTGAATGTCTTGGCACTGATCCGTCTATTGTAATATCTCACCGTTTGTTGTTGGTAGGCCACCATTCGGACAGATACAGCTTCCCTCAACTTGGGGAGCAAGTCTAGTCTCTCATGCAATGCAATTCGTTTTGCCCTCTTGTATATCGATCCACCCTCAGTGAGTGAATCCTAATTTCGACGGGAATGATTGCTTCGCAACCGTAAGTGAGGTTGAATGGTGTCTCCCCCACAGCTCTTTGGGGAGTTATTCGGTAAGCCTAGAGAATACTGTAGAACTCATCTACCCAACGACTCTTGACTTCGTCTAGTGCGGCCTTTAGCCCTTGAAGGATCGTTCGGTTGGTTATGTCTGTGAGGCCATTAGCTTGCAGATAAGCGGCAGAGGTGAAGTGGTGCTGGATCTCTAACCTATCGTAAAAATCTCAGAAGCTCTTGTTATCGAACTGCTTACCATTGTCTGCAATCAGGACGTGGGGTATATCAAATCTGGTAATGATGGGTGCCTAGACGAAGTGTTATATCTTGCCGACTATGATTTGGGTTAGCGGTTCAACTTCTACCCACTTAGTGAAGTAATACAACCAGAAACTTTAACTATCCGGTTGCTGGTGGGAATGACCCTAGGATATCTATTCCCCATTGGGCAAATGACCATGGACTGGCTATCGGGTGGAGCTCGGTAGACAGTTGGTGCGATATCGATGAGAAGTGTTAGTATTTGTTATATCTTTTGACATAACTATCCGTGTCTGCCTTCATAGTCGACCAATAATAGCCTTGTCGGAGGGCTTTGTTCGTTTGATTTCGGGCGCCTAAGTAGTTACCATAGATGCCTTCTAGATCTCTTGGAAGACGTAGTCCCCCTTTTCAAATGTTAAGCATTCTAGGTATGGGTGCATGTAAGATTTTTTATAGAGGCTACCATTGATAATGGCATAATGGGCGGCCTTGCGCCTTAACTTGGTGGCTTCGGAGGGAGAACTTGGTAGTTATCCACACTTCAGGTAGGCTTGGATGGGATCTTTCTAACTAGGCAGACTTTCTGTCATTAGGACTTGTTTATGTTTATCGATACTGGGGTGCAGTAGGCTCTTTTTGTAAATGGTGCGACTACTCACTACTGAATCAGAGCTAGCTAATTTCAGGAGGGTGTCAGCTTGTGTGTTTTCAGAATAAGGGATTTGCTATATGTCCATTCTATTGAAACTGTCTATAGCTTGGCGTATTTTAAGAAGATAGTTTGTCATCGTTGGCTCTTTGGTTTCATAGACCCCTTGATCTGTTTGACGACTAGTTGACTATCGACAAAGACTCGTAGGTTCTGGGCTCCCAACGATGCAGCGATTCTCAACTCGGCTAGGAGGGCTTCATATTCAGCCTAGTTATTGGTTACTCGAAAATTGAAACAAAAGGCATATTCAGCTTTGAAGTTGTCAAGCCTGACTAGAATGAGTCTGGCTCACTGGCTAATGAATTAGATGGCCCATCCACATGGAAGGTCCATTCGAGTAATTGGCACTCTTTATGGTCATCGATAGGAGACTGTTCGGTGGTTGTTGGGAACGTGCACTCGAGAATGAAATCGGCAGGGGTTTGGCCCTTAACAGTAGGTCTCGACTGACATTGGATGTCGAACTCATGTAGCTTGATACTCCACTTGATGAGTCGGCTTGAGGTGTCCCTCTTTTGTAAGATTTGTTTCAACGACTGATTAGTCAGCACCATGATGATGTGGGCCTGGAAGTAATGTCGTAGACGTCTGGCAATAATGACCAATGCAAAGGCTATCTTCTCGATAGACCGCTAGTTGATCTCAAACTCATGTAGTATCCGACTGATGTAGTACACCGGCTTCTGTGCAGTGGATTCTTGCCTCACAAGGATAAAGCAGAGCGCTTGATCAGAAACAGAGAGATAGAGATAGAGTTTCTCGTCTGGGACCGGTCAATAGAGAAGCGGAGGTGACATGAGATATTCTTTGAGTTTTTTAAAGTGGTCTGGCATTCAGGTGTCCATGTGAACTTCTGGGACTTCTTCAAGGCATCATAGAACGGTTTGTATTTCTCTTCCACTTTTGACATGAAGTGGTTGAAGGTAGCGATTTTACTAATGAGGCGTTGTATATCTTTCACTGTTCTGGGTGGTGCCATGTTAAGTATGGCTTGAATCTTCTCTGAATTTGCCTTGATTCCTCAAATGGTGATTAAGAAGCCTAGAAACTTTTTGGACTTAATTCCGAAAGTGCACTTTGCTAGATTCAGCCTCATATTATATTGTTCTAGTGTTCAAAATATTTCTTCCAGATCAGTAACGTGGTCTTTAGTATCAGTGTTTTGGATGAGCATGTCGTCAATATATGTCTCCACGTTTTTATCAAGTTGTTCACTGAAAACCTTGTTGACTAGTCGTTGGAAGGTGGCCCCTGCACTCTTGAGGCCAAATGGTATGACCTTGTAGTAGTAAGTACCATACTCCGTAATAAAGCTCATTATTTCCTCGTCTTCGAGAGCCATGCATATTTGATTATATCTGAAATAGGCATCCATGAACCTTAGGAGCTGGTGGTTGGATGAATTATCGGCCAAATTGTCGATGTTAAGGAGCGGATAACTATCTTTAAGACACGTTTTGTTGAGATCAATGAAATCTATGTATATCCTCCACTTTTCATTTGCTTTTTTCACCATGACGATGTTAGCCTACCATTCGGGGTATTCCACTTCTCGAATGAATCTTGCCATCATGAACTTTTAAACTTCTTTTTGTATCACACACCGGCATTCTAGTACGAATACCCTTTTCTTTTGTTTGATTAGCTTACGACTGGCATCTACAGTCAGTTTATGAACTATGATCGAAGGATGGATTCCTGGTATGTCCTTGGAAGATCAAGCGAAGACTTTGGAATGGCATTGTAGGTAATCTACAATTGCTTTCTGAAGAGATATTGGCATGTGGGTGCTAATCTGAACAATTTGACTGGGGGTATCTGTGATAGACACTATGATTATCTCCTCCCCGAACTGGGGCTTGGATTGTTGTTTAATGTCATCCATGAGTTTTATGATGTCATCTGTTAGGGCCTTCTCTTCTTCTCCCACTACGAGGCGACAGAGGGATCTGGATTGCCACAAAAGCTTGCAATTCCTTGGGGTGTTCTGAATTGATTCTCATATGTTAAGTGCTCAACAGTGCTTCGAGGCTATTCAGACTAGGACACCCTAGGATGGCGTTGTAGGGAGACAGAAGTTTTACCATGTAGAAGGTGGTCTGGTGATGGCATGATAGGGAGGCATTCCTAGAGATACATCGAGCGAGATAATGCCTTCCGGGAGTATACATTTGTCTGTGAGCCCTTTAATAGGCCGATCGCAAGATTGGAAGGGGGATGAGGCAAGTCCCATCTATTGGAAGGCATCTCAGAAAAGAATGTTGCGGTCTGCTCCTTGGTCCATGAAGGCCCTATTTACGGGTAAGAGCTAATTTTGGTCGTGATGATCAGTGGATCATTTCGATTGGTGTTAACTCTCATCAAGTCGTTATCGTCAAAACCAATTATGGGTCTTATTCTCTTAGCTGAGGCCATGGTGAAAAAAAAGGAGGGGCGTGAATAAGAGTCTATTCAGTAAGGAAATCAGTCTGTTCCCATAGATTACACCGATCTGTTGAAGGTGAGTTTGGCTCCACAAATAATGGCTCTGCTAATTCAAACAGGATGACTCAGTCATCTGGAAATTACGATTAGTGGGATCTGTAAAAGACAGCGGAGGGTATTCTGGTGGGCAAAACTTCGATGCTCAAGTTAAAGAGTAATTTTTGAAATGAAAGAATAGACTGAAAGAGAGAATTCAACGTAAGTTGTGTGCCCCTGTGTTGGCCAAGAGAACTTACTTGAGGGCGTGCATGTGAGAGTATATATATATTTCGGGAGTAAGATCCGTGTAATAGCAGGGTGGTAAAATCCTAGTTTCCTTTTAAGAATATCTCGAGATTTCAGGAAATCACGCCGTAAGATATACAAAGATCGACAAACCTTATCGATATGGAAAGTTCGGATCATTACGGAAATTCTTTCCCTTATCAGTAGGAGTTGTATATTCCTTTTCTATTTTTATAGATTGTCTCTGTGATTTGAGGAGAGCAAGTATAGTATCGATCGATCATTGAGTGCCGATCGGTTGGGATGTCGAGCAGTTATCCATTAGGGAGGTGGGGTGATCAGTATGCACTGGCTGTTGATACGCCAATGGATTGTGGGCTTGACTAGTCTCTTAATGTGTCATCGACTTAGTTGGCTTTTGAGCCTAGCATGGCTTGAATTAGGTATCATCAAATATAATCAGTATTTATGCATCTCAAATAGATATAAGTGCAATAGTAAACAACATTTTTAGAAAAACTTATACGAATTTATACAAACTATACCTAGTGGGGAGAAATTATTTAACGTAGAAGATCTAAATAAGTATGTAGGTGACAATAATAAAGGATTTAAAACTGTATATGAAAATTTGGTTTTGGTAGTAGAAATAAGGTGGGGTACCATTTTAGAATTTATCCCGACATTCGATTTGATACTCATAAATATATATTTTTTTTAAAAAAAGAGAGTCGCACATAATTATAGGCAAAAGTAGGTTAAATGCCAGTCAAATAAGTTTTTTCCTCATTAGGAAGGGGCAATAGAATAACCTATGTGGATTGCAAAATTATATCAGGGGAGAGTATACTAACTCAACATAGATTTTTAGTTTTAAATATACGTATACCTAAATGACAAAAAAAGTTGTCGATTTATGGAACCAACAATTAAGTGGTGGAACTTGAAAAGAAATGGTGACAACCTTTGAGACAAATTAATTCAAGTAGCTATTCGGTCTGCTAATGATTATTCGAAAATCATGTTGGTACAAATGTTTAATAATATTAAGAATTTAAGTAAGGAGATTCTTGGTATGTCTAGAGATCGAATACTAATAGGCAAGGAATCATGGTGGAGTAAGGAAATTCATATTGTTATATGAATCAAACGAGAGTGTTATAAGAATTTTAAAAGTAAGAGAGATAGCGATTTATTTGAAAAGTACAAAATTTTTAAAAAAAAAAGAAAAATTGAAGAAGATTATTCAAGAATAAAAAAATAAGGTGTATAACGAATTATATATGAAACTAAAATTTAAGGATAGAGAAAAATAGTTTTATAGAATTGTCAAATTAAGAAATAGGAAGGAAAAAAATCTAAATGATATTAGGTATATTAAAAATCAAATCAATAGTATTCTTGTAATAAATGAGTACATAAAAAGTGTTGAATGAATTATTTTGATAGTCTCTTTACTGTTGAGTATATAAGAAATATCGATAGTAATGTGATACCTATAGAGGAAATCAATATAGATTTTAAACGCAAAATTTACTCTCATGAATAAGAAAGATCTTAAAGAAAATGAAAAATAATAATGTGATAAGATCCAATAGTATTCCTATTGAAGTGTGGAAGTACTTAGGTAAAGTGAGATAGGAATACTGATGGATCATTTTAATAAAATTTGGTAGACTAAAAAGATATCCCAAACATAGAAGGAAAGCACACTTATACCACAATATAAGAATAAATATAATATACAAAATTGTTTCAATTATAAGAAAATTAAATTTATTAACCATACTATGAAGTTATGAAGTAAAAATTAAGATTGAATATATATATGTTTCAAAATTAATTTATGTTCATAACAGGACGATCCACCACCGTAACCATTCACTTACTCAAACATTTGATGAAATAGAGACTTGAATATTTCATTTATTGTTCTAGAAAAAGCATATGATGGTTTCCCAAAAACATATTATAGTGGACATGAATAAAGAAGGAGATTTCCTTGAAATACATTGAACTTGTCAAAGATATGTAGGAGAAAATTATTACTAATGTAAGAATTTGTAAGTGTATAAGTGATAGTTTCTAAATTAATATTGGAGTTCACCAAAATTTGATCTTAAGTTCCGTCATTTTTATAATAGTGATGGATGAAATAACAAATAATATCCAAAATAAAATGTTATAGTGTATACTTTTGTAGATGATATAGTAGAACATATTAATGCTAAATTGAAATTATGAAAGGACACACTAAAATTCAGGAAATTTAGATTGAATTATTCAAAAACTGAGTATATGACATGTACATTTGGTGGCAGTTATCATAATAATGATAATAAAGAAACAATTAACTTAAAGAAACTCGATTTATTACAAAATAAATGTTTTAGATATTTTGAATCCGTCATTCAAAGTGATAGCAAATATAGATAGAAATGTGATTCGTAAGATTCATGCAGATTAAATGAAATAAAGAAGTGTATCAGGAGTTCTCTGTGATTGCATAATGCCATTGTAGTTGAAGGAAAAATTTTATAGAATCGTGACATATATATTATATCACACCGAATATTGGACCATTAAATAACAACAATAATATAAAATGATTGTAATTGAAATGAAAATATTCATATAGATTTATGGGTAAAACTAGACAATATATGATTAAGAATAAAAAAATACGTAATAAATTAGAAATAATTTTAATTGTAGATAACATGATAAAATATTGTCTAAAGTGATTTGAATATGTATAATGAAAATCAAAACACGCATCAGTTAAGATGAGTGAGATGTTAAATGTAGAAAATTTAATAAAAATATTGAGTAGACTGTTAAAAATCTAGATACAAATTATCCATAAAAATATAAGTGTTAAGAATTTAACTAAGAATATGATTTTAAATAAAAATGAATAATGTAAAAAAATTTAAATTAGTTGAATTAATACATTATTATTATTTTAAATTTTTATAAATAGTTTATTTTTATTAATTTATTTTTATTAATTTTAATTTCCAAATGTTAATTTTATATCATTTTATTATTTTTCTCTCTTATTTTTTGTTTTTCCTATATTAATTTCACAGACTACCGATTCTAAAATTTAAAACTAAAATTCATTTGATTATTGTATTTATCTCTCATTTTTATTTATTGAGAGATATAACAGTCTAAAATTATATTACAAAAAATAACTTTTCCTCCTAAATTTCATAATAAGTTAAACTTATTAAAACTTAATTTATTTTAAAGAATCATGGAGTGTATATATATTTGGTTCCAGTGTTTGCTTGATCTATGTGCAACGATTGGGATGATAAGATCATTGCATGAAGAACCTTTCCGTGTGCAGCTAGACATGATCTTTTCTCGTGCATTACGAATACTCTCGACTCAAAAAATAGTTCACACGTTTAAAACATGGCCCTGCCTACTTCAACATACTCAAAATTACTGCTTCTTGCTTAGTTCATCACTGGAGTATGAAGTTTACATTCAATTTGAATTTGTTGCCGGAAATTCCAATTCTTTAAGTTTGTTTAATATTTTTCTATTGTTTTCGATTTTCTTTTGAGTATCCAAAAGATAAACTTTACATGGAAATAATCACTCATAAATAACTAATTTAATAATTAAAAGTATTATAATTTTTAATTAAGTTTTAAATTTAAAATTAAAAAAATATATATGTTGAAATTTTTTTTAATTTGATTTTATAATAATTGAATTAGTTTATATGGATCTGTATATATCGGTTTTAAAAAAAACATGAAACGAGCAAATAATCAAACGAATTGTAGTGGGACCCATTTCTTAGGAAAGGAAGTGCACATCCATCAACGACGCGTGTTGAATTCCCCACACCACACAGCACCCGGGAACGTCAAACCCGTTCGTTCCTCACACGACATATGTAGGGAGAGAAAAAGTCAGTTTGTATATAAAAAGAGAAACAGAAGAAATTTTGTAGAGAGAGAAAAACTCACCCACATGGAGGCACAAACGGATTCGTGAATCAAATCGTTTGATTTTCAAAAGCAGCCCCCATATCATCTCACAACACTAACCCGTAACCCCCCTTCTTATTCTCTCTCTCTCTTCCTTTGAGTTTTTATTCTCTCTCTCTCTACAAAATTTCCAAAACACACAAACCAAAACACACACCCCACATCACAACGCGTTACGATTCGAAAAAACACACACACACGCACAAAAGAATTTCATTTTAAGCAAAATAGAAAAAAAAATAAAAAAGAGTGTAGAGAGAGAAAATGGGGAGGAAAGGAAATAGAGAGAGAAAGACTGTTCGTTCATTTGTTCGTAGTAGTTCCTCGTTTAAAATCAAATCCCAATGTTCTCCTTTAATTTTTTTTTCTTCCTCAAACAACAAAAACATCACATTTATTTATTATCGTTATTCTCTTCCTCCAAATCTCACCGCACATCTCCATCACAACTCTCAGAAAGAGAAAGATCAAGAAAAAGAAAAAAAAAAAAAGAAAGAAATTTCTTCCTCGTCTTCTAATCTTGTTCTTCTTTTTATTCGTCAATACCCAAAAACCAAATCAATTATTATAGGGTTGATTTTTAAGAGAGAGAAGAGAAGGGAAGAGAAGTTTTCTTCGCGTTTACTTTATCTCAACCCTAACCCTAATTTTCTCTCATCAATCGCAACCGCAATCCCAATCGTTTCTTTGAAGTAATGGGCTTTTGATTTGATCGAGGGATAAGAATTAATGGAGGCGGGTTCTGAAGGAGAGAAGAAGAAGCCACCGGAAGGCGGCGAACCGAAGCCGAAGAGGAAGATGAAGACTGCTTATCAATTGGATGTTCTTGAGAATACCTATGCAGGTTTCTTTTTTGATTTGTACCCTTTTTTGTGTTACTGATTATTTTCTGGGGAAAATTTCTGTGATTTTGATTTGATTTTTATGTGAATTAGTGGAGACTTATCCATCGGAGGCGTTGAGGGCTGATCTATCAGCGAAATTAGGGCTTACAGATCGGCAATTGCAGATGTGGTTTTGTCATAGAAGGTTGAAAGATCGAAAAGCACCGCCTGTGAAGCGACAGAAGAGTGAAGGAGCAGGTGGTACGCCGAATAGTGGAGGAATAGGTGGGGATGATGTGACTGGAGGTGAATTGGGGAATGAGCACGGGTCTGGGGGGTCGGGATCGGGGTCGAGCCCGTTCGGCCACGGTGGTGGTAGTGGTGAGGCGCGGAGAGTCGCAGTTTCGCGTGGTGGGGTGCCTATGTCGAGGATTGCAAGCGATGTTTCTCCAATGAGGCGGTATTATGAGCCTCCTCAACAGTCAGTCATTGAGCTTCGGGCTATTGCTTTCGTGGAGGCTCAGTTAGGGGAGCGGCTTAGGGAGGATGGGCCGATTCTTGGGATGGAGTTTGATCCCCTGCCGCCTGATGCATTCGGTGCTCCTTTGGGTATTGTTAATGCTCTATACTAGTCCCTGCATTGGTTGATCACTTGAAAGCTTAACACATTGTGTTTGCTTCGTTGTTTCTAGGAAATCCATCGGTATCATTTTTTTGGTTATCAGAATTGCCTGTTCTCTTTGGAATTAATGGAAACTGATATAGGTTCTCCACTTGTCGAGAATTTTGTGAAGTGGGACAAATGTATCTATGCTGATTGACTTTGGTTATAGACGAGGAACTAATAGGGTATAGAGCAGCAGAATTCTGATTTTGTTATGCCATGTACTTAATTGTTCTTGCAGTAAGGGCTTTGTTAAATCACTCAAACATGGGAAGTCTGGCACATAATTAATGAAAAAATAGTGTCTTAGAGACTCATAGGTCAAGTGGATTGATTTAGAAGTTAACTCTCTCTTTCTCGTCATTTGGAGTGAACTTTTAGGCAATTATATGTATGTTATTTGCATATCCTTTGGTGGCCATGTAAGCAAGGGCAGCTTTTCCTGTATAAATTTCACACTCGTCTCTTTCTTACCAATTACTTATGATCAACATACATGTACAATTTTATGTGGAATCGAAACTTTGGTGCTAGACTGAAAATGACTACAGACAATGATCATAAAGTTTCTTTCACCAACCCAGGGATAAAAGCAAAATAATAGTAATAGTAACAACAACAACAACAATAACAACAACAACGACAACGACAACGCCACCAATAACAATAATAATCTGCAGATAATTGATTCAAGTGCTTGCTGGTTTACACAGAGGTGTGAACCTGAAACTGCACTCTATTAAATTTCTATATGATACTTAAGTTGCTTTAAATTTATTCTGGAGTGATTTAAATTATAGGCTTATTTCTGCAACCCGGTCAAGACCCATTATGAGTTCTTTGTAATTTTTTTTCTAATGGATTTCAAAGTATGGATAGAGGAAATTATCTGCAAGCATTTTGAGAATTTGTGCACTCCATCTAAAGCTTTGACTTGCTTTGACATGCATAAATTTTACATAAAGCTTGTTAAAACTGGTCTTAATAATGGTTCTTGATTTTTTGAAACAGCTGCAACAGTAGCACATCAGAGACAAGGAGGAAAGCCTTATACTCATGTCAGTTCTCATGCTGTATATAAATAGCATTCTCTCAGTTTTGGTTTCAAAGTTTTATTTTATTTTTTATTTTTTCCCTATCCTCTTATACCCATGTCAATTCTCAAGGATCTTCCAGCAACATCTTCATTTTGTATTTTTGACTTCAAGCCACTTGTAAGTAAAAGACCATTTTTTGATTCGTGGATAATAGGGGTATATTCGAGCCAAGTCGAGTCCGAGTATTCCTCAACTCGAACTCGATGAGTAGTAAATGATATCACTCGAACTCGAACTTAAGCTCGAATTTTTTAATGGTACTCGAACTCGATGAATAGTAAATAATATGACTCGAATTCAAATTCGAACTCGAATTCGACGAGTAATTTGTATTTATATAATATATATTATATTTAATTTAATTTTTTATTATAATAATATATAAATGTATATAATATATATTAATATATGTTATTGAACTATTCAACGAGTTTTCGGGTTTAAAATTCTATTACTCGAATTCGACTCAATTGTATAACGAATTCAACTCGAATTCGGTCAAAATCGAGTTGAGTCGAGCCGTTGACTGAGCAGCTCGTGAGCGGCTCGAACTCAGCTTGGTTTACACAACAGCCCTAGTGGAAGGCATGTGGTTATCCATTGCATTTAGACACATGCAAGATATCTTTCACATTGGGATGCATACAAGCATGTTTTATTTAAAAGATGGGCAATTAATTGACAGGGGGGAAGGGCTCTTCAAGAGTACCAGTTTCTACCAGAGCAGCCAACTGTCAGAAATGATCCATATGAAAGAGTTGCTCCATCTCACTACTACAATTCACCTGCTGAGGCTCCTAGTGCAAGAAGTTCCTCAATACCACCAAGTCGCTCTTTTATGCATGTTAATGAGCAGACATCATCATCATACAGTTATCAAGGACAGATGCCAAGCTTAAAATTTTTATCTCAACAAGGAAGGCAAGGGCATCTGTTGCCATCAGCTTCTGGAGACTATGACAGTGTTCCACGAAAGAGTTCTTATCCATGTGTAGGTGCAGATGCACAGTTTGGAGGTCATCCTATAAGTGGAATAGAGAATCCATTTGTATCACATGATACAATTGTCATGCATGATGATGATGTTGCAAGAATGGACAGAAAGCGCAAGGTATGATTCATGGTGAAAGTTCTCCATTTCTTCTTGTTGACCTCTTAACTTTATTATAAAGGTATATATTATTTTTCTTCTGTGGCAGAGTGAAGAAGCCAGGATAGCAAAGGAAGTAGAAGCTCATGAGAAACGAATTCGGAAAGAGCTTGAGAAACAAGATATCTTACGGCGAAAAGTATTGCCCTTTACGCATCCATCCCTCTCTCTCTCTCTCTTAGGGGTTTATGTTTTATTTAAAATAATAAATTATGTTTGCTTAGAGAGAAGAACAAATGAGAAAAGAAATGGAAAGGCAAGACCGTGAAAGACGGAAAGAGGAAGAAAGGCTGTTGCGTGAAAAGCAACGTGAGGAGGAGAGGTTCCAGAGGGAGCAAAGACGTGAGCTCGAAAGAAAGGAGAAATTTTTGCAGAAGGAATCTATTAGAGTGTGTTTTGCAGCCCTACTGTCATTTGTTGTATTCCCTCTATTGGCTTCCTATATCTTTACTGAGGATATACCTTTTTTTCCCCCTTCTTAGGCTGAGAAATTGAGACGAAGGGAAGAACTTCGTAGGGGAAAGGAGGCTGCAAGACTTAAAGCTGCTAATGAAAGGGCTACGGCTCGTAGAATAGCAAAGGAATCAATGGAACTTATTGAAGATGAACGTTTGGAACTGATGGAATTAGCAGCTTCAAGCAAGGGCTTCCTCTCAATACTCTCTCTTGACAGTGAAACTTTGCAGAACCTTGAGTTGTTTAGAGGTAGGACTAGTTATTTTTTCAATGCTCCTTTCTGTCAATGTTTACCATTGTGCCATTCTAATTTTGACATCATCAAGCATGTTGACCTGCCTGGTTGTCATTTTTATCTTTGTGATTGAAACCTAGTTTCTTGCTTTTGTTCAGAATACTGGTCCTCCTTTTTTGGTTCTTTTTTCATTTTAAGCCTTCTTTTGTTAATGAGAACCTAACAAGACTTTGTAATCAGACAAGCTGTCGACTTTCCCCCCGCTGTCTGTGCAATTAAAAAAGCCTTATGCTTGTCAGCCTTGGACAGATTCTGACGAGAATATCGGGAATCTTCTTATGGTGAGAATATTGTCATTCTACTATATGTATTTTTTTTTCCTCTCACTCAAAAGTTGGTCTGGATTTTGAATGCAAATCTAGTTCACTGCCAGCATTGTACAGGTCTCTTGCATGCTCATTTTGGATTATTGTCACTATCTACTAAGATGGTTGGCATGTTTGTCTCAGTTGAATTGGTATGGTACTATGATATAAAATGCATTCAATGGTAACAATAGCGTTTTTTTAGCAGCTTTTGAATGGTTTTTTATATGATATATTTTTTTCTGCAAATATTTTATGTTACCTTTGGTTGCAGAAGGGACATTGAATCCCCAAGGATTATGGTGTTGTGATTGTTTTCTTTCTGTCAGGTGTGGTGATTTGCACCTGGTGCTTGTGCATTGTAAAGCATGACTATTGATTCAATGGTTTTTATTATATATTTTTTATTATATATTTTTTATTTATTTCTTCATCAAGGCTGTGCTAGTTTGTAAAGTTGTGCATTGCCATAAGCATGATGTGATCATGTAGAACTAAACATTAACCATCATTGTTGAAGTTTATTCTTAACTTTTCCAATTACTGCATGTATATTCTTCATCTCTTGTATTTTTCACCCTCAGAATTTGACTCTCGTATCACACATGCCCTATGTTTTACATAGTATGAGAATAAAAAGAATCCATTTATCATATGAGCTTTTTATTTTCTTAGTTATTGATACTTCAGCTGCAAATAACATCCGCCTTTGTAGAGATTATTGTGGGTTAGGGTCTTGCATACTGTGTTGAATGAATGCACTAATTTTATATACTTTTCCTTTTGAAAATAAACTAAATTTGGAAAGAAAGTTGGCACTATGGTAGCTATTAGTATAAATGAACTTGTTTGAATGCAATTTGTCAAAATTGTTTCTTGCAAGAAGTAAATAATTAGATGTGTTGAAGTTGCATGAGATTACTATTTTTCAATTAAATTATAATTTTGTCCGTTTTGTATTTTTTCCCGAAAATCAAGTGGGAGGGAAATTCAAGACACAAAATGGTATGAAACTGATTCTAGCCATGTTCTCTATATATAATAGTATGGGTTATTAATTTGAATAATCTTCTGGCTAGTTTTATTGTTAGAAGGTATGAATGTATGGATTTGCCAAAATTTTTTTCGGCTAAATCGTGTCCCATTTTCAGGTATGGAAATTCTTGATTACTTTCGCTGATGTTCTTGGACTTTGGCCTTTTACCCTGGATGAATTTGTTCAGGCTTTTCATGATCATGTAAGTTAATTTCTAGATATGTTCATGTATGCACAGACCTGTCGCTTGTTCATGATCTTATCTTTCTTTCTCACTGTTTATTTTGCTTCATGTTATGTCAGGACTCAAGATTGCTAGGTGAGATACATATTGCCCTTCTGAAATCAATTATTAAAGATATTGAAGATGTTGCACGCACTCCCGCTAACGTCCTAGGAACTAATCAGTATACTGCCTCTAACCCTGGAGGTGGGCATCCTCAGATTGTTGATGGGGTAAGCTGGATTATGTGCTGGTTGCCCATGATATTGGAACATTTCCTCAAGTCATCCACATAATTGATACCTAAATCCTGTTTCAGGCTTATGCTTGGGGATTTGACATATGCAGCTGGCAGTGCCACTTGAGTCCTTTGACTTGGCCTGAAATATTGCGACAATTTGCGTTGTCTGCGGGATTTGGACCAAAGTTGAAGAAGAGAAATATTGAACAGTCGTATTTCCGTGATGACAATGAGGTAACCCCATTAAGATTGGAGCACTTGTTAGGACTTGAGGGAGAAAACTTTAAGGGTTAAAATCTCCAGGAGGTAACATACGCCCTTAAGTAAAGAAAGAGCAAAATTTTCCCTTAAGCAAATTCACTCTGCAGTGCAGAATTCTGATCTAGTCCAAATTCATATTCTTTACTGCCCCCATAGAACCCATCTAACCAAATATGAATATCAGTCTCTACAATGAAGAGGATTGCAAATTTTACTTCTTCATTTGCTTCGACATCTTTCTTTTCATAGAAATATTTTTCCATTTTTTTATTCTCCTGATGAAAAATATTACTTCTTCATTTGCTTCAGCATCTTTCTTTTCATAGAGATTCAAATATTTTACCTTTTTTTTTTATTCTCCTTCTGAAGATCAGTTCTACTCTATTGTGTGGGATTACGCTTTAATGTTGCCAGTTAATGTGTTCTTGCAATGAACTGAAATGCTGAAAATATAGCAGAACAAAAAGAGCAGTCTGAGTGCCCTATTTTCCTGTGGCTTCGGTGAATTGTGGCTTAAGAATTTGACTATAGCAATTTAATTTAAGGTCTTCTGGCCAATGAATTTCTACATTGTGGCTCTAGGAATTTCGGATGGTCAACTTGCCTAGGGCTTGGATTTTTTAGAGCACATTATGTTCCTATGAGTACAAAGATATGACTTATCACACGCTGGATGTATATAAGTTTGCTTTCTTAGCTACAAACTTATCTGTTGATTGCATGTTAATTTTTTTTAGTGGTTCATCCAGTGTTCTGGGCAAGTGCAACTCATCTGCTATGAAGACCTGCGAAATTTTTCTTGTGAATTTCTAAATAGCTATATTAATGGTGCCTGGAAATCTTATATGGTGATGTATTCAGATGCAAAACATATGTTAGTGTTTTTTCCAGCTGAAAAGAATATTGGATTCCAAAAGCCTGGTTTCCATTTACATCTAGCTTCTTGTTAAATCCAGTCGTAACTTTTTTGTAGCAACTGAAAACACCTGGTCGCCTGGTACTTATTCTTTGTTGTTTCATAAATCATGAATTTGGATATTTTTGTTGTCCAATTTTCCGATCATTTATTTATTTTTTTATGGTATTGTGGGTGCAGGGCAATGACTGTGAAGACGTAATCTCTACTTTGCGCAACGGAGTTGCAGTTGAAAATGCAGTTGCTATCATGCAAGAGAGGGGTTATTCTAATCCTCGGAGATCTCGTCATCGTTTAACCCCGGGAACAGTTAAATTTGCTGCATTTCATGTTCTTTCACTTGAGGGAGAGAAGGGTCTTACTATCTTAGAAGTGGCTGACAGGATTCAGGTACGTTTTAGATATTAAAGGATAGCATGCTTTTTATAATGATCATAACAATTAACAAATTTCTTCCTGGGTTTGTGGGTGTTAATTGTTGGTATTTGCATCTGTTGATAGAAATCGGGGCTTCGAGATCTCACAACTAGCAAGACACCAGAAGCTTCTATTGCTGCTGCTTTATCAAGAGACACAATCCTCTTTGAAAGAACAGCTCCTTCAACATACTGTGTACGGGCTCCCTACAGGAAAGATCCTGCTGATGCCGAGTCAATACTTTCAGCAGCAAGGGAAAAGATCCAGGTATTTAAAAGTGGATTTGTTGAAGGCGATGATGCTGATGATGTTGAAAGGGATGAAGAGTCCGAAAGTGATGGTGCTGAGGATCCCGAGATTGATGATTTAGGTACTGAATTGAATTCAAATAAAGACGCAGTGCGTCCATACAAGGAAAACATATTGCAAACAAAAACTTGTGTTGGAAATGGGAAAGAGACCATCCAAGATGAGGTTGCAGAAGCTCCTCAAAGTGCCTCTCAAAATGCGGGAGAGTGTTCATCTTCAGTGCTTGCTGAAGGCATAAGGGATGCAAAAGCTACTGCTTTAGTTAATCAGGCCGCTGATGCTGCTGGAGTTTGCAATCGGGCAGTTATTCCTGATCAAGGAGACACAGACATTGATGAAAGTCATCCTGGTGAGCCGTGGGTTCAGGGCCTTGTGGAAGGAGAGTACTCTGATTTAAGTGTTGATGAGCGGCTTAAGGCCCTTGTTGCATTGATTGGAGTGGCAAATGAAGGAAACTCTATGAGAGTTGTTCTTGAGGTAATAATTTCTTGTAGATCTTTGGACCCATTGAGGCGAACCTTAATCTTTAGTTCTTTTTCTTTGGACTAAAATAATGAACCCTTGCAGGAACGCTTGGAAGCTGCGAATGCTCTGAAAAAGCAAATGTGGGCTGAGGCTCAACTTGATAAAAGACGCATGAAAGAGGAGATTGTAACAAAAGTGCAGCATTCAGCCTCTAATGGGACCAAGGTTGAACCAAATTATTCAATTGCTGTAGTAGAGAGCAGGCAAAGCCTATTTGTTGCGGATGATAACAAAAACAATGAAGCATCAATAAGCCCCACTAAGCAAGAGATGTCTCAGGATTTACAAAATGATCCTAATTATCAAAATAACTTGCTGCCTGAAAGGGTTTTAGCAGCACAAGACCTTCCTGGTGGCGTGGATAATTTCCTGTTCCAGCAATCAGGGTATGCTGCAGAGAAGTCACGCTCTCAGCTAAAGGCTTATATTGGTCATAAGGCAGAAGAAATGTATGTTTACAGGTCTTTGCCTCTTGGCCTTGATCGCAGGCGTAACCGGTATTGGCAGTTCATTACCTCTACTTCTATACATGAGCCTGGCTCTGGCAGAATTTTCATTGAGTTGCATGATGGTTGTTGGAGGCTTATTGATTCTGAGGAGGTAGGATTCTCTTTAATTTTCTGTTTGGATGCTGAACAAACTGTGATGATTAACCTTGTTAGCATGCGCCTATGCAGTAGGATTATGTTTAAATCTACACTTCGGATGTTGAACAAACTGTGATGATTAACTTAGTTAATATGTGCCTATCTTCATTGTAGAATAACTTGATGCTACATTACGTGATCTGCCATATAACATTTTGGGACATCACATAAATTTCATTGGATGTCTGCCAGGTCTAGTACACATTTATTATATTTGTTGGAGTTAGCTCAATGTGCTTTTTATGAATCTAGCTTCATTTTTTACTCTTTTGTGATTAAGTTTGTGCCCATTCTGCTTGCTTGATCTTGTGCAAGTGGAGGGTAAGGTATGTCTTGGATAAGCATGATGAACAAGCATTGTTTTTGTGTTTATATCTGTTCCTGGCAGTGCGGATATGTTACATATCCGAAACTTTATAATCTTGAGATATTCTGAAGAAATTTTGAGATTTGAGTGATCAGTTTTTGATTATTGTCTGTTTTGTGGACAAAATTCAGGACCTGAAAATTTTCTCCTAATTTGTTGGTTCTCGGTGGGCTCAGTAAAATTGTGTGGCTTAATTGGGTCACTTATTTTCATTTTTGCAGATTATTATGGCTTCTTTTCTCCTGCTATAACTGTGTATTTAATTTAGGATATCAAATCTGACTATATTTCTTATGTGCCCTACCAGGGTTTTGATGGTCTGTTGGCATCATTGGATCCCCGTGGTCTACGGGAGTCCCACTTGCACTCAATGTTGCAAAGAATTGAGTCATCCTTCAAGGAATCTGTGAGGAAGAGGACACTGCATGCCAACATCCAGAGGAAAAGTGGAATAGTTGCCAAATCTGAAGGTTCTGATAGCACCGTGGTGGCTGATTGTAGTGGTAGTACAGATAGCCCAAGCAGTATAGTGTGTGTATCTACTTCAGATGGCCCTGAGCCCTCTTCGTCATTTACAATTGAACTTGGAAAAACTGATACTGAGAAAAGAAATTCCTTGAAGAGATTCCAAGATTTCCAAAAGTGGATGTGGAAAGTATGCTTTAATCCTTCAACAATACGTGCCAAGAAGTATGGAAAGAAAAGATGCATGCCGGTGCTGGAAACTTGTGAATACTGCCACGATTTGTACTCCTACAAGGAAAACCATTGCCCTTCTTGCCATAAGACATATGGCACCTCTTCTGGTGACATGAATTTTTCTGAGCATGTGGCTCACTGTGAGGTGAAAATGAAGAAGGATCCTGACTGGACCTTGCATGGTTCGGACTCCCCTCTTCCCCCGAGGATAAGAATTCTAAAGGCTCAGTTGGCTTTGATTGAGGTTTGTATTCCAATGGTGCTTGAGAACGCCTTTTCTTTTTTCTTTTTTGGCTTCTTTAATTTGTTTCTGACGTAACTGCATCATAATAAAAGAAAGCTATATATTAGGGTTATAGTTGCATGGATGTTTGTTTACATGTATGTACATGTATTTGTTTACAATTGATAAATGGATTTGATTTATAATTTTATCATTCAAATCTGTAGGTTTCTATTCCACCAGAAGCTTGTCAATCTGTTTGGACAGAGAGCTACCGAGATTCTTGGGGTCTGAAACTTCACTCGTCATCTTCAGCTGAAGACCTTCTACAGGTGAAAGTCTGTGATCTTATCCAAGCTTTTGACATCATATTATTGTGTCAGTCTCTGCAAGATTAAGAATTTCAAAATCTCCTAGTTGTTACTTAAGGAATATTTTTTGGGGGGATTTGTTAGTAAGTTAATTTCCACCTTTTTTTCTATTTTATTTGTTCTATTTTATACCTACAGAGCACTCATGCAACTGTATCTTTTCAGATTCTGACAGTCTTGGAGGCCATATTAAAGGGGGATTTTTTGTCCTCAAACTTTGAAACCACCAATGAACTTTTGGGCTCCTCTAATGCATCAGAGTCCGCTGTTCTTAATGAAACTGTTCGTGTTCTTCCATGGATACCACAAACAGCAGCTGCCGTAGCGCTGAGGCTTCTGGAGCTTGATGCATCCATTTCTTACATGCCACATCAGAAAGTGGAGTCCCTGAAGGACAAGGCACCAGCAGACTTAATGGTATGTACCACTCTATGTTTAACTTCTTAGTTTTGTAGATTTAAATCCGAATTCCAAGCTTTTCATTCTGGAAAGGATATGGAACCATGTCTTCACTATGTGTGAGAGACCTGCCTTTACAACCATCCACCTTAGATAAGGTGTCATGCTGTAGATTTATAGTTTCTATAATCCAACCTGGTGACTCAAAAAATGAAATTGGTAGTATTAGGGCTATTAAGATTATGCGAGAATTTGTCAGCATGCTTTTTTTTCTTTACCAGGCATCTCTTTTGCACACATATTTGAATGCCAAATGTCCAGTTGGTGTCATTATTTATATTTGAAGGTAAGGTTTGTAGACAAATAGATCCAACAGCTTTTGTCTTGTTTTGCAGAAAATATCATCGAAATATGCCCTTGTAAAGAAGATGCAAGAGAATGAACCAGCCGAAGCTCTGCGTGAGACTCGGTATCTCCAACAAGAGAATTGGATTAATAAAGCAGGGGATGGCCAGAGCGGTCTGGGTCGTGCACAAGGTGCTCGGACACGTGGGGGCCGGGGTGGTCGTACTCGTGGTACCAGATCCCAGAGAAAAGTTATTTCTGGTGGTGTAAGTGGCAAGAAAGGTCCCTCCAGCGGTGGTAGACTAAAACCAGCACTCACATGGGCAACAAAAGCACGTGGACGAGGAGGACACAAACGTGGACGTCGATCTGTCAGAAGTTGGCAAAAGCCAGTGAAGCGGGTGGTTGAGATCGCTCATACTGGAGACTTGAACCAACAAATAACCCTGGAGAAATCTCCTGCAAGTTCAGTTGGAGAGGAATGGAATGGCGAAGACACCATGAGGATGCAAGTTGAGAGTGGTGAAAACTCGAGCAGCTCAGGGAGGTCAGACTATGACGATGAAAATGGTCAAGCTTCTGGCAATGATTATGATGACATGGTCATGGATGGATATGGTAGGAGTTTTAATGGAAAGTCCACGTTGCTTGAAGGCTGCGACTATAACATGGATGCTGGCGAAGATGAGGGAGATTACATTGATGATGAAGAGGGAGATATCGATGGTGGAGATGATGATCAAGGTGGAGAAGATATTGAGGGATACATTAATGGGGATACGGATGAAGAAGAGAGAGATGTAGAGAGGAATGGGGATCCAGATGTGGGATCAGAATCAGAGTCTTCTGAGTACAGCGATTAAGAATCCTTGACTGCAGATGCAAGTTAGTGATGTACAAGATAAAGTATTTTTTGGGCCGTTATTTAGCTTAATTCTTTTGCTTAAAAGTGCAGTTATACTTTTGTCTGCAATAGAACATTATGTATTTATAGAGGCCCCGATGCAAATCAACGGAGCATCGTCACTGTATCAAGAATGATAATGTAGTATAGTTGTTAGGCTCGATTGAATGCATCAGAAATTAGGCTACTTGTATTGTCCAAAACACCTTTTTTTTTTTTTTTTAATAATCAATAGATATTTAGAATTTCGTTTTATCTAATTCCATTTAATTATTATCGAATTTAATTTATGGGTAGTTCTCTTAACAAATTTTTTCCCTACTGTCCCAAACTTCGAGAATGATTGTAATAGTAACATATCTTTGCTGTTTTATGATCCCTTCGGCCCTATATGCTCTCTCTCTACTTGTGAAAGTGGACATCTTGATTCGGTGATCAGTACCAATATCATTGATACCTATGGCTCCTAAGGGCCTAAAAAGGGTACCCAAGGTGCCTTAAAACACCTTCACAGTATACCCGATAGGTACCTGGATACCGTTTTAATCCTTTGGATACCATGAACATCAATACTTATCCATACCTTAAAAGAATTCTATAAGAAATTGGCCGCTCTAAAAATTGAGGGTTATTGAATAATTTTTGTTCGATGTGATCTAAATATAGACGAACTGATAATGGTGTATACATTTTTAAGGGCAAGATCATATCTTGACAATTTAGGAAAATCATGAAGAGAGTATGTCTTTTTATCATTGGAATATCCCATCCTCCAATCTTGTAAATACGATGCTATTTGGCAATGGAAAATCCATGGCTACATGATAGGTTCATAAGAGGGAAAAGAAGTAAAAATTGTTGGAAATGATTAAATTTGAAAACATGGTTGGAAGTAACAGACCATTGCATGAGCCAGCATACACCAGAGATCAAGCTAGCGTGCCATAGCACGAATAGTTCAGTATCAACACACAATGTAACGGCCAAGTAGTTGAAAGACCAAGAGTCACTATACAATAACTACTACAATAAGTGTATTCATTAAGGTATATAAAGAGGCAAATAACCGCCCAAATAGTTATGAGTAGTTATTAAGTTTTATTAGATAGTATTAAGAGTCATCAATGTTTTGAATTTCTTGGAGTGCAAAGATTTGTGTAAAAATGCCTATAAATAGGCTACCTGTCAAGTATTGTAATGGAAAGAGTGAACATAGATCAACGAATGAAGAGAAATACAATTCCCTTCTCCTTCCATCTTTGAGAATGAAACTCTAGTTTAGTTATATTGCCTTGTTGTTTTCTTCTCACAACACCAATCACCTTCCGCTACACCCAACAAACTGGTATGAGAGCCTTGTTAAAATGGCCGCCAAAAATTCAAGTATCACCTTCCAATTCCCACAACTCACCAAGAAAAATTATGATAGATGGTCACTTCGAATGAAGGCCATTCTTGGGTCTCATGGCTTATGGGACATCGTAGAGAAGGGTTGTGAGGAAGTTGTTGATGAAAGTACACTCACAATAGCCCAACTAGATTTTTTGCAAAAGGCAAAGAAGAGAGATCAAAGTGCACTCTCTATCATGCATCAAAGATTGGATGATGACATGTTCAAGAAAATTGCCAACGAGACCAAGGTCAAGGATACATGGAATATCCTTAAGAACTCCATAGTGGGTGTTGATAAGGTGAAAAATGTGAGACTCCAAATTCTAAGGGCTGAGTTTGAGTCGCTCTTGATGAAAGAAACTGAGTCCATAACAGATTACTTCACTCATGTGCTAGCGGTAGTGAATCAAAGGAAAAGACTCGGAGAAGCGATGGATGATGTACTAGTGGTAAAAAAGATTCTACGCTCCCTCACTACAAAATTCAATTATGTAGTCATTGCAATTGAAGATTCTAAGGACTTAGAGGTCGTGACTATCGATGAATTGAATGGGTCGTTATTAGCCCATGAAGAGAGAATGAAGCAAAGTCAACTAGAGCTTATAGAACAAGTCTTGCAAGCAAAACTTTCCTTTAATCCTAAATGAAAAAGTTTAGAAAGAGGTGAAAGAAGCCAAGGACGTGGTAGAGGCCGAGGTTGTGGACGGGGCCGAGGACGTGGTCAAGGTAAAGGAGAACAAAATTATGTTCAAGATGGCAGAAACAAGAGTGTCCAAAGAGGCCGTGGTAGAGGCAGACGAAACAACCGGAGAAACAATAACCCGAACCGTGATAAAAGCCAAGTTGAATGCTACTCATGTGGCGAGTTTGACCACTATTTTTGGGAGTGTCAAACCAAGAGTGGTGATGCAGAGACAATCTTTCCGAACATAAGGAGACCGTAGGTGAAACCCTCTTGCTCTCTCAGAGAGAAGAATTTTTAGGAGAAGATGGCGTGGTACCTCGAAAATACTGAAGCAACCATATGACGGGTGATAGGAGCAAGTTCGTGGACTTACAAATGAAGATGATGGGCTATGTGGTGATGACACAAAAGTTGGAATTGAGGGAAATGGCTCGATGATTTTGGCCACGAAAAATAGAGGCCACAAAATACTACACAATGTCTACTATATACCCAAGATGAAGAGTAATATCTTGAGTATTGGACAACTCTTAGAGAATGGGTATAAAGTGAATATGGAGGATCGCTTTCTTTGGCTTTGAGACCGGGAAGATAGACTCATTCCCAAAGTTCTTATGACAAAAATAACATGTTTTTGCTCAACTTGCAGACGGCGAAAGTAAAATGTTTACATGCTTATGTCCAAGATCTTTCATGGATATGACAAATGAGGTACGGGCACCTCAACTTTGAAAATCTCAAGGCTTTAGGAGAAAAAAACATGGTAAATGAGATTTCTGTGATTAATCATCCAAACCAATTGTGTGAGGCTTGTTTGCATGGGAAGTATCCGAGGAGGAGTTTTCCCAAAATGTCAACTTCAAGAGCCACCAAGCCGCTATAACTTGTTTATACTGATGTATGCGGACCGATAAAGTCTTAATCTCTGGAGAACAATTCATATTTTGTTCTCTTCATCGATGACTACTCACAACAAACATGGGTGTGTTTTTGAAAAATAAGAGTGAGAATTTTGATGTGTTCAAAAAGTTCAAAGCATGGGCAGAGAAAGAAAGCGGCTAACAGATCAAAGCCTTAAGGACAGATAGAGGTGGGAAATTTACCTTTAATGAATTCAAAATTTTTTTTTTGAAGCACATGGAATTAGACATCCCATGACGGTGCCAAGATCATCACAACAAAACGGAGTCGTTGAAAGGAAGAACATGACGATCCTCAAAATGGCTAGGACAATGCTAAAGAGCAAAGGCATGCCTAGGGTATTCTGGACTGAAACTGTTACGTGTGCAGTTTATCTCTCTAATAGATCACCGACAAAGAGTTTAGAGAAAAAGACTTCTCAAGAAGCACGGAGCGGAAGGAATCCAACTGTGAGGCACTTGAGATTGTTTAGCTCCGTCACATATGTTCATATGCCGGAGTAGGAAAGGACAAAACTTGATAATAGAAATAAAAAAATGGTATTCATTGGGTATGCTGAAAATACAAAAGGGTACAAGTGCTTTGACCTTAACAGCAAAAAATTGATGGTAAGCAGAGATGTGAAATTTGAAGAAAGTGCCTCATAGGACTGGAACACCAAAAATGGAGAGAAGTTTGAATTTCTTCCTTTTTTGGGAGAAGAAGAGAATAGGGAGCAAGAAGTCGAAAGCAAGAACACAACTCCTAATATGCCAACAAGCCCAAGTGAACGGTGTCCAAGATTTTGAAGCATATACGACTTGTATGATGCTACCGAAAGAATGGACAATGAAAATTTATTTTGTCTATTTTCTAATGATAAGTCGTTAACTTTCATAGAGGCTGTAAAAGAGAAAAAATGGGTACAAGCTATGGAGGAAGAAATTTTCTCAATCGAGAAAAATAACACATGGGAATTTGTAACACTTCCATGTAGTCATAGTGCAATTGGGGTAAAATGGGTGTACAAGATGAAGAAGAATGCCAATGGAGAAGTGGTAAAGCACAAGGTAAGACTAGTCGCTAAGGGGTACAAACAACAATATGGTGTGAATTATGAAGAAGTGTTTGCTCCAGTTATTCAATTAGAGACAATACGATTGATCATCACCCTTGCAACCCAAAACCGGTGGACTATACATCAGATGGATGTAAAATCCGCATTTCTGAATGGTTCTCCTGAAAAAGAAGTATACGTGGAACAACTGGAAGGGTTTACGGCAAAAGGCCATGAAGACAAGGTGTTAAAGCTAAAGAAGGCCTTATATGGCCTTAAACAGGCACCGAGATCTTGGTGCAGTCGTCTTGATAAGTACCTTCAAGAGAATGGATTCTCTAGATACATTCATGAGTATGCATTTTATGTGAAGAAAGAGGATGTAGATATCTTGTTCATATGCATCTACGTAAATGATCTAATACTTATTGGAAACAATCCACAAATGTATGAAGGTTTCCAGAAGGCAATGGCCCAAGAATTCGAAATGAGTGATATGGGTCTCATGTTGTATTACTGAGGGATAGAGGTGAAACAAAGAGATAATGTGATTTTTCTCTCAAGAGGCCTTTGCTAAAGAGATCATAAAAAAATTGAAGATGAGGGATTATAATCCTGTAAATACTCCAATGGAATATGGAGTGAAACTTGTCAAGGATTGAGCAAAGAAAACTGATCCAACGATGTTTCGGAGTCTTATTGGAAGTTTAAAGTACTGACATATACTAGACTCGATATACTTTTTTCAGTTGGAGTAGTAAACCAATTTATGAAATGTCCAAGTGAAGAACACATGAGGGCAACAAAAATAGTTCTCCGATATCTCAAAGGAACTCTTGATTATGGATTATTAATAACAGATAATCCTAAATTGAAAGGGTACCGTGATAGTGATTATGCCGGTGATATTGAAAATCGAAAGAGTACTGCTGAGTTTGTATTTTATTTGGGAAACAATGCAATTTTGTGGAGTTCAAAGAAATAACCCATAGTGACATTGTCAACATATGAATTAGAGTATCTAGTAACAATTGCCAATGCGTGTCATGCTATATGGCTAAAGAGATTGCTAAGAGAACTTTATTTTGAAAAACAAAACCCAACCAAGATCATGATCGACAACAAGTCAGCCATGGCTCTGGCAAAAAACCCGATATTTCATGAACGAAGTAAGCATATTGATGCAATATTCCATTTTATTCGAGAGTGCATTGCAAACAAAGAGATCGAGACAGATTATGTGAAGACTCAAGAACAAGTTGGTGATCTTTTCATAAAACCCCTCAAATATGATAGATTTCAAAATCTGAGATAGATAGTTAGAGTTATAAGAATGTCAAGCTTAGGGGGGTTGGAATTTATTAAACTTGAAAATATGGCTTGAAGGAACAGGCCATTACACGAGCCAGCATATACCATGGGTCAAGCTAGTGTGTCACAGCATGAATAGACCAGTATCAACACACAATGTAACGGCTAGCAACTGAAAGGCCAAGAGTTACTTTGCAATAACTACTACAATAAGTGTACTCATTAGGGTATATAAAGAGGCAAATAACTATTCAAATAATTATTAGTAGTTATTAGGTTTTATTAGACATTATTAGGAGTCATCAATATTTTGATTCTCTTGGAGTGCAAGGACTTGTGTAAAAATGCCTATAAATAGGTCATCCTTCAAACATTGTAATGGGAGAGTGAATATAAAGAGAAATATAATTCATTTCCCCTTCTATTTGAAAGAGAAAATCTAGTTTAGTTCACTACAAAAAATTACCTTTTACCAGCGGTCATCTTTGGTAAAAAAAACCACTGGTAATGGTGATTCTTTACCAACGGAAAAAAAGGAACCGCCGGTAAAAGACACATAACCTATGCGGCTGCATATTACAAGTCATTTTAAAAATTAGATTTCGTGTTCTCTCTCCCCCTCCTTTCTCTTCTCTACCCTGTTCTCTCTTCCCTTCTCTCCCTCTGCCTCTCTCTCTCAGATTCGTCATACAAATCACAAATCAACGAAGTGCGGCTCATCGCCATACAAATCGATAAAATACCTCTCTCTCAGGTTCATCTTCTCTCCCTCTCTCTTCTCTTCTCCACCTCATCGCCGTCTTCATTTCACAAAGCTTAGATTAGTTATGATTTAGGGTTTAAAATTTTTTGAGTTCAACTAATGTTTCTTTCTTTATCTGTCTGTTCTGATTATGTTTCTGTTTTTCTCGTACTTACCTTATAATTTGGTTAAAGTTCTGGATTTGATGGAGAAGGAATTGAATCTAGGGTTTTCCTTTCTTCATTTTTCTTTCTTACTCCCTTTTTGATGAATTGGTTTGAATGTCTAATTGTATGTTGAAATTCATGAATGAATAGACATCTTCCTATTCCTGTCTTAAATGGGGGCATTCATCTACTTGGCACAGCTTAGCATTTCCATTGCAGGTCCATTTCATGAAGTTGATAGAATTCTAGTATTATTAATATCCTAAATGTGCATTTAGGATTTCAGATTGCTGGAGGCCTAGCTGGTGAAACTCCTTAAATGATAAGTGCTGCAGTAAAAGGCCTAGCTCGGTTGTCTTATGGGTACTCTGAAATTATTCAATGTGCTTCCATCCACATTCCTCTTGCTACAGAGGAAATTAGAGAAATTACAGAAGTTTGTTCTTTCAAGATGCAAACTTCATTCTTGATATACTCTGGGAGTGCTTTTTTGGGATATATTGCTTTATGTTGCTATGTTTTCTCAAAGTTTAGTTTGATTTTGCAGGCTAATTTTTGTTTACTGAAGGTACTTGTGGCCAAATCGCAAGCTGATGGATTGCAGATGCGTTTAAAGAGCATGGTTGAAGGACTTCTGAAGTGGCAAGATAGCACCAAGAGTCATTTCACAGCCAAGGTTTGAGATCATGCCCCCTGCATAACATTCACTTTTGGACCATCTATTGCATTCTATGGTGGGGTATTTAGTGCTATATCCTTTTGTTTGCATTCCACTGATATGTTTTCCTTATGGTAATTGGTGCTGTGCTTTCGATATAACCTACTTGAATGTTTGGTGGTGTGTGTTTCTATTGCATTATATCTTTTGTAGTTTAAAATCCTGTCTGGTTGGTGACTATAACCACTGGTATGCTTTCTGTGGCTTTTCTTCATCTTGCCTCTAAAGATAAGAGCGTGACATTTTTAATTAAGAAGTTGATAATCTATGTGTTATGTCATGATGATGTTCTTTTCCTATTTTTTCGTGGACAAATGTTACTAGTGCCCATACTTGTGTTGTATAAATTGTTTAATTACTAAAGTGAAAATTTGTACAAGCAAGCAACTTTAGAAGTTTTTCATTTTATTATGTTATTCGGTGCCATACGCAAGCTGATACAGCATTCCCAGGACAAATAAAAAGGCTACTGCATCCTAAAATTTATTGTAATGGTTGCCAGGGTCTAATTATCTTTCACTGTGAGTCTTGGCAAATTAAGCTGTTTGTTCGTTTTCTTAATTACTACAGTTCAAAGTTTAGGTTGTTATGGCTGTGAGCTTATTTATCATATAATCTTTTGGTTTTTGGTTTGGAGATGTATGATGGTTAAAGTTTTCTTTGCAAAGATTATGCCTTCGTATCTAAGTAGCCTGGAAGCTTGTTTGTCGAACAGTGAATTCCTATAGATATTTAGAACACTGCTGACTTTTGAAATGCAGAAAGGAGATCCTCCGAGCCTGTTTGTGAATGACGGTTCATTTATGGAGAGGTTCAAAAAGCTTCAACATGAGTTTTGATGCTTTGATTGATTAGAAGGCTTCCTTTGGTGCTGATTTCTGTGAATGGAACAAAACTGCTGGTGTCTGTGGTGTGCTTACACATTTTCTCACACTTAAGGGTTCCTTTTTCCACATTACATCTTTAGTGCAGTGTGAGCTATCATATCTGGTTTTCCTAATTTTTTTCCCTGGTGTGGTGAAGTTGAGTGTGGGATTTGGGTTTCACATGTCAGTATCTTTGGATTAACGGAATACTATCATTTATTATGGGATTTGGATGTTATATATTTTGTCTGCCTTGACTTGTCTATCAAGCTTTAAAATAGGATAATGTTGTTGGTTGGCGAATGATGCATGCAGGCACTCCAGGTTAATATGATATGCAGGAGGAGTAGACTTGCAAATTATAGTAGCAAAGGACATAATCCATTCAAAATTTCTTGAGAACTCATTGATTGAAATGAAGGATGTTGCCACAAAACTGCAATCGTAGATTGCTCTTTGGATTGGATGTAATAAATTATAGAAAATTACATGCTAGAATTGAATGACTTAGTTGTTCTCAAGTTCAAACACTTATTAGTTTTATAAAATCATTAAATAAATAGAAATATTTTGGTAATCGACTATTGATTGAATTTTATAGCATTTTAGTTTATTTAATCTTTATATGATGGAGAGTTACTCATTGTTCTTTGAATTGGATGTTAAAAATTATGAAAATTTATGATAGAAATCACAGACATGGATTTTGACCTGTGCCAGCGGCTATGGTGACCGCTGGCAAATGTCCTGACCTATATCCCAGCAGCCAGGTAACCGTTGGCATAGACCTGACCTATGCTAGTGGCCATTTGGCCGCTGGTGAATGTCTGGATCTATGTCGGCGGCCATTTGGCGACCGCTGGTAAATGTCTGGACCTATACTAGCGGCCACGGCCATTGGCATAGACCTTTACTAATGCAAGCATGGCCAATGGAAATATTGACCACCGGAGAAGATCTTACATCCTTTGTCAGCGGTTTTTCGGGTGTTTAACAGCGGTTTTAGGTCGCTGATAAAGGTCTTTTTCTTTTTTTTGTATTGTATATTATCTTGTTGTTTTCTTCCCATAACACCAATCACCTCTCCGCTGCACTCAACAAAAATAATGTCGTAGATTACAATGTTAGTAAACAATATTCTATTCAACTGCAATGGACAAAATAAAGCTGAAAATTAATACTAGACATTAGAAATTACAATGTTTTAAAAAAATGAGATCATGATTAACATGGAATTAAGTCAGTGAGCCATCTGAGATTGGCAACAGGAAGCTTCACATGATCGACCGCCATATTTGCAATACTCGTGCAGCAGAAGCAACGTGGGCACAAACAACTTAGCAATGACCTAAAAGGAAAAAGGTACATACAATTTTTTTTTTTAAGGAAAAAAGAAAGAAAATACACTGCCAATTAAAAATTCGAAACTCTTCAAGAGGGTTCGTTCTTTTTTCCAGAAAAAAAAAATGCAAAAGTTAGTTTCCCACTTCAGTTGCTAAAATCCAGATTCTACTTTATTATGTTTAAGAATAGAATTATATGAATCAAAATTTTAAAAGAAAAGAAACAAAAAGTATGGGTTTTCTCAAAAAATCTTTGAACAAGGAATACATGGTGATCGGACATGGTCCAAAATCCAGTTAGAATGGTCAACTTTTGAAAAGCCTATGAAAGATAGCTACCGATCGATGTTCAAGTATTAGGACTATTCACCGCAGGGCCTTCGTCACCTAGACCTCACGAACGAAGGCCCTTAGTTGTCAAGATCTCCCGAACGATAGAGTTTTAGTTGTCCCGTCAACCGAACGTTATTCATCAAGCAAAAGTAACCATCTCAATCGGGTGTTCAAGCATCGGGTATCCCCCTTGCTGATCTATCCAACGAACGAGTCCCGAGTATCTTTCATCGGTCCAGCGACTGATCTGTAGCCAACAACTCTAACGATCCTAAATGAAGGTCCAAGTATCTTAATGACTCCTATTTTCTATTTGAGAGCAGAATCTTTAGGATCTTTTAGTTAAAGAAAAGATGCCCCCAGAAAATGGAAGTTTCTTAAAGGATGAGAATCACAATCAATTCGGAATATTGAATCCCCAAAAATTCTGGATCGGCTCGATAAATAAAATAAGGTTTAAGCACTCCAGCGGCGTACGACTCTCGCAGTTATAAGATATCTCAAAACCCTCCAAACCAGGTATGCTCTCTGGGTCTTACATATTGGGCACTCTGATCACAAAGAACCACTCCCTTGAGCTCTCAGTCTATTTTCTCTTTCATTTGAAAACCGCTTTTTCTGACTTGAACGTTAGAGTCACTCCGTCGGAATACCCTCTAGCGATTTTTATAGGTATTACATCCCTTCTAACAGCAACCGTTCAAGTCTATAAGGAGTTGATATCTGTGGAGTCATAACCCACCTCCAACAGATTAGCGCCGTCTGTGGGAAACAGATTAGAGCAACTTCTGTTATTCTGACAATCATGCCTCTGAGAACTAGAGTATCCTCGAGGATTACCCCCGCTATAGAAGGGCACGCCCCTATATTCGTCGAATCTATCGTCCAGCACCCAATCATTCAATTCATGATCATATATTTTCCCCCCGACCGTCCTGCCCGGAGCAAATCCTATAACCCGCGGCTCAGGAACAGTCGGTCATGGCCTCAGTGTCAGAATAGGCGAACCAACCCTAAATGAAAAGATTGGAGTCAAGACTCCAAAGTCTAAGTAAACAACTTGAGGGACTCAGTCGATCCCTCGGGCCAAACGGCCACTCATCCGTAGCAGAGTCCGAATATGAATGACTACCGAGACGAGAACTTCCTGCTAATTATGAACCATTGGCGATTTCTCAATACAACCCTGAAGATTTGAAGAAGCAAATCGAACAACTCGTGGCTACCAAACTTAAAAGGTCGGGCGCAAGAAATGGGTAAGATCCCCTACACCTTTCAGGTGAATTGCCCTTCGACTCGAAGCTCTTCTTAAAACCAATGCCAAGAGATATTCTTTTACCTCCTATGGAGCGATATGATGAAACGACTGACCCCCGTGACCACGCTGCCCACTTCATAACAGTTATGGTTTTAGAGACCTATAGACGCAACGATGTACAAACACTTTTCCACTACTCTCAAGGGTAATGCCCAACATGGTTTAATTTTCTCCCATTGTTTAGTATCAAGAGTTTCGCCCAGCTTCGATAATAGTTTGAGGCTCACTTTATAATCAGCCAGGGAGCCAAGTGAAAATCCACTTCCTTGCTATCATTACGGCAATGGGAAGAAGAGTCTCTGAGAGATTTCCTGAAAAGATTTAAGACATAGATGTTAAAGGTCTTCGCTTTGGATCATAATATCGCATTGGCTGCCCTCCTAATGAGCTTGCGCTCCTCCTACATGAAAGTCTTTATTACGAAAAAACCCCGACAACCATCCAAGATTTTACTCTCGAGCGGAAAAGTATATTGCGGCAGAAAAAGCAGAAGCGTTCGATTGCCGGAGGAATCGTCCTAGTAGAAAGGAACACAGTCGATCACCTCGCCAGCCCTCTTCGAAGAGAGGCAAACCAGGAGCTCTGCCCTCGTGAAGGTTCAGCGTCTATACTCCGCTGAACGAGACCCCGAGTCGGGTTTAATACTAGATAAAAAACAAATCATATG
This sequence comes from Dillenia turbinata, assembly GCA_037126225.1. NCBI lineage: Eukaryota > Viridiplantae > Streptophyta > Magnoliopsida > Dilleniales > Dilleniaceae > Dillenia > Dillenia turbinata. The sequence continues at coordinate 9,288,979 of JBAMMX010000021.1, read as the reverse complement.
TCTGATGGCCTCCTCGTCTCACAGAAGAAGATCCTAAGAAAGATAAGTCCAAGTACTGTCATTTCCATCGGGACTATGGTCACACGACCGGTGAGTGCAAAAGGCTTAAAGACGAGTTGGAGTTTTTGGTTGGTAGTTGCAAACTATAGAAGTTCATTGGCATGGAAGGAAGGAATCTACCTTCCCTCGACAGACGTAATATATCGCGAGAGAATGAGTTGCCCGACAGACCAGATCACAGGCCGCAACATGATGAATCAGGAAGGGTGATTCTCCAAATCCGTGGCGAAGATAACTGGTATGAGCCCTATGTTCTCATAGCATTTGTCTGGCATATGACCTAAAGTTCCCTGCGCTTTTACTTTAATAAAGATTTCGGTGTTCTTCTGTTACTTATCGATAGCACACGACACAGGATTCTTGATAACCTACGAAGAAAGCACCTCTCCTAACTTCTAATCTCTAATTGAACGTCAGGCCTTAGACGCTCAGATCCTTTCTAATGAATGTGTCATTAAAAAGGGATGGAATTCCTCGAATGAGTGAACATGGCCCTAATTTCTAATTAAGCGTCGGGCCTTAGACGCTCAGATCCTTCCGAACGAATGTATGATTAAAATGGGATGAAACTCCCCAAACTGGTGGCACAGCCCTAATCTCTGATCGAGCGTCGGGCCTTAAACGCCCATATCCTTCCAAACAAATGTGCCATTAAAATGGGATGGAACTCCCCGAATAAGTGGACACGACCCTAATCTCCGATCGAGCGTTGGGCCTTAGATACCCAGATCCTTCCGAACAAATATATCCTTAAAATGGGGTGAAACTCCTTAAACAGGTGGGCACGGCCCTGATCTCCGATTGAGGCCTTAGACGCCCAGATCCTTCCGAACGAATGCATTGTTAAAATGGGATGAAACTTCCTGAACGAGTGGACACGGTCCTAATCTCCGATCGAGCATCGGGTTTTAGATGCCCAGATCTTTCCGAACGAATGTGTCATTAAAATGGGATGGAACTCCCCGAACATGTGGACATGACCTTAATCTCCGATCAAGCGTTAGGCCTTAGACATCCAGATCCTTCTGAACGAATGTGTCATTAAAATGGGATGGAACTCCCCAGATGAAACTCCCCGAACGGGTGGATACGACCCTAATTTCTAAAGTTTCTAATCAAATGTCGGGCCTTAGACGCACAGGTCTTTCCGAACAAATGTGGGATGGAACTTCCCGAATGGGCGGACACGACCTTAACTTTTAAAATTTCCAATCGAACGTGGGACCTTAGATGCCCTGGCTTAACAGATTGGGCATGTTAAAAGATGGGATGAATCTCCCAAACAAGTGGATATGGTCTCAATACCAAAGGTCCTTTACTATACAACGGGTCCAAGTCACCCTGACCTCATCAAGCAAACGAGATAAAGCATTCGAAGTTTTTCTGTCGCAGAAAATTATTACACCTCAATGAAACATGAGACAAAAGGAGAAAATTTCTTCATATCAGAACAATACAAAGTTACAAGGGAGCAGAAGGAACAATAGAAGTAATCATGGTAGAATCTGGATCCGCTGATCCCTCACTGTAGTACTGGTCGACATGTCGAAAGATCTCTTCTGCACACCTCAAACGCTCAAGTAACCTGCGTTGGGAAAACTGGAGATCGGTAGTATCTTTGGCAATAGATGCCTTGAGATCACCCATTTCTTGTTCAGTACTTTGAAGAGATTCCTCCCGAAGACGAGCTAACGTTTCGACGGCTATTAATCTTGCCTTCGAAAAGCGTGCTTCTGCTTCCAACTTTTCACAACGATCTCGGGCCAAAGTCCACTTGGAGACGCCCGATCTGTCTATCTTTCTCTTCTCTGATATTTTTCTCTTGGTTCTCCAAAACATCTTTCAGCACTAGCACTTGGTTGCTTATGCGGACAACTTGTTCATCGTGCTCTTTCCTTTGTTTCCTTTAAAGCTCGGTCAAAGCCGATGTCTAGGGAAAAATATACTTGTCAGAACCATGAGATAACAAAATCAAACCTAGCTCGAACAAAGAGAACGCTTACCGTAAGGCAAAAAGAGTGAATAGCCTTGTCGACACAATCAGGAAGCATCGTTCGAAACGTAAGCTTCGAAGGGAACTCGAACCGTTTGACCAGCTGCAATGCCACTTGTGAGCCAATGAAGTTAAATTCATGGTCTCCTACACAGACCGCCACCGATTGTTCTTCAAAATCATCTCCTTCTCCAATGAGAGACTTAATCGGAATAGGTAGTGGAACACAAAACTCATCCTCTATATCTTGTAGAAGACATTGGGATCCCTGAGGAGACCGTTCCAATGCTTCTTCTGGAGCGAGAGTAAAAGCATGTATCACTAAGCCTCTTCTTGCCACTGCGAACCTTGAGTTGGAGCATACCCAGTCGCCTCAAGGAATCCCTCGTCCAGTGCATTTCCCTCCCCGATCTCAAAGGGTGCATCAAGAGTCACCGGGTGGCCGATCGATTGGCCCTCTCCCATTTTAGAGTGTTCTAAGAGAGGCTCATGCTCTCCAGTTCCTGTCGGCTCTTCCTCTCCAGTAAGTGAGTTAGGCAATCGAACCCTTGATCTTTTCCGCTAGGACTCAGAGAAAATATCAACCGCCTTCCTCTTTGCATTTGGCCGCACCTCTCGCTCAGTGGAGAACTCATTGAGAAAGTAAGCATTTACAACCGACATAGAATCAACCAACTACATTCCCTCTCGCTCCAGTAAGAGAGGCTTGGTGATCTATCTTGCTTCATTCACCAGCAGGCCGGACAACAGCAACATCTCGTCTCTAATCAAAAGATCCACCCAAAGGCTCCGATGATGAGCCTCACAATAACGGCCAACAGCTCACAAAAAACAAGCATGACAAAGGAAACCCGGGATCTTCATTTTCAAGAAAGGCATTTGGTTGGTATTCGGAAGCACTGGAAGGAGATCCTTACTCAGAAACCTCACATAGAAGAACTTCTGCATCCAATATTTATCCTGAGATTCACTATAGAAGAACCTCCAGCGAGACTCCCGACGGGTTTGGAGCTTATACCAGCAATAAGTAGCACATTTGGAGCTGCATCACCCCAAAGAGAAAAAGGCATCCAAAATCTCTAAGTCAAAGCGAATACCGAAAAACCTTAGCAGGGAAATCAAGACGATCACAAAATGCCAAATGCCTGGGATAAGCAGCGAAGGATGGATGTTCTAATGCCTCAAGACCTCCGCCAGAAGGCCTGTGTACGGGATCCTCAAACTGTACTTTACACACTGTTTGTACACTAGAACGCAACCCTCGGGGGCATGATTCACCACCGGGCAACACCAATTCAAAGTCGCTCCCGAGCGACATCTCCCTTTGGATTTCTATCAAATTCTCTTCGGTCATGGTACTCTGAATGCTGTCTACACCTCGTGACGAGGAAGAATTTTTTTACATTTTGTTTGCAAGAAGAGGTTCTTCGAAGGAAGATTAGAATAGTAATAAGAATGTTGGGATATGTGATTCTTTAGTAAGTGTGAATCCTTATGAAGCGTACAAAGACGATTCATGAAAACTAAAGTGACAGAGGTCACATTAAAAAGTTCCGTGCCTTTTCCAATAATCATTACTCATGGCACCTCTTTACCAAGAAAGCCATGAGTTGTGGGCAAATGATGTGATATGGTCCAAAACCTAACTAGAAGGGTCGGCTTTTGAAAAACCCATGAAGAATAGTTACCGATCGATGTTCAAATATTAAGACTATTCACCGAAGGGCCTTCGTCGTCCAGACGTCGCGAACAAAGGGCTTCAGTCCACGGATCTCCCGAACGATAGGGCCTTAGTCGTCCCGCCAACCAAACGTGATTCATCAAGCAAAAGTAACCGTCCCGATTGAGTGCTCAAGTATTGGGTATCCCATCACTGATCTATCGAACGAACGAGCCCAGAGTATTTTCATCGGTCCAACGGCTGATCGATAGCCAACAACTCTAACAATCCTAAAAGAAGGTCCAAGTATCTTAATGACTCCTATTTTCTATTTGAGAGTAGCAACTTTAGGATCTTTCAGTTAAGGAAATGATCTCTCCAGAAAACGAAAGTTTCCGAAAAAATGAGAATCACAATCAATTCGAAATATCGAATCTCTTTCTTGTAGTTATTGAAATGATAATCATACAATGGTGCTTAAATTGTTATTATGTGATGAGTAATATGTATGAGTTATGTTTAAATTAGATGATTCATACTTACAGATACGATATAACATGCTAAAAAAGATATACCATGAAATTTCCATGTAAATCATGAATATTTAAATGTTGAATAATATTAGTAGAACATAATGTATGACTTAAAATCATTTTGTTAGGTTTTGCCATTTCATGTATTTCATACGTTTAGATTGCATTCAAAGGCGATCAAAGCTTCTAATTACGGCTTTTAACATAAGACCATAAAGACTATGTTAAGCGACTAATGCATGATATCAGTTGAAAAGTCAATACCCTACTCTTCCATGCATATTCTACACCTCATCACTAGTTTATTATTTAGTTGGGTTTTACCATTTCATGTTTTTCACACTTCTCATACTGTGAAAAATATTTGAATCACATTAACCCCAACGATCCTCGTGGGAATGACAACTTCACTCGCCGAGTTTGCACATCATCTCATGTACTTAGGAGTTGAGGTTCATATTTTAGGACACACCAACTATTCTTCAACACCATGTAACTTTGGGCCTAGTGGTTATGGTCCCGCTTGGGAACTTGACCTCGGGCCAAAGTTCAAGCTATGGTACCTGCACCAACTATTCTTCAACAAGAGAACAAGGGCCAAAGACAGTAACCAAACAACAACGTTCCTGGGATTGATATTTCAGGCTTCATTGGTTGGTTAATTTGCATCCTGATTTGCCTCCCTAAGGACATGAGATATAATGCATCACCAATCACACCTATAGTAAATGCTTATACTAATTGACTAGGTTGGCTAAGATTGAAGCTTCCTATATTCCATACGTTAAGCTAGGAATTCATCTCAACACACTACCTAGAAATTTCAAAAGATTGAGCTGACTTAAAACCATGCTACGTACCCTAAAGATCCACATTTGGGACTGAGCATTCCCCCAAATTCACATGAAAGCCCCCAACCCAATCTCCATTCTCATTTCTAATAATTCCATCAACAGCTGCCATCCTTTGTCTGAACCTATAAATTCTCCTATTCCTTCTTTCATTTTCTCTTTAGCTTTCGTAATTTGCTTCCAAATATGAAAGCCAGTCAGGGAACTCTTCTAACTGCTAAGATTTTTGCCTACCCACGCCCTCTTTCATCATTGTTCAAATAATGTCGGCAAATGATATGTGGGTTACTGGTATTTTTTGCTTGTGAGCTCCTTTAAATAAAAAGTTTATAGATTTACATTTAAAATGTGATAACTAAAATTACTACCCTATAAATCTCTACTATTAATAATGGAAGCACAATGTTTGATGTTCGAAACCCTCACTTAAATATTTTTGAAATTTAGTATTTTAACTGATATGATAAAAGAAATCCCAATAATTTGTTACGAACTATCCACATGCCAATTTTTCAATATATCTTTTCCAAATTGATTTTTTCTTAAATATATTAAATTTTTACTTTTTGCAAATGAAATTTGTTACATGCTGTCTTGAAAATTGCTTTTGCCCGGCCAAAAAGAAAAAAAAAGGAATAAAAAAAAAAAAGAAAAAACCAAAGAAGGAAATATTCGTTGGGCCTATGAAGTTTTGGGCTTCCTCATTATAGATCCCGAGGAAACTAAGTCCATGTAAAGTTCTGATGGGCCTACCTGATGCAAAATATTATTTAGATTTTTTACCAAATTCTTTTGAATCGAGTGATCAGACACTCTATCTCTTAATCAGAGATCTCGAGTTCGATTCCTGAAAATAAAGAAAAAGAATTTGAGAAAGTCAATCTCTTAATAAATCCCACAGTATTTGGACCGGATTAGACAAGCAAACCTACCATTTTCTTTTAAATGGATTCATATCCTTAATAGCAGACAAAGATTTTGGACCATTCAAATCACTGAAGAGAAGAAAATGCAAATGGTGGGTGTTCTTCGTCTTCCAAGTCGTAATCAAAGTGGTCCCAATGTCCCCAAGTGAACCTGTGGTGAGAATCACTCATCTCTCTCCCCTAATCCTAAAATTTAAGATTCAAATCATTATATAAAAATAAATAAATAAATAAAATCAAAGTGGTCCCAATTGACTTATTTATGACGGCCTTACTAGAGTGGGTAAAGTACCTTAATTTCAATTTTGCCTTTGGCAGACTTAAGACTGGGTTTTGAGTCTGGAGATGGTGTATAAGTTTTAGAACAACCTTCATCATCAGACCTTGACCTGTGTCTCATGGCTCTCAAAGACACATAATTCTCAAATCCCTTCAATGAAATTTTCAGGACTCCTCTCTTCTTTTTTAGGCCTTTAGTAAAACTTTACTCTTGCAAGGAGGGCAAGCTCTTCTGGTTGAATCCAAACTTAATTGTCATGAGCAAGAGTTAATTCCATTCAGTCAAAGTGATGGGTGGTGCCCTCAAATAAAAGCCTGCCAAGTTATTAACTATGGCCGTCTTAATCTCCAACAATGGAGCTATCAACAATCACATCTTCATTTATATCTCCTACATTCCTTTTTTTCCCCCTTCTATTCTAGTTCATCATACTAAAGTAGGAAATGAAAGGAATTGAAAAGAATAGTGGAACATAAAAACAAAATGCTGCACACCGCAATCTCTTTCTCATTAAAAATGAAAATGTTATATTTCCCCCTAAAGGCAAAATGCTTTTATCCACTCATTCTCTACACTGTTTTTGACATGTTCTAATAAAAATATCATTACCCAATATCACATATCTTCTGGGTCATAGTTGGTTTGATTCAAAGGAACTGAGAACAAAAAGTAGTTGTTGAAACAACTTAGCTAAGGGATGGACTGTTAGTTGAAGCTTTTCTATAGATATTAACGCAAACAACCCTTGTGGGCGTGCACTGTCACCTATCCGTCCCATGTTATTTTCAAGTTACTGCAGAGACCTATTTGGTTTGCCTCTGTCAAAACTCTAAAGAAACACTTTATTCGGTTGCCCAAATAAGTTATTTAAGTTTTGCTGGTTGTCTCGTGAAAATAATAATAATAATAATAATAATAATAATTTTCTTTTTGTTCCTGTGAAAAAATATTACTATGGAAAGCAAAATCATTTTTGGTTAAGAATATACTATTTACATTTCATTTTTATTTATGTATGTATGTGTTTACGTGTGTGATCTAATAAATTGGGCAGTTGATAAAAGAATATATAAAATCAAGGCTCACCCAATAAGGGTACAGTGTTTTTTTTTTGGTTTATATAGAAATTGCAAAACTCACAAAAATACATATATTTATAAAATTTGAAACACACAGATTTAAAAATATATATATATATAAATAAAAGTTATTTAACTCTAGTGTCCCTTTAAAAACAGGATACAAATCTTCAAAGTAATGAAAAAAGGGGAGAGGGCTACTGCCCTAGGTCCCAGACTTGCCCTCTTTATCGGTGCTGTCCTTGTACATCCACACTTTGATATACACGAAAAAATCAGCCCCACAAAACAGTCAACATTTTACTTTTACAGTCTTACAGAGGAGAGATAACTTACAGTTGTTGGACATTTTCATATAACGAATCTTTCCATAAATTAGTGTGTGCGTGTGTGTGTTTGAGTTAGAAGTAAACCAACTTTTTAAACACTAAAGCTAAAAGAAAAAATTGGGTTTTAGAGTTTTTTTTTTAATCTTTTTCTTTTAAGGATAAATAAAAAATAATAGTTTTTTTTTTTTAAAAAAAGGTTAGAAATTATTTGGTTTTTTTATTTTTTTCTCCTTATCTTTTCCTTAAAACTTAAAAGTTAATTTTTTTTTTACTTTTTTATTTTTGAGTTAAATTTAAAAGTTAAAAGTTAAAAAACATATTTAAAATTTTATATCATTTAAGTAAGTATATTAATAGAATAAAAATAATTATGTGAAAATATAAATAGAAAACAAAAAAGATGAAGCATTAAAAAACTAGAATCTTTTTCTTAAAACTCCTTTTTGAATTTTTGTGCCCATTTGGCATGACTTATTTTTAGTTTTTCTTCTCTTTATAAGGAGAAACAAAAATTAAGAATTTTTAAAATAAAATTAAAATTTGTTTGATAATTTTATTTTAAAAACAAACTTATTTCATAACTTTTAAATAAAATAAAAAGTAAAAAATTAAAAATTAAAAGTAAAAAATTAAAATTATTAAAAAAAAAAAAAAAAAAAAAAATTTATTTATTAAAAATAAATTATATATAAATTTTTTTTTTTTTTATGTAAAAAAAAAAAAAAAAAAAAAAAAAAACTAGATTTTTTTTAAAAGAAAAAGAGAAGTAAAAACACCAAGCCATTTTTATAATTTTTATTCATAAAAAATAAGTTATTTTTTAAGGAAAAAAGAAATCATTTGAAAGAAAAAAGAAGTAAAAAAAAATCCATGTCATCTCCAAGAGGAAGATTGGGATTCTAATCTCCAATCCATTACCTAACTCAGAACACGTTGCCCTTATTGATCAGAGCTAAAGTATCAGATTCAGTAATTCTTTGTTCCACCCATGACCCTTCAGACATTTTTACTGGGTGCCTCTCCAATACCATGGGACAGAAATTATAAAACTCTTCTTACTCCGAGCAGTAAACATACACCAATGCCCACCAAACCAACTCTTCAATATTTGTGAAAGCACCGACATGTACCGTAACCCTATCATTAACCATCTTGGTTCCACCCAAGCTTAGTTAATGTCAATTTGGAAACTACACACACATCTATAAGAGAGAGAGACTTGAATAAAAAAGGTTAGGGAATATAATATATGAACATGTGCATGATAAGCGTGCGGTGCACTGTGTCTCACAAACCCTACCAAAACACAGGAATTCTCTTCAAAATTTAATAGTTTCTAATAGACAGTTACTCCCCCCCCCCCCCCAAAAAAAAGGGATAAATCATTTGTTGTCAATTTACAATGAAAAATTCACACGCACCAACGCACACAAACATAAGATTGAAAATGAGGATGTCAATTAAAAACTGGACCCCTAGGCCCTTACATTGGAAATTGAGTCATTGTATGAAAATTATCCACCGAATGTATTTTTTTTTTTTAACTAAATCATCGATATCCAAAAACACAAAAACACTGCGATCGCTCAATTTAGGATAGTGATCCTATTAGAATGCAATTTTTATTTAAATATAAAGTTTATCCTTAATTAATCAAACTCTTTTATTTTAATTGATTTTGTTAAAACGCGTTACACATTAATTACTCTCTTTGTTCTTCCCCATTTAATTATCTATATCATTATTTGATTTATTTAAACTATTATGTATTTATAAAATAATACATAAAAAAGAAAAAAAAGAAAGTGAGAAAGAGAACCACTCTCCATCTAGGTTGTCCCATTTTCATGATTTTACACAAGTTTTAATTAATAAGACCGAGTATTAAGAATAAATCAATTGTAGGGAAGAATACAAGTATAATTAAATTGATAAATAATTTATTGAGTCAGATATAATAATTTTTATTCTTATAAAATATAAATAAATCACCTATGACATATGCATGAAATTATAAATTATATCACTCTTACTTAATAAAATTATAAAATAGTGCACATGAACCAAAACTGCATAATAATTTTTTAAATAAATGGTTAAATTCAAACCGATCAAATAATATATATATATATATTTCAAACTGATTAACTATCAAGATAATCCAACAACATAGTTTGACTTTATTCCGTGAATCTTCCTTACTTTTGTAACTTCCTATTAGTATGAAATAATTGCACTATCTTTATTATGACCGATCGGTATTCTCCATCTCATTAGTCATTGTTAATAACACTCTAATCTCTTATCTCAAATAAACTTTGATCAAAAATGAATTATTCACAAATCTTCCAAAAGAATGACGACGCTTTTGCTGTCCAACAATGTGAATTATTGGCAAATATGATCAAAAACCATTTTGGCCCCTAAGTTATAGAAATTGTGAGCAAGATACCTACCTATATTAAGACCCTTTCACTATTTTTGTTAGATTACATAAGAATATGATTGAACTTTTAAATCATAGTATAAGATGTTTTGATTTTTTAAAATCTAAAAACTTTTTTAAATATAAAAATATAAATATAAAACGAAAGAATGAAACAATAAAAATAAAAAAATAATATATTTTAGAATGAGATTTTAAATGCATATATAAAAATAAAAAATAATAATATGTTTTTATATTAAATGATAAAATAATATATTAAAATGAAAGAATTTTAATATAAAAAATAATTAAATGTATATAATTAAATAAATCAAATAATAATATAGATAATTAAGTAGGGAGACAAGAGAGAGAGTAATTAATATATAATAAGAAAAAGAAAGAGTAATTAATAGATAATGGATTTTAACAAAATCAATTAAAATGAAAGAGTTTGATTAATTAAAGATAAAATTGGTATTTGAAAAAAAATTGCTCCGGCAGAAAGGAAATTGCTCAGACATGATCATTGTTCCTCAATTTAAGGGATAACTCTTCTAATATAATTTTTTTTATTCTTAAATTTTAAATTTAATATTTAATTAAAAGATATAATATTTTATCATATTATACCCATTTGACGTTGTTTTATCCACCAAGTGTATGTCATACATAAGATAAATTGGGAAATCTCGGGTTCACATCTGCTCAAAATTGGGTTGAATTATTGAAGGGACAATGTGTGGAATGGTGGGTCAGACCTAGATTTCTGGATTTGTTTAAGTGGGGTGAGGAGGACCACTTATTTTCATGAAAATGACCCTAATTTGATAGAGAAATCCAGATTCTTATTTCACAAGCATGGCCAATTATTGCTACTTTTCAGGACCCCATTTTATTAACAAGAGTGTGTCCTTGTCAACCGTGACCAGCAATAAAGACATCAATGTCCTTTATTGCTGTACTAAACAAATCTGTCACTTATAAACTCAGTTGTTTTATCAACCATGTTTCCCTCATCGTCCCTACTTCCATACGGGCAATTTGATCCCACCCCTTTAAATTCTAAAAATCTATTTTTATGGCCCTCGTAATGCGAAAGACTTGTTTATGGTGGGAGAAGGATTTCTCTAGTAAAATCAACAATAAGGACTTGTTTTATTTTTTTTAAGTGGATATTTGCTATTAATTGATAATCAGATTTAACTATGAATGCTATTGAATCCATTAAGAGATTAACTTTCTCGATATCTATTTTTTTATTTTTAATATTTAAATTTAAAATTTTAATTAAATAAATTTAACGTTTGATTGTAACACCCACGTGTCATCAATCTATGTTTTATGGTAAGAGGAAGAAACAACAAGATACCCAAGGACGGTCCTTGAAAAATGAGAACGGACGATCAGTAGAAATCGAAGACTTTGAGTAGAGTAAGCATAGTCCATAACTTAATAGTGGTTGAAGAACAAGGTAGGACATGTGAATTTTGCTATGTTTAATGGGGATTGTGAGAAAAGGCTTCAGCTGGGTTCTTGGCCATTAAATTCTTAACTATGATTTTAGAAAGCAGACTAGGGCAACCCAGACTCATATAGATAAAAAATAATAATGTAGATTAGGGCAATATAAGGTAGATAATGCGTTTCATCATCACATCCAGCTCCAAGTACTCTTAAGAATTTGATTCAGTTTAAAAAATTTTCAAACGATAGATCTCAGGCCATACATATACTTTTTTTCACCACAAATAACTTTTGAGTCCCCCGAGGGAATGGCCCATTCTGAACTAGTTGATAAATAAACTGATACCCAGCTAGTATATAAGGTGAACAGTGATTGCTTTGTGATAGCCCACCATTAAAAAACAAGTTTAGGGCAATTTTATTTTATTTATTTGCAAAAAAAAAAAAGGTACTTTTGAAGAAAAAATATGTTTTTCTCCAGAATTTTGCCCAAAAAATATTTCTTAATGAATAGTTAAATGATAATAAACATCATTCGAAATAATGTTTGACAAGACTAAGCAACCCATGTTTTAATGCCCTTAGTACGGGACGAGTTCAAATATCCAGCCTGAAATAATTTCGGATGCTTGTCATGTTTCTTTGTATGTGTCTGAAGATGTTGAAATTGGTTTTTGCACTTTAGTTTCTTGTGATTTTCTCATTCTATCTTCAAAGATTTCATCGTATCTATCAACTTAATGACTATATCAATACAATATATATATATATATATATATATATATATATATTATAATCGATCGGTATCTAAAATTATATTTTAATTAATATTAGATATAAAACCAGATCGAGTTGAACCGACTCTAATCTGATTCTTGGCCGAGCCCAGGAACTATGGGCCATTTCGACCGCGATTCTGAGGTCTTCCCAGCACCGAGTTGGGCCGAGCTGAAATAATAAATTTTTTTCATGTAACCGGTCTGACCCAGTGAACCAGGCCGACATGTCAAGCCCAACCGACCCAGTTCACGGTTTGGATTTTTTTAACTTAATTTTTTTTCAAACTCTCTTTTGATTTTTTTTAATCTTCTTTTTTTATTTTACGCTCTTTGTTTTTTTTTAACTCATTTTTTTAAAATCAACCAATAAATCGATAAAGAAAAAAATTAGAGATAAAAAAAAATTTGAATGATTCCACCGAATTTGGTATATGTCCACTGCCAAACTCTTTACTTTGATTTTCAAATCCACTAATTTTTTATAATTACATTTTTTTTATATATTTTTACACAATGATGATTGTTTTACATATTTACATAATTTTCCTATACACTAAAAATTTATTATTATTATTATTTTCTTCTTCTTCCGTATCTGAGTTCTTCTCCATGCCTTATCTCATTTTTTCCGTATCTTTCTGATCTTTAATGCAAATCAAGATTTCTAAAGTGTTGTCTGTCAAATTTGTATGCATTTTTGTCAATACTCTATCAACTGCACTAAAAGTACTTTTCGATAACACTGTAAACACTAAAGTGGTTAGTATATTTTTGACTATTTTGGTCAAAATTGGATAGTAAAATATATTATTTTTCTGCCAATCTAATATGTCAAAATAATTATCATTGTCACAATTTTCTAACATATATATTTGTTAGTATAAAATTTATTTATTTAATGACAATGAAGAAATTTTTTATTTTTTTCCTAACATATGTAAAGCGTTAAAAGAAATTGAAGAAGAACGACTCGTTGAACTCTACTATTATCTACATTACTACCATTTATATTATTATATTTTTTTTCGTATAATGTAAAGCGAGTTTTTAAAGTTTTAGATGTATGTTGTTTTAAAAGTTATCGGTTAACATATATTTCCGTCAAAAAACTTTCGATAAAACAATCTATAAGCATTTCAATACCTTCAGGTTTTAGACGTGGATCAAAAACACATGCTACTAAATAAAAAATAGAAATTTTTTCATAATATTTTTAAAATTTCATTTTCATTAGTTGAACAATGTTATTAAACATATTTTCATTTTCAAATTTACTAAATATGAAATAAATTTTACAAAAATTAGGTAACATTAAATGAGTTGTTGAAAAGTAAATTTCAGAAAATAATTTTGTACATTTATAAAAAATTTTCAATAATTGAGTTAGTGTGGTTGCAAAATCAAAATTGATAGTATCAATAAAATCATATTCATAATTATAATTTACAAATTCAATTAAAATATTTTTAAAAAAGAAATACACATTGTAACATATCATAAGTTGAATTTCACCTAGTGTCACTTTCTTATTTAAATTTTTTAAATTTTATATTATGTAAATGATATAATTGTCTCATTTTTTGTGTTTTTACTGTCCGTCATTTCTAAATCATATTTAACACATAAATTTAAAATATGACATGTACTCCTATTATGAAAAAAATTTTCTATCTAATATTATTTTTAAAGTATTTTTTAAAATATTAACCATTCTAGTATTAACCAAAACATTATTGAAAAATATATAAAAAAAAAATCTATTATTAATGCCATATTCATGAATAGCATTCATAATTATTCTAACTATGCGAATACCAGAATGTAGATGTTCCCAACATTGAAAAGTTAATATTCTTTTTTTTTTTTTAAATCCAAGAGTCATTAATTCAATGATATATTATTATAATAAAATATTCTTTTTTAAATTCATTTTTTCAAATATCCGCATTTAATGAAAGTTTTCAATCAATACTCATAAAATTTGCAATTAAATCATCTTTTAAGGTTTGAAATCAATTTAGTGATCTCCTCCTATCGGATTTTCTACTACTTCTTTTGTAATTGGGTTGTAAATATTTTTGAACATATTTTTTAAAAACTTCATATTCAACTATTTTAAATGGTAATTTTTTTTTTCCAATTCATTCTATTTAATCAATTTTTTCTGCTTCCGTATTATACCTAAATGTATCCATGACATTCACCCTGGTGGCTATTTGTGTTTGCTTAGTTTGAGATAATTTATCCGGATGATCTCTAATTATGTGTCTCTTAAGTGTATCCACTCCCCCAACTCTTTAAAATTTTATATTTTTTATGACAAATTTTACAAATTGTCTTTTATTCATCATAATTTGTAACAAAAAATTTTTATGCATTAAAATCATCCTTTCAAGCATGTGTTGTGTTAGATTATATGCTATTAGATTCATTTTTTTCTAAAAGATTTTAACATTTATATGTTCTGGAATGCCCTTTTGAAAAAATGAAAAGAGGAGAGAGGAGATTGTTGGGAAGATTGTGAAAAATATATTCCAACCATTTTTTTTTAAAAAAAAGATTAAATATGTAAAAAAGTTAATACAAATGAATTAATTATGCAAAAAAAATAAAGTCGCAAAAAATTAAATGTTACCGACTTGATGGAGATTACAATTATTTTTTTCCAAATCTTGAAAATTTGAGCTCCCAATCTTAAAATCTTGTCAAATCTTAATAAATCTTGAGGTGGTCTTATTAAGGAGATTAAAAATTAGTTGAAAATAGAAATAGTGGTGTGATTAGAAATGGTAGAGTGATGGGAAATAATGTGATTAGTAGAAAATGAAAATATATTTAATGTGAGAGAGAGTTGTAAAAAATTGAAATAGAGTTGTTGCATAGTGATTTTGAGATAGCGTAGTGAAGTTAAGGGAATAAGAATGTGAGTGAAAATATAAGATTTTGTTGTGTGAAATTTGAAAATAGGATATGACTTATTTATAGGATAATTTTTTAATCTTATAGATCAAAATATCTTTCAAACTAACCGTTTTATAGTTGTTGAGAGGATAAAATTAGAAAAATTCAAAAAAAAAAAAATGGCCACTAGAACCGGTCGGGCCGGTTCAAATTGAACGTTGGAACCGTCGGGTCGGTTTCTAATTCCAAAAACCATGGAACCGGACCGGTCCGTTATTGTAGTCGGGCCAATTTATTTCCGAGTTACTATTCATCCGGATAGGTTTTCGGTCCGGACATTTCAGGGTTGGCTGGGTCAGTTTTCAAGCCAGAACCATCTCAATCCCATCTCTAACTAATCTAATTCAAGTATTATCGAATCCAATTTAAAAAACAGATTTCCCAATATAATTTTTTTATTTAAATTTCGCAATATACACAGAACTTTTTCTTTTTTCTTTGTCTAGAAAATTGCGGAAAGTTTAATACATAAAATTTTTTTAATAATAACATTTTCTTTTTTAAAAATATTTTTAATACATTTTTTTTCAAAATAATTTAATATATTAAATTAATTAATATTTATATAAACATTTTTGTATTTTATATTTATATATTTTTCATATTCAATAAATTTTTTACTTGTTTAATTATAATTTTTATTTTTACAGTATTTTTCTTATGATTAATATTTATATATTTGATTATTTTAAATTTTTATTATAAAAATAGTTATTTTATAATGTCTATAAAATAATTAATATTTACATAAAATTTTATATTTTTTCTATTTATTTGTTTTCTCATATTTTCATTTACTATATTTAGAAAAAAATAATGTTATTTTCTTGGCCCTTCATCCTGTTTGGCTTTCTGAAGGAACGGAGAACGAGACTAGAGGATGAAAGACAAACTCATATTAAAGGAGACTCCAATAGAAGACAAAGAGAAAGCCAACGAAAGACGAATTAGAAACCTTTATAAAAAGTTAACAAAGTTCCAACTTATCTTTGTTTTTTTTTTTTTTTTTCTTTCGTCTAAAGAAGAATTTGATTCATGCTTAATTGGGTAGAGTAAAAGGACTTGGAAAAGGTTCTGCATTTTATTTCCATTTACATATTTGGTTTAGTAAAAATGTTGGTATAATTTCATGAACTTTTACTAACGTACGATTGGGTTTGATATGTAAATATGTTATATTGTTTAATCAAATTTTAAATTTTAAATTGAGAAATATAAAATATTATATTAAGAGAGTTACGATCTAAAATGAGTCCAATAAATATTTAAAATAAATTAATCGGATCATGACTCTAAATGCTCTAAATACCAATAAATATTAGTAACAAAAATAATAATAATAATTTTTGGACCTTTTCTTAGGATCCATTTATATCCCCCAAGAATATGCTGCCCAAACGCCCATCGCTTCTTTGTGCTGCAGTTTCCACTAAGAACACATGTAATAATAAGCTGTGTCGTGTTGTTTAGGCTTAAATTAAAAAGTTTTGCTCAACTCAATTTTAATTCTCATTTACTTGAGCCAATTATACGAATGATCAACAACAACAACAATCTGAACCTTAATTTCAATAATTGGGATCGACCCAATTATACGAATGACCATATTAAAAAAAAAAATGTTTTATCACATCTTCTAAAGCTTTCTTAAATCTTTCTCGAATATTTATGTTTGTTTTGCAAAGTTTTTCATTGCTTGCTAAACTAATGTAGTCCTCTTCCTTAACCCGGATGTAGATTGTCTACTCCCATTTGCTATGTACTTCACTATCGTTTCATATTATTGGTTAATATATTTTTCTTACAAGTTTTGTATAATATTTATTAAATCTATTTTTCCTAGTCAAAAACTTTTTATAATTAAAATATATATATATCTTAAGAATTATAGTAGAGTCGGTGAATTTTACTTATTTTTTTTAAACTCTATCAAAATAAAAAATAATTAGAAAAAAGGAAAAATATATGAATTAAGAATTTTAATTCAAATGACGTGTTCCCAACTCAAACCAAAATTAAACATCAAAGCAATTGTTATGTCCTTGGACAATTTGAATATTTAATTTGTCATTTAAAGATCACCATTTTTTATGAGATAGAAATAACAATATATAATCTATAATCATAAATAACAATTCAACAACATAAAATCTAATAAATATCAATATTTATGAAAATTATAGAATAATTTTAATAGAAAATTCCCACTCATACATACACGACCATCATACCGCAAGTAATCAAAGAAAATTACTTCCAATAAAACCCTCAAGAAATGTAATTGGCTACTTCTCCTATACAAGCTTGGTTTTCGATGTCATATTTGTATGCAGTTATTTTACGATTTCCTCATAATCGAACTCGCAATGATATCGATAGACGATTGTGGTTAAGATTATTCAGATCATTTAAAATTCTTTAAAATAAATTTTAAATAATGAAGACTTATTATCAAAATAATATTTATAGATATTGATCATGAATAATAGAAAATTATGCGTGTGCGTGTGTGTGGGTGTGTGTGATTACAGCTCGTGATCACCAAAGTTGAATGAACCGGGGCAACCTTATCCAAAGTTGGATCAACATCGAAAACAACCTCGTGGTCACCAAAAGGGAAATAGAGGAAAAATCATTGTCCGATCCAAAAATCTGACTTCATTATTACAATCTCGTGATGTTATCAAAAGGAGAAAATGTTATCCACACAAAATCAACAGGATGAGCCAACAGTTAGTCTATAAAGTATGGTATCAAATCCTTTGATCAAAATTTAAATTTAAAATTTTAAAAATAAAAAAAAAGTTATATTAAAAAAATTTCTTTTTAAAAAAATTAAATTAATCAAAATATAATTTTAAATATCGATGATATAATAAAAATAAAACAAATAAAAATAAAACAAAACAAGAGGATGAAACAAATCTTTTCTGCAAATACCACTTGGTTTACAACGCGGTTCAAAATTTTACAACTTCACAATATTTTAGTCGGGCAGCGACGGTAACCCAACCTACCGGCACATTTAATTATATATATTTTAATTTGTAAATTAATTAATTATATATATATTGTATATAAGAAAGTTCAAATTTGAAACCTTAACAAGAGAGGGGACAGCGATAATAGTTAAATTATAATTCATTGATGTAAATTAATTATATATAATTATATAGTTTATTATATGAACATATTATTCATTTTATTATAAATTTTTAGTCTTTTTAATTGTTTTCTTTCTCTTTGATATAATTTCAAAGAGATATTTGTAAGTATTTATTGCGATATGAAATTACATTTTATGTTATTATTGGAGATGTGCGCATAGAGGTGAAAACTGACATTATTATCTCCCTTTTAGTTATATCATATTGTGTTTTGTGATCATTTTTATTGAATCATCCCTCGTGAATTTTTTTTTTTAATAATGAATGTTTATATTAGATGTGAGGTTATTGGTACTCCAATTTTTTCTTTTTTTTTTATTTTTTGGTTCAAATTTAAAACCATTTAAACAAGAAGATAGGGCCCCCCCCCACAACTCAAAGGAATTTGATCCTATTTCTACTCTTTAATTTCAATTTTAATAGTTTTATTAACTTTCCATCATTCAATGTCATGGTTGAATGTAAAAGTTCAAATTTTATTTTATTGTCATATTCTCCAATTAAGTTTACCCAAAAAAAATTATATTGAAAAATAAATTTAATTTATATTTTCTCATTCTAAATGCAAAATTCCAAATATTCAATTTATTTTGAATTGTTTACTTTCTCTTTGAAATAAGGTTTCAAATATGTAATATTACCTGGTTAATAACTCGCTCCGTTATTCCATGAGACAAATCATAATCCCAAACCATTTTTATGTTATTATTGGAGATGTACGCATAGAGGTGAAAACTGACATTATTATCTTCCTTTTAGTTTTATCGTACTGTGTTTTGTGATCATTTTTATTGAATCAACCCTCGCGAAATTTTTTTTAATAATGAACGTTTATATTAGAGGTGAGGTTATCGGTACTCCAATTTTCCTATTCATACTTTTTTTTTTTACCTATCAGTATCTGAATTTCATCCAATTAATCTAGTTCGAGTACTGTGGAACCCATCAAGGGATTGACTTTTCTAAATCTCTTTTCTCCATTTTCAAAACTCAAATTTAAGATTTCTGATTAAGAAGATTGAGTGTGCGACCACATAACTCAAAGAATTTGATCATATTATACTCTTTAATTTTCAATTTTAATAGTTTTATTAACTTTCCATCATTCAATGTCATGGTTTAATGTAAAAGTTAAAATTTTATTTTATTGTCATATTATTCATCAATTCTCCAATTAATTTATGCACACTCCAAACTAATCACAACTAATTAGAAATCTAGAAAAATAAATTTAATTTATATTTTCTCATTCTAAATGCAAAACTTCCAAATATTCAATTTATTTTGAATTTTTACTCTCATACGAAATTAGCTTTTTTCTCGTCAAAACTACAGGTTTCAAATATTGTAATATCACCTGGTTAATAACTCGCTCCGTAATTCCATGAGACAAATCATAATCCCAAACCATCTTTACCTTTCTCTTCCATGTTGATCCTGCTCTTACTTGCCTTTTGCCCATCTACCTTTTATTTTTATCACAACAGAAATCGAACCCCGAATTATGAAATTAGGAGAAGGGGGTTGATGTCACTGCGCTGTCCCCTTAGGGACTTTGCCTGCCTCCGACCCAAATGAAGCTTCATGGATAGGAGTCGAGCAACAAAGAACTTTCCAAAAACTAAGTGCTGATGGTGAAAAGAAAATATGTAAATGATCTCCAACTTCGATATACAGAGATACACCCCTATATTGAACTTTGTTTCGCCACCTTGAGTGCTTTGCTTAGACATGGGCGGCCTTCCATTG
Organism: Dillenia turbinata; assembly: GCA_037126225.1. Lineage (NCBI taxonomy): Eukaryota > Viridiplantae > Streptophyta > Magnoliopsida > Dilleniales > Dilleniaceae > Dillenia > Dillenia turbinata. Next base: position 9,268,717 of record JBAMMX010000021.1, on the reverse strand, counting down.
AAACAAACCGAACCTTTGTCAATGTGTCAAAAATCCATTGATCGATTTACAGTTCAAGAGCCATTACAAAAAAATCACCCTTTTGCAACAAATTTTGAGATGAATTTTTTAAAAAAATTCAATGCTAAAAGCATTTGCGATGAATTTAACGACAAACAATTTTTTACCGCTATCTGCTTATCGAAAATATTAGCAACCAAAAATTAGAACTCGTTGCAAATTTAGCAACGAATTCTACTACGAACGACGATTAGTTGCAAAATTTGTTGTAAATTTGAAAATTTTGTCAAAACAATCAAATTAAATTTTATAATTTTACCATTTTTCCTATATACTCTATTTCTGTCTCTCATCTAATATCATCATTAAGTAACAATCAATCAATCAACCGTCAACAACATCATTAAATAATATCATCATCAACCAACCATCAAACAACATCATCATCAACATTGTCAAGATCATCATTTAGTAACAATAAATAATCTCAACAACAAATACAATATAAAGTCACAATATTCAAATATAATAATGTCAAAAAACCATATTCAAATGTTGCCACCACCACCATCATCATCAGCATATAATAATGTCAAATAACATATAAAAGTGTCAAGAAGCACCACCACCATCATCATTATCAAATAAATCATCACTATCATCACCATTATCACCATCATAAGAATTATCAGAAGAAAACAGAAATGGGGTTGTCTGACTTGTACCGGGAGCTATCTGAAGATGCTGCATTATGAACCTCTAGTTTGCGCGTAGCTTACTGATTTCGTCATCTATTTTCCTTTGTTGTGCACGTAACTCTTCAATTTTATTGTCTTTTTCTACTAGTAGCTCCTTCAATTGACTCAACTCTTGGTTCATTTGCATCATCTCTTCTCTTACAACTGATGGGGTGGAAGAAGATTGACCGATGATTCTGTAAGACCGGCTCAAAGAGCTCATTCCAAGTATTTTTCCCTTCTTTGCACCACCACTAGCCTCGATCCATAAAGACATATTATGAACAGATGACTCAGATGAGCCAGCATCTTCACTACTGCTCGAACTCTACTGTACAAACTCTTCATATTTCTCCTATATTATCATTATATAATTTCAAATGAAATTTTAATAACAATATATATAATATCGAAAGAAGAAATCAAAATGTTCATTTACAGTTTACCAATGTAATAAAATATCGAACCAAGAAAATCAAAATATAAAATTTCATTAATTATTAAGCCATTGACTATTAACAATAAAATACTAAAAATAATATATGTATCACATATTACAAATCTAATGATATATCCTCTCATTGAAATTAAAATTGAACAGGTATTATAAGTTTGAAGTTATGACAGCTACAATAAAGAATGAAATAGCATTGGTGCGTAAAAAAATTGAGCTACCATAAGGAAAGGGAAGGTTATGAGTCATGTATTTAAATTGCAAAGATATTATTGAATCCCTAATTTTAATTAATAATAATCAAATAGAAGAGCACTATTCATCTTTTAAATTAATCATGAAAAAAAAACTTAAAAGAGATTAACTTAATAAATTTATCATTTAACGTTATCATGATAGGTTCAATAAAATATGTTCAAATCAATATTGAAAGTATCTATAAAATAAAGGAAAGTTTTCAAATTAAATACCATAACAGCTCTAACTCTCTCTCCACTCCACCTCTTGTCTTTTTTTGGAATGTTCGCGTGAAAGAGTCTATAAATAATTGCTGAGATCTCATTTCCTTGACCTAAAAAAACATTGTTAAATATAATGAAATAGTTATAAAATAAATAAATTAAATTTAAAAAATTAGTGTTTTAATAAAATTACCAATCTATTTCTATGTTCATCAATATTAATTGAATCTCCTGCATAATTAGCAGACCTTTCCACAGAATTAAAGGATCGATTTATCTTATTTTGCTCACTCCTCTGTCGGCTCTCTTCGGATTCCTAGAAATTCAAAATCATGCGCTAATTTTCATCGGTGATGCAGTTTGACTTCCTTCCCCCTAGTCTTTGCATGACTTAATATGTCTCGAATGTGATGACTACATTTCTTGTTAAAAATTCTTCATATTTCATGCTCATCCGTCTCATCCCAAGTGAACTGTCGCTACAATAAATAAAAAAATAATTAGTTATATTAAAATTATAAACTTAGTTTTATATTTGAACTGAAAGATATAATTTACCTTGAACTCTCTCCACCATAACTCTTTCATACCATCTAGAGTGCTTGTGAAAGATAGTCACTCCCATCCCTAATGGTTGTTCACAATTCTATTAAACTCATGAATAACATATACAGAATTTGTGAATCTATTATAAAATTACGAACAAAAAATGGTAAGTCAATAAGATAGTTAAAAAAGATCATATGTTACATAAATAAAATAATCAATAGTGATGAAAGTTTAAAGTTAAATACTTACGAATCTCCACAATAGGCTATTACCTCTTGCGCGTCTTCCCCCTCAACATACAAATCTTGCACCGAAAGTGCAACCAAAGAGAATGACGAAGGTGCAGTAGTAGGTGGTAAAGCAGACTGGAAAGGTCCAATTGAAGCAAACTGCGACCCTAAATAATCTGGTCTTGTATCACTATTTCGTCTATGCCTTCCACGTCGATACTGTCAATTAAAAATGTTAAGATAATAAAGAAAATATAAATTTGTTTGCTAAAAAAAAATATAATGGAGTACATAAAAAAACTTACCATATTTAAATTAACGAAGTAATAGATTCTCGCAAGCCACCAACACTAAAAAAATTTGTTTCAAATTATCTATAAAAAAGAAATTAGTGTAGTAACAAGCAAAATACAAAAAATGAAACATGAGACAGTAAATAGGAAACAAATTGAGTAATGAAATTCAACAATTAACAAAAACCAGACGATATTAGGGTTTTATTTGAAATAAGTCAAATAAATAATAAATGAAGGGAAAAATTCAAAGAAAACGCAAATTAAGATCTTTACCAGGAAAAGTCGGAGAAGGCGTACAAGAGTCAGGGATCGGTCAAAAAACACAAGCACACCCACCTCTATCAGTTTGTCTTCTACCACCATGATTTTATAAACGAAAAAAATAATTTCATGTCACATCATTCAAACCTATATATAATTTTGCTATCAAAGGATTAAAGAAAAAAAACTATATTTTATAATAAAAACAGATATGCAGACATCAAATGTTGTATAATCAAGATTATATTACCAAATATGAAGATAAATTACAATGTATTAAGAAAACAATACTTACCCGCCATCAAAAATCAAAATCTTCATTGTCATCCTCATCCTCATCCTCGGTCTCAAAATTAGATTCAACATCGTCATCATCATCTTCCTCATTCTCATCACCTATCTCAAAATTTGAATCTTCATCGTCATCCTCATGAATTTCATTTGGATCCACATCTATACTACTCCACATGGATCTCGTAACGTTGGAATATTATATTCCTCGATTTGAAACATGTTACCAACTTTCTTTTGTTGTTATGCTATATCTTCCCAGCATTCTTCGATCTTTTTCCGTGCTTTCATTTTACAAACAGCTCACCAATCAATTTTGTCACGTTTCAAACTAGGATATGATGCATAATACACTTGAATCGCTTGTTGTGCTAACACAAATGGTTCATATCTCCTATACAATTTCTTATAATTTATTTCGGCCAAATTAAATTTTCGATAGATATTCATCCCTTTGACGGGGTCAAACCATTGGCACATAAACAATATGACTCATAATTCTGCTTCAGAGTATTCTTGCTCTAATATTTCATCCAACAAACCATAAAAATCATATTCTGCACCTCCATCATTGGATGACTGAACACAAACTCCACTATTCATTGTAGATTTGTTGATTCCATATTCTTGAGTATGAAAATTATACCCGTTTATGAAATATGCAGACCAAGTTCGTACCCTTGAGTTTGGACCTCAAGATAGATGGAGTAGCAATTCTTGTTAAACTTGAGATTTATTATTATGAACCTGAAATGAAGTAAATGTGTAAATATATTTGTTAACTAATGATGTATACTTGTTATATGATCAACTTACATATGTTTTGAACCATGTTGCAAATTCTTTATCGCATAGACGATCGAACTCATTTATCGGTAGATCAGACCATGAATTTCTTAAAATCTTATAATAAAAGATGATGATTTATGTCACAAGATATTTGCGATCCACAAACAATACATCTATTGACAAATTGTATACTCACTCGAAATATAACATCACTTCTGGACAGTTTAGTAAGATATATTTGTGAGCTGTCCGCATTCTTTATTAGTTAAATATCTAAGCTTACATGCTTCACTTGGTCGACCAAGATAGTTAAAAATGGAGAATGAATTCGAACTAGAATTAATAGGACCCTTATCATTTCTTCCCGCTCTGTCTCTTATAGTGTACGCGAGACTCAAAATAATATGAAACAAATATTGTGACTTCCTCCACAATGTAAGCATTAACAATAAAGGTTTCAACCCATGCCTTATTTTTTACTTTTTTTCTTCAAATGATATAAGAATCTAATTGTAACAAAACAAAGTGTATCAGTCAATAGGAAATAATGAAATTACTAATTACTAATTTCAAATTATAATTTGAAGTGTATTGAATAAGAAGTGTACAAAATAATAAATTCACTTTTCAAACGAATACATCCATTGAAATTGTACGGGACCTGCAACTTTGGCCTCATAAGGCAGGTAAACTAAGAGATGTTCCATAGAATCAAAAAATGAAGGAGGAAAAATCCTTTCTAAGTTATACAAAATAATAGGAATATCTGTCTTTAGCTTATCCATGTGTGATTGTCTCAACACTGTTAAGCAAATGTCATGAAGAAAATTGCTCAACTTTGTAATGACGCCCCATACAAAATTTGCTAACAGTTCCTTAAAAGCAATAGAAATTAATCTTTCTACAAATATATGACAATTATAACTCTTCAGACCAATCAATTTGTATTCTTTCAAATAGCACATCTCCCAAGATTTGAGGTATAACCATCAGGAAACCTCAATGATTTTAACCACTCATAAACAGTCCGTCTCTGATCCTTATTCAATGTATAAACTACCTTTGGTTTTGGTCCCCTACTACTTCCATCGACATCAAGTGTGGGTTTTTTACAAAGAAGTCGCATATCTTTCCTTGCATTCAAGTTGTCTTTCATTTTCCTAGTGATATCCACACTGTATTTATGATATTATCAAAAATATTTTTCTCAATATGTATCACATCGAGATTATGATGAATCAGATGGGTCTTCCAATATGGTAGATTCAAAATATGTTCCGTTTTGTCCATTTATATGAACTTTCATAGCATGTGTTGTACCATGTGGACCTTCAATAATAAAAGGAAAGTGAAGCACTCTATACCAAATTTGTTCACCGCTTAATCTCAACGGATGAGATGTTTTCTCAGTTCTATTCTTAATAAACTCTTCTTTATTCCTTTTGAATTTATGATCTAGTGGTAAAAATTGTCGATAGCAATCAAAATAACTCACCTTTTTGCCATGTCTTAGTCTAAATGCCTTTGATCTCTCCATACATATTAGACATCTTAAAATCCTAACGGTACTCCATCCCAATAACATGCCATAAGCTAGAAAGTCATTTATGGTCCAAAGAAGAGTAGCATTCATTATAAACATATGATCCTTCATCCCATAATTGTTTTAACTTCGTAATTAGTGGTTGCATGTAAACATCTATTAATTTTTTCGGATTTTGCAGACCAGGTACGACCAATGTCAAAAACATATATGGGGCTTTCATGCACATACCCGGAGGAAGATTGTACAGAGTTAAAATAACTGCTCAACATGAATAAGTTCTTCCTGATTTACCAAATGGAGCAAACCCATCAGCACAAAAACCTAACCTAATGTTTATAGTCTCTTTTGCAAACTGAGGATATGTTCTATCAAAATGTTGTCATGCCTCTGCATCCGAAGGATGACACATTAACCTCTCTTCTGTTTTATGATGTGCATGTCACGTTATGTATTCAACAGTAGCCTTAGATGCATACAACCTTTGCAATCTTGGAGTTAAAGGTAATAAAACATTTGCTTGTAAGGTTTACGCCGTTGATTATGACCTGACCTTCTGTTACTCTTGTACTTACATTGGTTACAGAATTTACAAAATTCTATGTTTTTATCATCCCCCAATATAACATACAACCATCTCTGCATATATCAATCCTTTTCATCGGAAGACCTAAGTCTTTCACCAACTTTTTCATACTGTAAAAATCATTGGGCATTATGTGATGCATAACTACCATACACTTGTTCAAATGTTGGAGCAAAACTAGAACTTGCATGGCTCGATTCGGGAATAAAATTTTGACTTTCTTCATCAAGTACCATCCTCTGATATGGATTCAATTCATCATAATAACTATGATCTCCTCTAACTGAAAATTTCATATTTCGTCCATTTTCATCATCAGATATAAACGGTTCACCATGACAAGTCCAATTATAATAATTTAGGGTAAAACCAAATCTACAAAGATATTCTCTCACTTTATCACGCTAAAAAAATCTACTATAGTCACACTTTCTACAAGGACACCTTAACTTATTCCTATCCATAAACTCAACTTTACTACAAGCAAAATCCAAAATTTGTTCCAACCCACAAATAAACTCATCAGTTAAATCTCGACATTCTGATAAGTTCTTTTTATACATCCAACTTATTTCGTTCTACATTTTCCCTGTTTACAATTTCAAGATTCATAAAATATTAATAAAATGTACTACTAATAAAACGTTTTTGATTGAGAAAAAATTATCATGTCATAAAATTTACATTAATAAAATCTTAAAAAATTATATTGATAAAATATGCGATTGTACAAGAAGAGTTATTTGTCACATATGAACTTATAATAAGTGCACACATACATATACACACATTACTAACCAGCTTTTAGAAAAAAAAATGTTATTTATTATAATGAATCCTATCGGTCAAAACTCTATAACATATGTTAAACAAGTCCCACAAGGCACTATCTTAACTCTATAGTTTGGGAGAGTAAATGTCTCGTCTTAGTTTTTATGCCTTTCGATTAGACAATTTAGAAATCATTGATATGATGAAGCATTTTCCCCTCATTTTCCATGATTATGTCAAAGTGATTCCAACCATTGATATTTTGCCACCTAAGAAATGATTTAATGAGCGAAATATGACTGTGCTGCATTTCTATGTTGTGTATATTTTTTTCAACACTCATGCTAATCCTGATTTACAAAAATTCTACTTAATTTTGCTTTTAAAATGACATGCAACATAATATCTTTCTAGAATCCAACAAAAAAATTAAATTAAATAAAAAAATTTAAATTAAATATGACAAAGTGTGGAGTCTAGAAGATCTGTAGAAGCAGAGTACATGGCCATGGCAAATGCCACATGCGAAATAGTGGCAAATTAGAATATGCCTCAATGACTTATTTCAAGATTTGAGCACCCAAATACTTACCCAAGAAAGAAATGCTCGGGCTATAATCGAATATCAATTTGGACAGCTAAATTGTACAGTTAAAAATTATTACAAATTAAAATAATTAATATTTAATATAATATGGTATTTACTGATAATAAATATACAAGAGAACCAAAAGAAAACACGATAATATGATCGAAAAATAAATACCTAAATTACTTAGAAAGCTATTTTTCTCTCCTCTACTTGAATTCACCGACCAACCGGAACAAATACCTCTGCAATACAAAATTTTTAATGTTATTTATAAATATTTAATGTTAATTACTCTTTATCCGAAATATATAAAAAAAATTAATGAAAAAACAATAACATATATTACATTAAGTAGTATGATTTATTTTCCGGTATCTATCTATCTGTCTAGTTTTATCAAGTCATTTATGTGTTTTTTTTTATTAATAGAAGGGTTACGAATTTAATATTATATAACAAAATACAATACATTCATTTCTAATTATAAAATAAATCAAAATTACATTCATTACCACCCAAAAAAAAATCATAAAAATATAAAATTAACAGAACATTTTAGGAAGCACCATTGGGCACAATTGAGAGGGCACGTTTTTTTTTTTTTTTTGATTTCCTTTTCACTTATAGATGTGGTTGTATGTCCTATCCACCATGCGAAAATTACAATTCTTCAAGGGATAATTTAAAAAAAAAATTAAAGTTTTTGAATTCGTATATCCTATCCACCATGGGATGTCCATTGCCCAAGATGATAAAACAAACTCTCTATGTTTTTGAAGCACAGGTGGTGATGGTGCTTACTTCTGCATTACTCCTATTTTTTTCCTAGTCATCTCCACAAAATCTCATCTATCCTTCTACCAAAGTACCAAAGTCATTTATTAAGATGATACTAACTATCAGCAAGTCCAGTGAAAAGAAATTTAAATTTCTAAAAATGAAATTCAAATTTCAAAAATAAAAAAATAAAATAAACTAAAAAAAAAATACAGGGAGGGAGGGCGTGGTCCCCCTCCCTCCCACAGCAACCGCAGCTGTCCAAGCCGCCAAGGCGGCGGAAGGCCATGAGAGGCGCAGCCCTAGCAACCGCAGGAGTCGCGGCACCACGAGGTCCTTGGCCTTCACAGCCGCGGAAGGCCACACGGCCCGCGACTTTTGAAGCCCTATGGGCCGTGGTAGTCAAGGTCACGCCAGATCCGGTGACTCTGCCGCCGGATCTACACGAGAGAGAGAGAGAGAGAGAGAGAGAGAGAGAAGTGTACCTTCGATGGGCGCTTAGGGTGGACTAAGCTACGAAATTGAAGAAGAATTCACGAAGCAAATAAAAAGCAAAGTCTGGAAAAATGATAAAGGAGGGGAAATCTATGACAAGCTAACTTGTTCGTCGCTAAATTTGCGACGAAGTAGTGGGTTCGTTGTTGAATCTGCTATGAACTCGAGGTTCGTCGCTCAATCTGCAATGAACACCCGTTTTAGTCGCTAAATCTGTGATGAACTATTAGTTTGTCACAAAATTTGCGACGAACTTTAGGGTTTGTCGTAGAATTTGTGACCATTATAATTGTTTCTCATGGAATTTGCAATTAAAATCGTGACAAATAATTTATTTCCGAAGATTTTAGTTATCAAAATTTAATTCCATTCCCTCAAATACAAAATTAAAATCAATATATTAATGATAATTTATTTAATTTTGTAACAATGAAATTATGGAAAAAAAAATATTCATTATACTAATCGTATTAAAAAATAATTTCTTTCACTTACTTACATTATGAATTCAATATATTTAAACAAATTTTATAAGTCTGTAACTTACATAAATATATAAAAATATGTTGATATGAATAAGTAAATCTATGACTGTCGCCAAATCTACACACAAGAGAGAAGAGAGATAGGGAGAGAGAGATGAGAGAGAGAGAGATGAGAGAGCTTACATGTCAATGCCAACAGTGGATGAGTGATGGCCTTCGAAGACAGAAGCTGAAACAATTTGATGTTCAATTAATACATCATAACTCCATACCAATACTAATCTATTTAATGCATCGTTAGTGAAATGGATGTTCAATTAATACGGTAATTAATTGTCGTTAGCACTATAAGTATAGATAATATGTTATAATTTTATGATAAACTGTAGTGATAATTAGTAGTAATATAGTGATACCAATGGTGGAGTAGTGATGCCGCTTGAATAGAGAAGTACAAACGAAGCAAAGCAAAAGAAAGCGAAGAAAAATTTGCTAAGTGGAGGAAATCTATGACAAACACAATAGTTCGTCGTTGAATTTGTGATGAACTCAAGGTTTCATCACACAATCTGTGACGAACTTGAGGTTCGTCGCAAAATCTTTGACGAACTTTAGGTTCGTTGTAAAATCTACGACGAACTTGTTGTTCGTTACAAAATCTTCAACGAACTTTGAGTTTGTCGCAAAATCTGCGACGAAAAATTATGTTCGTCGTAAAATCTGCGATGAACTTGGGGTTTGTCGCAAAACCTGCGATGAACTTGGAGTTTGTTGCAAATTAGAGACAAATTTTTGTTTGTCACAAAAAAGGTGATTTTTTTGTAGTGAGCGGGAACTAAAACTGTATCTAAAAATTCAATTATGATTTCTCATTTTAAAGAATCGAGAAATGGTGGTTGTCAGTTTGAGCCACCAAAAATCATTACTTCGAATAAAAAATTTTAGAAATATAAAACAATACTAACAAAATGAATCTTAACCCTAAATTTTTGAATCGATCATTTAAAAGATAAATATAGAAAAGAAGAAAAAATAAAAAAAAAAAACATAAAATTAAAGTTTGAAAATAAAAATAGAGAAAATAAAATTAAAAATAAAAATAAAAATAATAAAAAGAAATAAATTATCCAAAAAATTTAAAATAATAATAATAATTCAACTGTTATTTTAAAATATAAATTTTTAATTTATTTTCAGCAAAATAAGTGATATTAAAAATTGTAATCACTAAAAAAACTATTATTTTTAGTTTGAAGGCAGAAATATTAAATTTTATATTTTAATTAATATTGAATTTAATATATTTTTTAAAATTCAATTATAAATATAGATATAAGTTTTATATTAGAAAATTAATTATTTTTTACAAATTTAATAGGGTGATAAATATTTGGCTCTCATGGGCGAAGATAAAGTAAGTTTCAAATGTTCACTACTAAATCGATTAAAAGATTCTATCAACAAAGAATAAACAGTAGACTTCCAATTAAATTCATTTTATCATTAATCAGCAGTATTTTTTGTATTCTTTTTTTTTGAACAAAAAATCATTATTTATTTTTAAATATTTTATAGTCTCAGTTTTAGAATTGGAATCAAAACCAAAACTTTTTGAAATCAAAACCAAAATTGATAATTCCAGACCGAAATCAGAAAACCACTCCTTAAATATTCAGTTCTGATTTCTCTAAATTAAGAATCGAGAACCAGCCGTTCTAAAACCGTGATCACATTTAGCTTTATTCAAGTTCCACTGCCATATTTTGATTAGTATTTTCCACAATTGCATTAAATTCTTTATATTTGTCCTCTACATAATCGTTTGGTGTCTCAAATGCTTTCTCAAGATTAGGGCTGGAAATAGGTCAAGCTGCTCATAAGTTGCCTATGGCTAGAGCTGGGACTGGGTTAGTTCCGACCTGGAAACTGGCCCAACTGACTTATTTTAGTCCAAATCGATCATCGGTTCGGAATTGCAGTAATCTGGAGCCGAACCAACCCGTTACAATAACCGAACTAGTTTGGTTCAACACTATTTGGGACCAGGAACAGGCCTAGCATGGACCCGGAACCAGCACGAAATTGACCCGAGCCCGGAGCTAGCACACCGGTTCCATAGGTCACTGGAACCGGCCCAGCCAGGCCAATTCCATCAACTATGGAATCGACCTAGCCCAGCCGGTTCCAATGACTCCTTTGTTTTTTTGAATTTTTTCAATGTTACCTCTCCCAACAGATATAAAACAACTAGTTTGAGGAATATTTTAGTTTATAAAAATAAAAAATTTTCCTATAAATAGATCACAAATCATTTTTAAATTCCACATAACAAAATCTCATACTCTCTTACAATCTTATTCTCTCTACTATATTCTCTCAAAATCTTTACACAATAATTTATTTCCAATTTCCTACAACTCTCTCTACCTACAACATTTTATTCTCTCTCTCTCACATTTAACACAATCTTATAATCTCTTACTAATCACACCAGCTATAATTTACAATATCCCTCAACATTTGACAAGATTCAAAATTGGAAACACAAATTATTCAAAATTTTACGATAAACAAATGTGATCTCCATCAATCGGTAATATTTTGCAACTATACTCTTTTATATATTTAATTCAGTCGCATTAATTTTTTTTGCATACTTAAATTATTTTTTTAAAAAAAATGGTCAGTACACATTCTTTGTAATCTTTCTAACAATCTCCTCTTCTTCCATTTTCATTTTTCCTAGAGAGCATTTTGAAAACACATAGATATTGATATTAGTTTTGAAAAAATTAATTTAGTAATACACAATTTATTACAATACGCACTAAAAAAAATGATTTTAATGTATGAGATTATTTTATTTAAAATTATAAGGAGTAAAGGGTAACTTGTAAAATTTATCAACAAAAATATAAATTTATGAGGAGTTGGAGAATGGGAACATTTAAGAAACACATAGTAAGAGATCACTCAAATAAATTATCTCAAAGTAGACAAATACAAATCGCCACCAATGGGAATGTCACGGGTACATTTAGACAAAATGCGGAGGCTGACAAAATAGAACAAATAGAATGGATAGTATATAAAGAGTTATCACTTAATATAGTAGAATGTGAAGTTTTTTAGGAATATATACAAAAATATTTATAACCGAATTACAAAAGAAGTAGTAGAAAAATGGGTAGAAGGAGGTTATTAGAACGATTTCAAATAATGAAAAATATTTTAATTGCAACTTTTATGACCACTAATTGTAAATTTTTAATAATTTCACATACTTGAAAAGCAGAAAATACAAATAAACACTTTATTATTGTAACATGTCATTGAATTAATAATTCATTAGTATTAGAAAAAAAGAATTTTAACTTTTCAATATTGGAAACTCACATTCTGGTGCTCATATAGCTAGAGTAATTATGAATGTTTGTCATGAATGTGGTATTAGTGATAGGATTTTTAGTTTGCTTTTAAATAATGATTGCATTATGCGGAAGGAACATAATAATATAGCTAGTAATAATATAGGTGGTGGTGGTAGTAGTTCAACATTCGTTCATCTTTATTTTAATTTAATTCTTTACATATGTTGGCAAAAAAACAAAAATCAACTACCTTGTTATTGTCACTAAATGAATTGATTTTATACCAATGAACACATAGACTAAAAGATTGTGATGATGATGATCATTTTGATATATTAGGTTATGGAAAAAAAATACAACTTATTATCTAATTTTGGCTAAAATGGCAAAAAATATATTAAACCCTCCAATTTTTACAGTACTATCAGAAAGTGTTTTAGTGTAGGTGGTCAAATTTCAACAAAGAAGTGTACAAAATTGGCAGACCACACTTTGGAAACATTGATTTGTATTAAAGATTGGAAGGAAGTGGGAAAAAAGAGGCAAGACATAGAAAATAGCTCGAATACAGAAGATGAAAAAGAAGAATAAATTTTTAGTGTATAGGAAAATTATGTAAATATGTAATAAAAAAATCAATCTTGTAAAGCTCTAATTTTTTTCTTTATCTATTTATTTATTGATTTAAAAAAAAAAACAGAGAGTTTAGAAAAGAAAAAAAAAAGAGTAAAAGAAAGAGTTAAAGGGAAAAAAAAAAGAGAGAGAGGGAGCTTTAAAAAAATATATATAAAGTTACAAAAAAACTGTGAATCGGCCGGGTTAGCCTCGACACGGCAGGCTTGGTTCACCACACAGGGTCGGTTTCTAGTAAATTTGTTTTGCAAGTGGGCCGGCCCGGCCCGACCCTGGAAAGGTCTCAGAATCATGGTGGAACCAGCCCACGGTTCCTGAACTCATCCAGAAATCGGGCCAAAACTGGCTTACCCAGACTGGTCTCACCATTACTTGCGGCCTAACCATTTTTTGGTAGCATCCTGATTTTTGAATTACGGTGTTCTTCAGGTTGAGGAACATATACACATAGAGACAATTGATCATTTGTATTCGGTTCCGCATGTATAACCTAATTGAGTTAGCAATTGAGTCAAATATTGTCTTTTACATCCCAAGTGGATTATAGTTTATGATTTTGAGAGAGCTTTAAAAGCCCATTCTTTAGCAAGTCCAAAAGGTAAAACCTAAACCCTGATTCTTATCTCTTCCCCTCTTTTATCGAGTTCTTCCCTCTCCCGCTCAAGGTGGTGGTATATCTTGGTTCTTCTTTCTCTCTTTTACTCTTTCTAACATAACCATTGTTTTGATATTTTGGTGTTGTGTTGTGTGTTTAGGTTAGGATTTTATGTTGATTTTCTTCTCATGTTCCCTCCTTGTTGGTAAATCTCCCTACTCTTTCTACATCTTTTTGGCATTATCTATGTTTTGACATTTGGAGTTTTTGTGAAATCGAAATCTTAGAGTGTGGTTTGGATAGAAATCATGAAAAATTGAGTTTTAATACTTTGCCAAGTTTATATCATAGTCACTATGAATTTATCGTGACTAGGATAAGACGTGATAACAGTTGCAAGTTTATGAAGTGACAATACTTTTATTATGGTCACAATGTGATAAATAGTATACTCCACCTATTGGAAAATGGTTTGGGTTGATCCATGTGGATAGACTTGAACCCTTTTATTTAAATTTGAAAAAGAGTAGAGAACAAGGGAATGAGTGGAGTAACCAACTCTCAACTATCACGCCCCGATCCTCAGTCAAAGGCCATGAACAACCGCTCGTTATCCTGTATGTTGTCCATCACACGACATACATACCGAGACAACACAAGGCTAATATCTTTACCTGTTTAAAACCTATTGGTCTTCAAAATAAAATTTCCCAAGTAAAGAATTTAAAATGTAACAATGTGCCTCAGTGCATGAATATACAACGAGTTTGAGAGTTTCAATTTACATTTTACACAACATAAGTATAGTCATCCCATAAATATGTACATGGTCATTCTATGGACCTCAAATATTTACATTATCCAACTTCATCACAAAAGAATGGCTAGTACTATATCCAAGGCTTGACGTCTCCAAATGTATATCAATTGTGTCGAAAGTCTCTCGACATATCTCCCTGCTAAATCTATCTCTGTCATCATAGAAAAGTAAGGGGTGAGTATTAAGGAAAATCTCAGTGAGTGAGGGGATTGACATTATATTATTAATAGTAAGTGTAAGCACGGAGTATCAAAGCACATTTTAAAACATGATAATCTTATAAATCAAGCATGGCATTTTCATAAATCATATGATCATATATCATACATATATCATACATCATAACACCAACATATACATCCATTAACGTTTCAAAATGAATCATTTAGAACATGCCAATAAATATCCCCAGTAATGGTCTACCACGACCAATGACGAGTGCATTGGGGGCTTTTCATATACAAGTATAAAAACATTTTACTCTCTACTCCAATGTTGGCCACGAGACTCACCAAGTGTTAGATAGTGGCGTCACATACGTCCTCCCCTTACAGTTCAACCTGCTAGCCCGTGTCTATGCACATATATATAATCAATCATGTATAGAATCTCGTCCGGTGCTAGACAGTGACGTCACATATGTTCTCCCCAATTTGGTTCAATCAGCCGCAACATACATATAACGTTTGTGGATACCTCCTACAGAAGCGTATCCGAATACAATTGTTGTCTCTACAAACACCCTTTATACTTACGGTAGTCCATCATGGATATCATCACATCATTAAATCACAAGTAGGCACCCAGCCCACACATTTTATTAAACCATTTCAAATCAGTGTGCCAATGTAATTGAAGTATATAACTCATATCAAGTTTTCAAAGAGTAGCACAATGTCATTTCAACACAATTCATGGATGCATATCATTTGAATTAATCCTTTGAGACACTCCAATGATCACAAAAAGAAGCATTTAATAAAATATAACCAAATCTCATACTTTCACATATGTCATAAAATGTGTCAATTTTGGAAAGCTATAAAAATATGAATTTTGTTAAATCAACAACATAGCATCAAAGTCTTACTCACAGTATATGGGAGGATATGTCACTCCCTAAAATGCACCAAAATATGTAAGAAATGTGTTTCCCTCGCTCGGTCACCAAGCGTGTCACTACAATGACAACACATAAAATATATAAATAAAATTGAAAACCACTTTGTTGAATTATATTTTAATTAATCCTTCATCTAGGACCAAGGTTTAGGGCATCATGGGTAAGCTTCTAATGTGTTCATACACTGTCCCCTTTTTCATCACCGAATAGGCGACTTCAATTGCTCATTTATATTATACACCTTATAACTTCATCACAAACGTTGGCAAATAAGAATCTACATTGTCAATTTCGGGATCTTCCTAGAACTTTCTCTACATAACTCACCACATACACATACATGCCTCCAAACTTCATGCCAAACTCATTCCCAATCTCTATCACATTCAATCTCTTTGTACACTCAAAACAGTCCGCAAAATTTCAAACTTTAGTATACTCAGAATCTCACTTCCTTTATGCACAAAATAGTTCATATTCACATTGTATATTGTACAATTCATCCTTTAAAATTCTGCATGCTAACACATCAATTTGAATTCATCACTCCTTCACAAGATTTCACATTCTACAATCATTGCATATACACATGCTCATACGTATCCCTTATATTCTCGGCAACTCACCAAACTAATACATATTTCATCACATCACCCTAGCACACATATACAAATTATACATGCACACACATATTATCACCACTTCAAAAATTCTGCACACCCTTTTTCCTCACCATTCACTCCTCGGCTAGCATAAAAATGGCCTAACTTCAATCATCTTTAGTGCAGAAAATTTATGCACATATTAAACCACATTCCTTGGCCTTTAAGTTAGTTTTCTTGCACAACAACGTCCATTTGTTCTCAGCCAACAAATACCTTGTTTTTCAGCCAACATACACATTTACACACTCATAATTTCCATTCAATTTTCTGCACACAAAATTCACCAAATGTAGGACAAATTCTCAGCTCCATAATACAACTTTTTCCTATCATTTCAATTAACAAACACACACGAATATTGATCACCTTTGCATCAGAATTCTGCATACATAATTGGAAATTGTAAACTAAATTTTCAACTCATCTAAACACATTGCATTCATCTAAATTCTTGGCTAACACAAGTCTGAATTTTTCTGCACACATTTCTCATGGTTCACTTGGGTTCCTCCTAGACTTTAGGTTATAAAAACATGCTAAAAACATCACATTAACACATTCATACAAAGTTTTCAAATTTCAGCAAAGTGCAGAATTTTATTTACCTTAAATTTGGATGTTTCAAGCCCAGTCAAGATTTGTCTTCACAAGATCTCCATCTCTCCCTTTCTCCTAGCTCTCAGTCAACATAAGTTCACCAAGTTAGCCTCCTTCTTTTGACTCCAAAACAAAGTATGTTATATTAGAGTTTGAGAGAAGACATTCTTACCTAGAAATGTTGGATGAAACTTGAAGAAAAATAGATTTTTCCTTCCACTTGAAGCTCTCGGTCTTTTGAATCTTCACCATGAAAAACTCCTCCTTTTGCTTCAATTTTTGGATATGTTGTAATTGAACTTGTGAGGAATTGATCTATGTAAAAATATTTGGGTAGTAATGTAAAAAGTTTTTGAGTTCCCTTACCTTGAAGCTCACAGTTCTTGAGAGAAAAATGGAGAGTGTTCTTGTGTTTTGGCTTGGACAACTCACGGTTTTTGAAAGGAGAATACTAAGTGTTTTTGTTTTAGTTAATTTCTCCTTTCAATCCTAGCCATCAAACAATCTCAAAATCAATTCTAAGCCATTGGATTTTCTTGATTACAAGCAAAGACTCATTCTCTCTCAATAAGAAACACTCATGTTTCTCTCTCTTTCTCCCACTACAACTCTCTTTTCTCATACTACACTCAATTCATTCATTAATTGCATGTCTCCCACCAAGCAAGATCCAATGGCTCAAAATTTTGATCCAATTCTAAGTTAAATCCTCTTCTTTGATTGGTTTCTAGGAAATCTCACACTATCATTCAATAAATAGTCTCCTTGTCTCCCACTAACTTAATCCAATGGTCTCACATAAATTCACCTCACTTCTACTCAATTTGTACCCTTGGATTTCTTCTCAAAGACCAACAATTCCTTCTCTCCATCATCTCATCCGCCACTCACATTCTCTCACTCTCTACACATTGTTTGGTCTTGATTTAGGAGTGAACACTTGTTAAATTTGTTTTTAATCTCAATCATTGATCATCTCAAGAATTATTTCTCACCATTGGATCATTTTGCACTAACCAACAATTCATTTTCTCTCACTTCTTCAATCCCAAAGTTACAATTTAATCACAAACCAACCAAGAATTCTAACCATCATTCTAAATTCTTATTAATTTCAAATGAGTCCTTTGACTTTTAAAAATTACATTTGACCCTGAAATTTTTATAATTTCACATTAAACCCAAAATCTAGTATTGGGTCTAATTTAATTTATCCTGAGTCAAAATGTGATCGTTTAACCTTTCCGAAACATATTCAAACCGGCTGGCGTTTTACCGGTGATTTTTCAGAAAATTTGTGATTTAACTCTACGAAATAAGTTCTACCCAATTTTGAGGTTCTTACATACTCTAGAGTCATTCTTATTATTATTGGACCATCGGTGGTCATTTTAAAAATTTTTGAATTGTCGGCGATTGGGCCAAAACTTTTCGGAAGTGGTTTTAGCGAAAAAATTTCTTAATAAATTTTCTATGTAGAAACATAAGTAATATCATGTATGAAATGAAGAAGAGTACAAAAGTGAGTACACCGAGGTGTCGGTGTTACATCAATCAGCGATGCCGTCCTGATATTTCTCATGAAATTAAATAAAATATTTCTCATTTATATATAGAGAGATTTTTATTTTTATTGATTTTCGATTTTGAGGTATGTAATTTGAAATTTTTGGGATATTTAATGTATCCGTATTTCCGATTTGTAAAATAAAGTGAGTATAAAAATATATAGATGATTTTTTTATTCATTTAATAATTTATACATTACTCATTTAATTATTTATAATTTATTTATAAAAATAAATATACAATAATAATAATAATAATAATAATAATAATAAAATAAAATTAAATTAGGGCTTAAAGCCCTAATTTCTCTCTCTCTCCTTCTCTTTCTCTCTCCGCCTCTCCGTCTTCTCCTCTCCCTCACCCGCGCCACACCGCCCCGCCGCGCCACCCCACCGCTGCCATCCGCCGCGGGTCACCACCGCGGGTCACCACCGCATCCCCCCCCCCCCCCCTCTCTCGCTCTCTCTCTCACCCGCCCTCTCTCCCTCGCGAATCCTCTCTCCCTCCGCCGCGACTCGGTCGCTGTCCACCGGCGCAACCACCGCCACCTGCAGCCATCGCGACCCACCACGGGTCGCCACCTATCCCTCACTGCGGGCCCCGCGCGCTGCGCCCCTGCCCCTACCCCCGCCCAGCACTCACCTATTCTTCCCGCGCGCGAGAGCCCTCCCTCCTCATCTTGTTCGCTCGACCACGAGCTGCTCCCTGTGGTGAGCCTTCTGCGATCATCGCAGAGCTCTAAGTCGCCTGCAAATTTCCTTTTCTATATTGGGTAAGATGAGTTAAATTTAGGGTTTTGATTTCATTGGTAATTTAGTATAATTGCTGAACCATGCTTCGATTTGGACGTATTTCAGGATTCTGGACTGAGTTGTAGGCGCACGGACTTTAGGGTTGCAAATCGGGAAACTCTAGGTAATGAGATTTCTGATCTTTTCAATAATTGAATGAATTTAGGATGAAAAGTCTAGTATAAGTTGTCCTACATATAAGCAATCAAAATACTATTTTCGTATGATGAAAATAGACTTAAATACCTTAAAAATGACATATGGGTTGAAGAAATCGGATGAGAATTGAAAAGTCTATGAATTTTCAAAGATTTTTCTAATTTATAGGGAATTTATGTATTTAGACGTGTTTTCGATTTTGAATGATTTTAGGTTTGAATTTAACTTGATTTTGATTTGGCTATTTACTTATAAATGGAATGAAAAGTGATGACATTGGAATTTATTCATAAATTGGAGAATTAAGGTTTGTACAAACTTAGGGAAAATGATAAACCCTAAGAATAATTAGAAATTTGATGATTATTGTGATAATTTGATTAGGTTGATCTCTTTGGAGACTCGAGGAGTCGAGTTTGGTTTGATTGTGGAAATAGGGAGTGACCACTCTCCCTAGAATGTGAGTGGGACCCTAATCTCTTGCATGAAATGGTGAAAACCTGATTTTACCGTGTTTTAAACAAAACATGCTTTTGATATGTATTGTCCCGACGTATGGAATTGAAATTCAAATCTGTTTTGTGATTATTGGAGTGTCGTACTTATGTTTTCTACGATTATGCATCCATGTTTGAAAAGAAATGAAATTGTGCCACGATTTGAGAAACGGAATGTTTGTTATTCGACCATTGCATCGATTGTTGATTTGAAATGATTTTGATGAACTGTATTTGGCACACGGATTTAAAATGTTTTGATGAACTGTTAGGGCACCGGGATGCCCACTTGTGATGCGATACTATGATGATGATATTGATGATTCCGTAGCTACGAAGGGACTTTGTAGAGGCACGAGTTGCTCGGATACCGCAGAGGTATCCGCAAACGTCCAGTGATTGATTCATAGGCGCGGCCGGTTGAACCCTCATCGGGGGAGGACGTGTGTCCATCACCGTCTAGCACCACACGTGGTCCTATTGACGAGTATATATATTCATAGGCACGGCCGGTTGAACCCATATTTGGCGGAGGACGTGTGTCCATCACCGTCTAGCACCGCACGTGGTCCTATTGACGAGTCTGGGTAAGCAAGGGCTAAACCCACGGCCAACGTCGGGATAAAGAGCTACTTTTGAAACACTTTGCATATTAAAACCCCCAATGCGCCTGTCCCAGGTCATGGTTGACCTTTGCCAGGATTCTTTTGGCTTGCTCTACGTTATACTTGATATACTTGATTTTAAATGGATGCATATGTGTGTGATATCGTGTGATTGAATAAATGAGTTCATTTTATTGAACACATCATGATTTATTGCGAAACTTGAACTTTTGTTTACGAATGATATTATTTGACACTCCAATTTTCACCTACACTATTAGTACTTGAGATTAATCCCCTCACTCACTGAGTATCCTCCCATAGATACTCACCCCTCTTCTTTCCTCCCAGAGACAGGATCATTGTGCTAGAGCGACGTTCTAGACTCTAGAGGTTTCGGTTGATCATTGGCGGGTTTGGTTATTCTGGACGGTGAGGTTTTAAGTTTAAGTTTAAACTTGAATTACGTACTTTATTTCGACTCTGCGAGGTCTTGTTGAGGTCCGTAGTTGACCGTGTACTTAATTTGGGATGACTGTATAATTTATGTATGTTTATTTGCGAAACTCTCATATTTCATTTGCATTGAGGCAATTGTACGTAGTTGAATGTTACTTGGGAAATTTATTATACATTTGTATAAATTTAGGCCCGCTCGGTGTAGCGGCTGCTCATGCTCTAGTTGGGCATGACAGTAGAGGTCTGTGGTTAGGTTTGTTGATAGTTTATTTAGCCTGGCGTTGTCTTGGATGTCTGCCGTGTTTGGTGGGTTGTTGTGAGGCCGGGATGACCCTTTTATTTTAATTTCAGGATGATTTTAAATTATACAGGTTGATATACAGGTAAATTGTATATGGGAGACCTCCGATTTATGGGGAGGTTTTGCCCGATTTTCTATAGAAATACAGCCGGCATCCAGGGCAACGGGCGGCTGTTCACGATCCCGGTTCGGGGCGTGACAACATCAATCCCCTCTCTCTCATCTCTCTCTCTCTTTCTTAGCTCCCAATAACCTCACATTTTGGTGGTTTCTGAATGTAACATGAATGTGAGAAGAATATGGGAGGAAGCCATTTTTTCTTTTGAAAAAGAGGAAGTGAGAGTACTTCACACATATTCAAAGAATTAAGAGAAGGCTAGAAATGTTTGATCATTCTTCACCAAGGCATTTGGATTGTGGACAACAAAAGATGATCCGATTTTGTGATATCTTCTAAATCTAAAATATTCAATCGTCAAAAAAAAAATAAGTGATTCTAACTGCACTTGGATCCTGGAATTTTACATGAGAAAAATATATTTGTTAGTTTGTTTAAAACTTTATTGGTATTGAAGCCTAATTGGATGTTTCCTACCTCTTTGTTGGGCTTTAAAAATGAAAATGTCTAGAATAATATTTAAAGTTCGTTAATGACAACTTGAAAAATGTTTAACG
This sequence comes from Dillenia turbinata, assembly GCA_037126225.1. Lineage (NCBI taxonomy): Eukaryota > Viridiplantae > Streptophyta > Magnoliopsida > Dilleniales > Dilleniaceae > Dillenia > Dillenia turbinata. The sequence continues at coordinate 9,246,540 of JBAMMX010000021.1, read as the reverse complement.
AATACGCTCAATTTAACATAGTAACATGCTTATTATATGAGAATCAAATTTGTAAAATTTGGTATACATCTGATGAGTATATTATGAGATATTTCAAACTCTATATGAAAATTTATGTACTCGTATCTTTTAAAATACTATATTTCGTGATTTAAAATTTATATGGTTAGATTCTCTCGGCAAATGCTTTCAAACCATATAAAGAACACAAAAAATGATTAAGAATTGAGAGAGATGGGCCTTTCGAAGATTGAGTTGAATTGCATAAAATTTTCAAAAAAAAAATTGAAGATGATGAATAGTTTTAATTTGCCAATCCCACTCTCGGCAGTCGAGCATGGAGTCCACTCCCTATGTAGAGTTGTCCGATTTGAAAAGGGATACCACTATTGAACTCAAAAGCATTGAAAATGGAAGGTAGACAAAATTTGGTAGCCGAAAACCATCGGAAAGGCGGCACGTGGCATGCACGTGCCTCCCAGGGAGAGTGGGTGCGTGTCCAATCTGGATAGCCCCTCCCGACGACACTTGGGGGCAGTAAGATGCTCGTTTTGCTTGGAATTTTTATTGAAATAAATGTTGTATTTATTTTGATTTTTCTATAGTTTTTAATTTATTTTTCAGAGTTAAAAAAAAAATTTATAAATTTTTAAATCAATAAATTGCTAGAAAATTATTGAAAAAACATTTTTCAATCTGAAAAATACAGAAAAATTTTGTATGAGTCTAGTGAATTATTTTCTTAATTTTAGTTACCTAAGTGTGAATTGTTTATACTGTTTTTATATTATGCTCTTTTTTATGTATGAAAAATTTGTATTTTTAACATAAAATTAATTGGAAATTGAGCATATTATTTGAAATTTGAATTTTTGAATTTTTGAATTTCTTGTATAATATTATGGTTGGTTATGTCTAGAACTAATATAGTTCCCATTTTCAGAGAAATGGTGATAATCGGATGCATTTCTAAATCTTTTCCGGGCCTCTAGGGGAGGAAAATAGATTTGAGAAATTCAAAACTTTTGATGAACTTGGATCAAATGTTGACTTACAAAATGGATCCATCTCATACTTTACCAGATCATTTGAAGATCATGGAAGAGAAATGTTTGAAACTTACTCAACTAGGTCATACCTTTTGATGAGTTGATTACCGAATACGAGCACATGATTCTTGACGATGTGAGACTAATATTAATAGAAAAGTGGGAAATTAAGAATATAGAGATCCAAAAGAAGAAAAGGCAATCCCAAAACATAAATGGTTCTCCACGTGCAATAAGGAGATTTTCACCTACAAATAGATTGTCTAAGAGAATGATAAATATATTATGTCGAATGGATATGTTTTGATATGCAATAATATATTTACATATTTTTCTTTTGTATTATGATTTTCCGATAGGAGCATGATATGTAATAGAAAAACTTTTTTTGAATTAATATAAAATTTCTTGTTTTGAATGTATGTTGATTATGCTTGTTGAATTGAATAATCATGTATACAAAAGAAAACTAGGGTCTCTTGAATAAAAATTTTGGATTGGTAGAATTTGAGTAATTCTTATCCAAAATTAAAATATTATTTAAATACTTTGTGTATTTAAATGAAAATTTTGGATTAGTAGAATTTAAATAATTTTCATCCAAAATTATAATATTATTTAAATATTTTGTGTATTTAAGTGAGAGGTTTTTTGTTAGAAGAATTTGAGTAATTTTTATCTAAAATCTATTGAATTTTGTAATTTTAAATTAAATTTGTGATGGTGATATATTAGAATCATAGATGATGATTGAGAACCTAGTGAATTTTTAATTCTATACCTAATGTTGACATGTTATGGATGTTAATTTAGAAGTACAAAATCATGTGTATGATATGAGTATTAATACTAGTGTCCACACTCTTGGAAACCCAAACTATAACATCGAAATCCATTATTGCAGGTTTAAATAGAGGTGACAAATCAAATGATGACAATTATGAAATATAGTGCCATAAAATGTGATATGTACTGAAAGAATAAAATGCCTTGAAAGGTATTAAACATGTCATGTAAACTCTAGTGTAGACAAAACTGCCCTGCAGATGAGAGAATAAGATGATTACCAAGCGTAAAAAAGTATAGATTTCACTACTTAAGCGATTTTGATTACCTCTGTGATTGATGGCATGATCTCCGAGTGTGAACAATATTCGATTGCTCATATCATTTGGGTGTACCTAAGATGAGAAATATAAATGTACCAATGACTCACTTTAAACAAATGACCATAAAGTTTGATATCAAATAAAAGTGAGGTGACCACAATATCAAACAATAGTTAAGGGTCATGTCTAACAAGATTAGAGAGTGGTAGTCAGTTGGTCATATCCTCTCCGATAAATAGAAAGTTCAAACCTTCATCTGATCACTTTTTACTAAGTATGAGCACTTGAAAGTCAGTTTGATTCACAATAACAGTGTAAACACTTTCTCAGACGTTACTCGCTACATCAAGTTTGAGGATGGGCGGCTTGGTGCTGCAAGATCCACAACCGATGCTTTTATTGTAGAGTCTAATTTCAAAAGAATTTCAGACTCCAAGTGTGAGAGGGACTGAAATGAAAGTAAAAAAGGAAAGGAGACTGGAGACGGATTACAAAAAAAAATTTGGATATAAGAACAAACTAAGAGATATTTGTGAATTTTCGTCGAATGCCTTCTGATAGGAGATGGACCTGTGTGGGGAATAATGCAAAAGTGAAGGTTAGAAGAGTTAACACTTGTAAACTAGAGTTACAAAATGATTGAACTCTTATTTTGCATAATATTCTCTACCTGCCAGAAATTCGATGGAATTTAATATCTGTTCTTATTTTTTTGAAATATGGTTATATTTTGAACTTTAAAAGAGACATGGTTGATTTGTATTTAAATGACATGTACATTGATACTGGATAGTTTGTAAATGGTTTTATAATTTTGCAATACGATGGACGAATGTTTAACAGTTAAGTTGAACATTGTCATGCCTGCAAAAGAATGAGAAAACTATTTGTAAAGACCATATGGACTGAATTTTCATTGATGTTAGTCCATTTGGATATTAGTGGTTCAATGAATCTAAAGGCTAGACATGGAGCTTTGTTATAGATGATTTCATGTGATTTGACCATGTCAATTTGTTTTCTCACAAGTTGAAGCACTTGAGTACTTTAAACTTTATATGAACGAGATAGAGAATCAAATAGATAGGATAAATGCCTTTTGAACGGATAGATAGTGTGAATATCTATCAGATCAATTTAAGAATCTGACAAATGAAAGAGGCATATCCGACATTTGACCAATCCTTATATATCTCAGCAAAGTGGTGTCATAATGAGAATGAACAGGACATTGTTGAATATAACAAAATCCATGATGGCGCAGGTTAATTTGTCGATTTTCTTTTGAGGAGATGTCTTGTTGACTATGACTTATATTTTAAACAAAGTGCCTTCAAGTCAATACCAATGACATTATATGGACTTTGGACTAATAGAAAACAGTGTCTGAGTGATCTCAAATCTTGAGGATCGGTCATCTATATTTAAGATTTTTTCAGTAAGTTTGAAAAATTGGGTTCCCATGAAAGTAAGGGTATTTTTATAAGATATTTCAATCAGTCTAAAATTTAAGTATTCATTGGTAAACAAAATAATGGTACTGTGGTAAAAATTGAACCATAGAATGTCACATGTCTAGAAAATGAATTTCCTAACCAAGGTGACATGAATGGTATAGAGTTTTTATTTTAATTGGTTAATTCAAAGGATAGTTCTATCCATATTAGATCATTGGAATCACGAGAAAATGAGTTAGGTTTTGATTCCAGTGGGAAAGATTCAAACTCTAATGATCCAACTAAATTACCAACTCGAAAAGTTTAGGAAAAGTGTACCCAAACATTATTTTGAGATTGAAGAGTGCGTATTTATTATTTCTATAAAAGATGAAGAAGAGTCTAAAAACTTAGATGAGACTCTATCTAATCTTTCCAAGGCTGAATAGAAAAGGCAATAGAAGAAGAATTGGAACCAATGAAATCCAATCATATTTGAGAATTGGTTGAACTTTTGGCGGGGCACTAAGTTATTGAGAACAAGTGAAATCTTAGAACCAAGCATAGGGCAAATTGAACTATTAAGAAGTATAAGGCTCGACTAGTTGTAAAAGGTTATACTCAATAAAAGAATGTTGATTATAAGGAAACTTATTTCTGGTAATGAGATTTACCTCCATTTGCTTGATGTTGGCAATAATGGCCAATTTGAATTTAGAATTACGTCAAATAGACATGAAAACTGACTTTCTCAATAGAAAACTTGAGGAAGAAGTTTATATGGTATAACCAGAGGGTTTTGTCATTAAAGGCCAAGAAGACAGATCATGTTAATTGAATAAATTAATTAATGGCCTTAAACAGTTTTCAAAACAATGGTATATAAGATTTCACAGAATTATGATCTTTTATGATTTCGTCATGATAGACGAAAACCATTGTATATATGTGAAAAGTCCAATAATAAGTTTGTAATTTTATCTCTATATGTCAAGTACATATTGTTAGCAGCGAATGAAAAAAGGTATATCCTTCAAATCTTAAAATAATTGTCTTTCAATTTTAAGATGAAGGATATGAGCAAGACAGATTGGGAGTTAAAGTCCATAGAGATCGTTGCAAGAGATTATTGAGATTATCTTAAGAGTCTTATATTATAAAGATTCCGGAACGATGCAAAATTATAAACTGCAAACTCATTGATACATCTATGGTTGAAGACGATAGTTCAAGCAATGACATATACCCTAAAACTCCTTATAAATAAATGAAATGTCCAGAATATTATATTTTAGTATAGTTAGGAGGTTAAAATACACTATGATGTGTATTCATCCCGATATTTGTTATGTTATGAGGTTTGATCAGTAGGTATCAATCCAATTTAAGGAAGAGGCACTAAAGTACTATGAAAAGGATATTGAGATATCTGAATAGAATTGCAAATTATTTCCTTTATTGTTAAGGAAAAGATATTGTATTGAAAAGATACATGAATGCTGACAGGGAAGATGATTTAGATGAGAGCAAATCTACTTTTGGTTATGTTTTCTTATTCAATGATAGCTATCTTATGGAGAAATAAGAAACAAATCCGTGTATCGTTTTCTATGATAGAAAAGAATTTGTTGTCTGTACTTTCTTGAACCACAAAAGTTTGGTTAAGTAGATTTTGCAACATTTGGAAATAGTAAGCAACTAAGTGAGAGTTTGATGATTTATTGTGACAATCGATTAGCTATTACTTACATGAGAGACTTCAGATATCATAGTAAAAATAAAAACAGACACAAAGATTAATTTTGTAAGAGACATGATTGAAAATAGGGAAATTACACTAAAGTATATACCTATGCATTGGATGGTGACTAATTATTTTACAAAGTCAGTACCCAATGACATGCTTGTGAGACATGTTAGATCTCTTGATTTGTGTAGATTGTGACAGATTTTTGTGACTATGATTGTAATTGTAATCATGTACAAAGTTTATATAATGTAATACTCATATTCGTTAACATTTGAATTTTGTTTTTATATCCAATTTTTTTTTTTGTTTACATTTAAAAGTATGTCAAGCAAATTTTGAGATTGACTCTCTTCTATGATCAATCATCTCTAATGTCAGTGTAACTTGTAGAAATGAAATAATATTAATTTGTGGTGGATTAACATATATAAGTCATCTTAGTTAAGTACTAAGACGAGATTACCGGTTGTGTGTGTGTATATATATATATATATATATATATATATATATATATATATATATATATATATATATATGGTAATCAAAATGGATTCTCCATGATCCATTGAACTTGTTTAATAATTAGGTGTGAATTTTTCGTTGATGTTGTAAGATTTAGAGAATTTGTAAGAAAGAAAACTCAAGTCAAATATTGTGTACACTTGGATTAAGACCAATACAATGCATTTATTTTTAGAAAATAAGGCATACGCTTTTAGATGGAAAGAAAGAGTATCGTAACACGTGTTTCATACAACGTGTGCTTGTAATTAGATGGTGTATCTCTCTTCATATGTGACTATATGTGATCATATGGATAATGAGATGGTGCATCTCTCTTCATATATGACCATATATGAGATTCAAAAGTTCATAGTTAATCTTAATTTATACTTTTAGAACTTTCATCTATCTCTTGAAATTTTATTTTAGTGTTACTATTTTAGCATGTCACTAAGTAACCATAGATTCAGTTTGGTGGTGCATGTCTAGAAAATTAGTTAAAATAATGTTGAAAATTAGTAATATGAAAGGAAAACTATTTTTGACTGACACGTTACTCTATATTCACAAACCGATCAATTATTTCTATGAATTAATATTTAGAAATGTAATTGTGAATATATGATTGGGTTTAAATCAAGTATGCTCTTACATTATTTTGAGAGATGAGAAATACATTGACGATGTCTAGTAAAAGAAATCTGGAATATAGCAAGATATAAAATTCTCATCACCACATTGACATTGAGTTGCAATATATCCTTAATTGGTGTATAATTCTAGAACTTTTGGTATTCTCGCGGATCACACGATCCACTTGTATGTATGAAATTGGTGATATTCGATTATAATGATCACTATGTACGAGTCTAACCCTCATGTGTGAGTGAAAAATGTTAAAAAATGGGCAGGTCCGTTCATGTGGGTAGATCCAAACCCTTTTATTTAAATTTGAAAAAGAAGAGAGAACAAAGGAGTGAGTGGTTTTTCTAGTAACCACCCCTCAACCCCCTCTCTCTTATATCTCTCTCTTTCTTAACTCCCAATAACTTTACATTTTGGTGGTTTTTGAATGTAACGTGAATGTGAGAAGAAAATGGGAGGAAGCCATTTTTTTCTTTTGAAAAAGAAGAAGTGAGAGTACTTCACACATATTCAAAAAATTAAGAGAAGGCTAGAAACGTTTGATCATTCTTCATCAAGGCATTTAGATTATAAACAACAGAAAGTGTTCCGATTTTATGACATTTTTTTGATTTAAAATACTCAATCATTGGAAAGATGTAGGTAATTCTAACTCTACTTCGACATTGAAATTTTACAAGAAAAATATATATATATTTGTTGGTTTATTTAAACAATCACCACCCTTACCAGAATCTACCTCCGGTTCTGATTTCGTTTAAAAAATTTTACTATAATTCTTCCAACTATTTAGAAATAGTTCCCTGAAATTTACTATCATAGTCACTATGAATTTTATCGTGACTATGATAAGCTAATCTTTTATAATTTTGCTTCTCAGCTGGTCTTCCTTTTAGTATGGGTGACCTTTTGCAGAGTTTTCAATGTTAACTCTAGGAACGTTATTGGCGGGTGTTCGAGAGTATCCTTTTATAAAAAATATTTATTTTAAATTACAATTTTTAAATAAATCAATGGTTATATAATTCCATAGGGCCACATAACAACATCTACTATTCGTTTATTCAATCACAAATTATTTGTTATTGTCAAGTCCCCTTGCATTATCTAAATTGTCCAGAAATTGCATGGTCCACTAGGATCTTTAAGCCCCCCAAAGTGACCCCACTCAACCCCAAATAACAAAATAGAAAACCCATTTGCTAAATAAAAAAGGGTACATATAGACAAGGACTTGTATGGACTCAGACTCTCGGATAGATGTGAATCTAATGAATAAGAAAAATAACTAAATTTTTAATTTTAAAACTTAAAAATGAAAAAATTATATTGAGAGAACTCTTTCCAAATTAATCTCAATAATACTCAAACAGAATTAATAAAAATATAATTTCAAATATTGATCGAGTATAAATTATAATTTAAAAAAAAAACTGAAACCCTCAATATCATATTATATTTGTGGGATGTGATTTTTCTAAATAACCAAGTTGCTAGAAAAAGAGACATATAAGTCAAAAAAAAAGGAAATAATTTCTTTAAAAAAAATTCACCAAATTAACAATAAGTCAAAAATCCAAACATATTATTTAAGAAAAATATACTGATAAATTTTCCCAAACAAAGCTGAAAAAGAAAATGTTAAGCCGCATGTAACATCACCCTTTAAAATCGAAAACAAAAAAAATTACTTCTACATAAAAATTCATTAATATAATGATTATTAATGCAGTGAACCGAACTGAGCCTTTCTTAGATCTCATCCGAGGCCCCTCCTTTCTCACTTTTGTTGAGAATAATAATAATAATAATAATAATAATAATAATAATAATAATAATAATAATAATAAACCTCTTTTTTCGAGAAATTCACTCAGAAATCTTCAAGATAAATTTGTGGATGGTAAAAAAAATCACCAATTTATATACAAAACATAAAATTAAAATCTCAGTTTGATATATACAAAAGAATTTAAAAAAAAAATCAAAAGAAGTGAACAATATGGTGCAGCTATCTTTGCATGTATTTCTAATTTCTGCAGGATCCAACACCTTCTCTATTTCTATTTATTTATTTATTTGTTTGACATTTTTCTTTTAGTTATAAGAGAAATGTTAGCGTAATCTGCATTGTCCATGTCAACATCATCACAGTCTAATTATTAAATGGCGACGAATGCTCACGGCTAGGACTTGGCTGTTACGTTAGAATACGCTGTTGCATTATCTCTATCAAGATTCTAAGACTTGTCAATTGGGTCGAATTATTTGATTAAAAATATTAATTAATTTATATTTTGAAATTCATATTTTATAAATTTTGATTAAAGGGTTCTTTTTAATTACGTCAAGATTTAAATCTGAAATTATCAGATTAAAAGAGTAGATTATGATCATTAAATTAAAATTATCAGATTAAAAGAATAGATTATAATTCTCCCCTAATACTGAGAGAGTTTGTCTCACCGTATGCTTGGTAGGTTAGAGCACTCACCATTTTCTTTCCCGGAGTTTAAAACCATTGTTAAAGATGGATAAGAGTTTAAAACATATTAGTTTTGGTTTTAAAATTATTCATTTTGAAAACGATTTTAAAATATTTTTCGTGAACAACAATTTTAAGTTCCGGATTTTTTTTTTTTTTAAAGGGAACCTCCCTTCGCAAGAAATAACTTGATACAAACTCAAAATTAAGAGAAAAAATTATATTTTTAATGTAAAAGGAATTTTTTCATCGATCAGTGCATAATTTGAAATTCAGTCGCCCTCTATGACCAAAGCCCCGGATTATCCTTCCAAATTCACACTTGATTTATCCACGGAATACCTTTTATCCTCAGTTTATTCGCCTTTTTTATTTTCTTAACAGCAATTCAGTAGCCTTTTTTTTTTTTTAAACGAAGTTTATCATTAGAGATTTATCTACTCTAACAAATATCGCCTAGTCCATCGAACGAACGAGTCCTCCGAATAGAGTTTATTGTTAGGGATTTATCTCTTCTAACGAACAAATATCGTCAAGTCTATTGAATGAACGATTCCTCACGAACGGAGTCTATCGTTAAAGATTTATCTCTCTAAACAGGTAAATATTGCACAGTCTATCAAACGAACAAGTCTACCCAAACAGAGTCTATCGTTAGCGATTTATCACCCCAAATGGGCAAATATCGTGTAGTCTATCAAACGAACGAATCCTCTCAAACGGAGTATATCATTAATAATTTATCTCCTCGAATGGGCAAATATCATTCGACCTATCGTACGAACGAATCCTCCCGAACGGAGTCTGTCATTAGGGATTTATCTCCCTGAATAGTTCTCTCGAATGAAGCCCAACATTTAAGGATTTATCTTCCTAAACAAGCAAACATCGCCCAGCCTATCGAACGAACGAGTCCTCTCGAACATAATTTATCGTTAGGAATTTATCTTCCCAAACGGAAAAACATTACCCAATCTATCGAATGAATAAATTCTCCTGAATTGAGTCTATCGTCAGAGATTTATTTCCCTGAACGGGTAAACATCCCCCAGTCTATTGAACGAACGAGTCCTCCCGAATAAAATCTATCATTAGAGATTTATCTTTTCGAACAGGCAAACATCACCCAATCTATTAAATAAACGAGTCATCCCAACGGAGACTATCGTTAGGGATTTATCTCTCTAAACGGGCAAACATCGCCTAATCTATCAAATGAACGAGCTCTCCGAATGAATTTTATCATTAGGGATTTATCTTTCTGAATGGGCAAATATCGTCCAGTCTATTGAACGAACAAATCCTCCCAAATAGAACTTATCGTCAGGGATTTATCTCCCCAACAAACAAACCTGGCCCACTCTTTCAATTAAAATCTCCTAATGGAACTCTCTCGGATACAACTCCTAACTGAATACATATGACTTACGCTTGTAACTATACGCCTCATATGAGTTTCGCATCCACTTTTTCTCCATTTTCTATTTAAGGCCCTAGTGCTCCGAACGGAATCCAACTCTCTCCCTTGGTCTTCTATATTACATGAGGTCCCGACACCCAGATGAAATCTAACCCCATTTCTCTTGATTTTCTATTTAGAATGGATATCACTAAACCAGATGGGATTCAGCTCCCTTTCTTCCGAAATCGTGTCATACCCGCTACAACATTGTTCTAGTATATTCTCTTGGCTCTAATACCTAATACCCCCTCGGCTATAATGCTTTCGACAACAAGCCAACACTCACGAATGCAAAACCTGGCCCTATTCTCTCTCACATCGATCTCTAGCCTCTCGCACTCATCGAAAGCTATTTTACTCTATCGGCATATAGAATCCTTGTCAATTTTCAGATTTTCTACTTTTGCTTTTCTTAACACAAACATTCTGTACTCCCTGCTACTGCTTGACTGAACTCCTGGTCACACGACCCCCTGGCCTCTTGACCTTTCAATCTCCCAACTTCTCGGTCTCTTAACCTCTAGATAAGTCATGATCCACTCGGTATGTGATAAACAAAGGCAATATTAGCTTGAGAATCATTCAAAAATTCAAATCTCTAATGACCTCTGAGTCTTCTAACCTCTCAGACATTTAACTTCTCGGTCTATCAACTGACCTCTAACAGATCACTCGATTTGCTCTCAGTAAAGTAAGTAAAATCCTCTCTTATTCTTGTGTTTCCTGATTCTTGCCCTCGGCTCTCAATATTATTTAAGATTCTGATGGTTCACGGCCCGAACAGGTTGAAAAACTTATCACCACTAGGTTCAAAGCTCACTAAGCCCACAACCCGCTGTGGGAGTTTCTTGGCGATTCTATTTCTCGGTCCTATGTCTTCTTCCAATCGTCAAATCTCTGGATCACTCGACCTGTTGGACTCTCGACCTCCCGATCTTCCGATCCATCGATAACTCAACCTGTCTCTCAATTTCTCGATCTTCGACCTATTGGTCTCGCAATATCTCAATCATTCGACCTATCGATCTCTTAGTCTCTCGATCGTTTGACTTGTCAATCTCTCAATATCTCGATCTTCAATCTGTTGATCTCGCAATCTCTCAATCGTTGGTCTCTTAATCTCTCAATTATTCGACTTTTCAGACTCTCAATCTCTTGATCTTTGACCTGTTGGTCTCACAATCTCTCAATCTTCGACCTGTTGGTCTCGCAATCTCTCAATCTTCGACCTATTGGTCTTGTAATCTCTCGATTGTTAGACCTATCGGTCTCTCAATCTCTCAATCTTCAACTTGTGTTTCTCAATCTCTCAATTGTTTGACCTGTCGGTCTCTCAATTTCTCTATCGTTCAACCTGTCAGTCTCTCAATCACTTGATCGTTCGACCTCTCAGTCTCTCAATCTTCGATTTATTGGTCTCTCAATCTCTCGATCTTCGACCTATCGATCTCTCAATCTCTCGATCGTTCAACCTGTCAGTCTCCCAATCTCTTAATCATTTGAGCTATTGGTCTCATAATCTCTTGATCATTTGATATATCAGTCTCTCGGCCTCCCGATCATTCAATCTCTCAAATTATTCGATTTATCAATCACTTGACCTCTCAATCTCTTGACCTGTTAGTCTCTGATCTTCTCATCTCTCGAGAGGTCTCTTCCGATTTACTCTACTCTTAATACTATTGCTTCAAAATGTCATTAAAAGTGGGGGCAGTTATCTAATACGGAAGGCAATCACCACCAAGTTCAGACATTTCTATATTCTTGTAGAATTCTAATTCTTGTGGACTATCAAGAAATAAGGAAATCTTTCTTCAATTCTAAACCTTCCTTAATTTCAAGAAAGTTTAAATTTTCAGAAGTCTTTAATTACAATCCCTATCATTTCAAAAGATTTCAATCAAAAAGAAATTAATGTTTTCTACACCTCCTTGGAAGGCTATATATACATTGTATAGGTAACTTTCAGATGCGACTTAATTTCGACATAAGAGAGAGAGAGACAATTCTATATGTCATTCAGAGAGGAATTTCATACCTATTTATATACACCGACGAAGGCAATGCTTCTTGCCCAATCTTATACAATCATAGATATGCCTCTGTAGTCGATTCTATGCGATCAAAGATATGGCTTCATACTCAATTTTATACACGATCGGAGGTATAACATACATTACATAGATTAATCACAGGATATTACATATGCAATATACGACATGTATCATACATAGCATTTATCGTATAATGCTTATGCATGCTATACACATGCACGAGGGTTTCGATATCCACTCAAACGATACATAATATGCACAGAGGCCACCAGATTCATATTTACAACTACTATCAGTTTTTATTTTATCACTCTTATTGAGTTCAGTGTCGAAATCCTCCTGTCGAGCCAGTTCTAGTAGGATTTTTACAAGTTTCTCATCCGTGAATAACCGACAAACATCATCGGCATCAGTTCCTTGCTTGAGTCAGATGAATATGTATCTGTAGAGTAAAAATTGATTCCAACAATTTCTTTAAAAAAATTCACCAAATTATCAAATAAGTCAAAAATCCAAACATATTTTTTAAGAAAGTTAGAAATTTTAACAAACAAAGCTGAAAAAAGAAATTGTTAAGCCGCATATAACATCACCCTATAAATTTTAAAAAAATATTTCTATATTAAAATTTATTAGTATAATTATTATTAACGAATGAACCGAGTTTTCAAAGGGACAGACTAATGATCACAATTTTCTCTCATAATCCGATAATTCAGATTCAAATTTTAGTATAAAAGAAATTAACAAGTGAACCGAGCCAACCCTTTTCTAGGTCTCATCCTTATGACTCAGACTTTTTTTTTGTGCATATATTAAGATTTGAATCCGAATTTATTATAAAAGAGAAAAGGAAAGTATCATTTGAATTGGAACCATTAACATCCTTACGACCTGATTTGAGCCCAGTAATCTTCGCCATGTTGCTAGCCCGACTCAATACAAATACCCCCCTTTTTTCACTTTTGTTGAGAATTTAAAAAGAAAAAAAAAAAACTTTTGTCGAGAAATTTACTCAGAAATCTTCAAATTAAATTTGTGGATAGTAAAAATCATAATCAATTTATATACAAAATATAAAATTAAAATCTCAGTTTGATATGAGAACACAAAACACTTTAAAAATTTAAAAGAAGTGAACAATATGACGCAGCTATCTTTGACCATATTTCTAAATTCTGCTTGGTCCAACACCCTTCTCTATTTCTATTTATTTATTTAAGACTTCTTGATGTTTATCTTTGTCATCTAAAAGGGAACTGACAATTTTTCTCATATTTGAAAGAGAAATACTAGCGTAACATGCATAGTCCATGTTAATTTCATCACAGTCTGATTATTAAATGGCGACGAATGCTCACAGCTATGACTATAGCGGTTACGTTAGCATTCGCTGCCGCATTATCACTATCAAGATTCTAGGACTCGTCAATTGGGTCGTATCATTTGATTAAAAATATTAATTAATTTATATGAACTTTGATTAAAGGGTTTCTCTCACCATATGCTTGGTACGTTAAGAGCCCTTAGAGCTTAATACCATTATTTAAAATAGATAACAGTTTAAAAAATATTAATTTCAGTTTTAAAATTATTCATTTCAAAAACGAATTTGCACAATAATTTTAAGCGCTGGATTAAAAAAAAAAAAAGGTACCTCCCTTAACGAGAAGTAACTCGATACAAACCCTAAATTAAGAGAAAAATTATGTTTTTAATCTTAAAATTAAGATATTTTTCACTGAGTCACGTATTATTTGCAACTAGGTCACCCTCTTCCAAATTGACATTTGATTTATCCGTGGAATACTTTTCATCGTCAGTTTATTCGGCCTTTTTTTAAAAAAAAAATTTCTTAATAGCTATTTACTTTGGATATTATTACAAAATTTTCTATGGTTGTCTAGCTTGAGAGTTTAATGAATCGAGCAATTTATTTTATGATTTTAGGGTTGAATTGTAATTAAAATGATTATTTTTATCAACTCAATTTCTGATATTATGAAGAAACACAACTTTATTTTCTTTAAGATATGTGCTATTTATTGTGAAAGAAATGATAAATTCTTATTAAATAAATATGATCATGATCAGTAGTTACGGTGAAAATTTCTTTATGAGAAAATTCATTCATGTGCACCCATAAGTTATTAAAATAATTTTTGCAATGAGAAAATATTCTAGTTGATGAAAAATAATTTCCAACCACTATGATTATGATTATTTAATGAAAAATAATTTCTACAGCTAGCCCTATTTTCCTTTTCCTTTTAAAAAATATATTTTACATGTAAACAATTCAAATTTTAAATTTGGTTATCATGAATTATTTTTTTTTAAAAAAATGAGTGTATGTTAAAATGTTAATAATTCAAATTCAAAATTATTATATGTTGAAGATAAATACAAAATCCTTATATTCATGGGATTTAAAGGCTCAAAATTAATATGAATCGTCAAATTCCTTGCCATGAAAAGAGCACAATTGAGGGAGATTATAGGAAAAGCACCATTGAGGAGTATATGAAACCTTGAGTTTATCCAAGGCAGCTCCATAGAATTTTATTTATTTATCTATCTGAGGAGTATATGAAACCTTGAGTTTATCCAAGGCAGCTCCATAGAATTTTATTTATTTTTCTATCTATCTATTAATTAGGAGCTCTTAAAGTTTTTTAGAATGAAATAACACAAAGCTAAACATGTCACAGGGAATATGCTTCACAATATACATTTCATAGCGGGTGAATAAGAAATTAACTATTTGATGCCTTATGGGTTGGAAGCTGTTAAATCACAACCGTCCGTCCCTAACTATTTTGATAGATTATAATTCTTAATTGTGATTAATAACAAAAAAAAAAATTGATATAAAGAAGGAAACGACCGTTCACTACTAAAAAAATGGGTATCAGTGACGAATTTTTCCGTCGCTGATACTCAAATTTCTATCGCTGAAAATATCAATGACGAAAAATCAACGACATATTTTTCTATCGCTGAAAGTCACCTCACTAATTTTAGTTAAGAATCAGCAACGAATTTTTTAGCGACAAAAAATTATGTCGCTAATTTTGTATTAGGGTTTTCAAATTATTGACGGAAAATTTTCGTCACTAATCCGTCGCTAAAGTGAGTAAGAGTAAACCCAAATGCCCAAAATCGTCCGCCCAACCCGCCTGCGCCCTGTCCGGACCCCGGTCCACCCGCCCGCGCTTAAATGTGTTGAAAATATACTCCCACCCGGGTTCAAACCCGGGTGTGAGAGAGGAAACTTGAGAGTCTTAACCACCATACCACCATTATATTTGTGTTATTAGTTTATTTTTTTTCTACTTCTATAATTTATTTGTAACTCTCAATATTATAAATACAGTACCCTGATTTAATAAAAATAAAAAATTTTATTTAATAAAAACATAAAATTATATTACAAAATTATATTTAATAAAAATAAAAATTATATTTAATAAAAATACAAAATTATATTTAATAAAAACAAAAAATTATATTTAATAAAAACAAAAAATTATATTTAACAAAAAAAATTAAAATTGTATTTAACAAAAATATAAAATTATATTTAACAAAAATATAAAATTATATTTAATAAAAACAGAAAATTACATTTAATAAAAATACAAAGTTATACTTAATAAAAATAAAAAATTATATTTAACAAAAAAAATTAAAATTATATTTAATAAAAATACAAAATTATATTTAATAAAAACAAAAAATTATATTTAACAAAAAAAATTAAAATTATATTTAATAAAAATACAAAATTATATTTAATAAAAACAAAAAATTATATTTAACAAAAAAAATTAAAATTATATTTAATAAAAATACAAAATTATATTTAATAAAAAAATTATATTTAATAAAAATACAAAATTAAATTTTAATAAAAATACAAAATTATATTTAATAAAAACAAAAAATTATATTTAATAAAAATACAAAATTATATTTAATAAAAATACAAAATTATATTTAATAAAAACAAAAAATTATATTTAATAAAAATACAAAATTATATTTAACAAAAAAATTATATTTAATAAAAATACAAAATTATATTTAATAAAAAATAAAATTATATTTAATAAAAATAAAAATTATATTTAATAAAAACATAAAATTATATTTAATAAAAACATAAAATTATATTTAATAAAAAAATTATATTTAATAAAAAGACATAATTATATTTAATAAAAATATAAATTATATTTAATAAAAAAAAATTATTATATTTAACAAAAACAAAAAAAAAATTAAGTTTTAAAGATAGATTAGGGACGGAAAAATTAGCGATGGAAATTTTCTATCACTAAATCCGTCGTTAATTTGTCCGAAAAAGCTTTAGCAACGGATTTAGTGACGAAAAATTTTCATCATTAATTTTAATAATAAAAAAATTAATGATAAATTTTTTTATTACTAAATCAATTGTTGATTTTTCTATTATCAATCCATTACAAATCCATTGTTAATAACAATAAATTTTTTTTTATCGATAATTTTGATCGCTGAAATTTTTTTTTCTGAAAATGATGATAATGATAATGGTTGGTCACATTGGAGGTGGCTTCGTTTTTAATCCCCAAAAGTACAGACACATGGTAGTACCTGCGATAATTAAAACATTGGAAAATGATGGCACTTGACGTTAGAGATAAATGCGAGAGCCCATTTTATGAGCTCACATGAGAGACCATCACTTTCACTGTACAACAGACTTCTTTCATTTTCCTTTTTTCTACATTTCTTTGATATTAATCCGATTCCCCGACTCCCTTTCTCTCTCTCTCTCTCACTCTCACTCATCAACTCACCCATCTCTCTCTCTGTCTCTCTCTCTCTCTCTCTCTCTCTCTCTCTCTCATTGAAGAATTAATAGATAAATCAAGAAAAAAGCTCACGAGGGCACCTTTTTTTTTGCCCCTTTTCCTCAGATTTTCTTAACCTTGAGAAAAATGAAGTCCACAAATTCAGAAACTTTTTGAGGGAGGAAATTATATATACAGAGAGAGAGCAAGCCAAAACAAAAAACATAAAAACAAATCTGAGAGATCTCAGCACTAGTTGTGGTGGAGATCCAATAACACACTTACACTCAAACTCTCTCTCTCTCTCTCTCTCTCTCTCTCCCTTCAAAAAAGCAACAAAAAACCCAACTAGCCGATCTGACTCTCATTCTCCCTCCTCTCGTCCCTCTCTCTCCTTCAACATCAAAACTCACCGGAAAAACAAAAACCTCCATCGTGAAACTCTCTCTCTCTCTCTCTCTCTCTCCTGCAAGCTCTTCTCATCTCATATTGTTTCATGCATTATTAGCACAGAAGCATTTTTTAATATAGTTGCACCAAAATCGAAGGCTTCCAAATTGAAAATTCCTTTTGAGTGTTACTAAATTTGGAATGCTTGCTGTGTCACCTTTGAGAACCACCACTACCACCAAAGATGAGAGAGAAGGAGACATGGCTAATTTCCCCATCGATAACGATGACTTCCCAGACTTTTCAAGTGGAAATTTGCTCGATAGCATTGACTTCGACGACCTTTTTGTTGGAATTCAGGACGGAGATGTCTTACCAGATCTTGAAATGGATCCGGAGATACTGGCTGAGTTTTCGGCCGTTAGCGGAGGCGAGGAGTCCTCGGACATGAACACATCGTCATCGGAGTCCATCCGAAAAGTGGAGGTCGAGGAGAGTCAAAGAAAAGCAGAGGAGGAGGACAAGATATCGGGGTCGAGTTCGGGCTTGAATTCGGGCGTTCAAGGAGAGGAAATTGCCAGCAAGAGAGATGAGTTTGCTGTGACCAATACGTCCACCGTCGCCAAAGATGGTGGCGATAGGGGAAGGAAATCGTCAACCTCGACGGCGCAGGCGAAGAATTCTCAAGGAAAGAGAAAGGTGAAGGTAAAACTAATCGTTAGTGCATGATAGGTGTGTGCCTGTAGGTGGCAATAAAGAGAGTAGGCCTAGGATTTGAGGTGAAGTTCGTAAGTTCATGTTGGGTCTGTTTGAAAGGCTGAAATTAGTTCAAGTATAACTATTTAATATAATAACAAAGGTTATCAATTTGTAAATCACGAAACTCGAGGGTGTCTGTCTATTCAAACCAAGGGAGAGACCTGGGATTTTCTAATTTTGAAATCGTAGGAGAGAATATGCTTTTGGGAATTGTTGGGGTTACTAACTATGGGAGATGTTGTTGGAATGTGTGCATAGGTGGATTGGACGCCAGAACTGCACAGAAGATTTGTGCAGGCAGTGGAGCAGCTAGGAGTGGATAAGGCGGTTCCGTCAAGAATTCTGGAGCTTATGGGAATCGATTGTCTCACTCGCCATAACATTGCCAGTCATCTTCAGGTTCTCTCTCTCTCTCTCTCTCTCCCTCCCTCCCCCCCCCCCCCGCCCGAAAAAAAAACAACACTTCACCTTCTTTATCATATAGTAATTTGTTCCTACTACTTTTTACTCTCTTTTCACTTTTAAATCTCTTTCTATTTTTTTTTTTTAAATAAAGACTTGGAGACACCTTTGGATACAAAATTATTAGTCTTAAGAAAGTTTTCATGTTAAAAAAAAATGTTCACTGAAGTGTCAATACAAGATAGGACCAATTTGAATCCCACAACTTAAATTAAAGAAAAGATATGTAAATTTAGCACATTTTACACAACTAGAAAACAAGCCTTTTTAAGTACTTATAGTCAGATAGCACTAATAGTCTAATACTAATTAATAGCTTAGTAAAAGGAAATGCCATATTATTAGAGTTATTTCTAAGAAACCTGGAGAGAGAAACTTAGTTTTGAAGGATGGAAATTCTTGTGAACTTGATGCAGAAGTATCGATCTCATCGGAAACATATGCTAGCACGAGAAGCTGAGGCAGCGAGCTGGAGCCAAAGACGGCAAATGTATGGCACCATGGCGGCAACTGCAGGAGGAGGAGGAGGAGGGAAGAGAGAGATGAGCCCTTGGCTAGCACCCACCATGGGATTTCCTCCCATAACACCAATGCACCATCCTTATAGACCTTTACATGTGTGGGGACATCCTACTATGGACCAATCCCTGATGCACATTTGGCCTAAGCATCTAGCTCATTCACCGTCTCCACCACCCACGGCGGCTCCACCGGCTTGGGCTGCCACTCCTCCACATCCTCCACCACCAGACCCTTCATTTTGGCACCCCCACCACCAAAGGGTAAGTGAGACGACTCTTGCTCTCTAATGAATGTATATCAACCATTTAGTCGAAAAGTATAACTTAGGTGGTCAAAAAATTGCCTAGTAGTTCATGTTTATACTCCATGTCCATCTTGCACTTGCTCTTAGTCGAAAAGATATATATGCCAATAAATTTGGAGATTAAAATGTCTATGATAATAATTACCATTCTCTTCACGAGAATTTGAAATTTTTTTTTTTAAATTTTTTTAAATTATGGTTATTGTTCTTTTGACTAAATCATGAAAAATTTTAAATCTTGTGGCCTTCATAAATCTTATAAGCCATGAGTTTTAAAATACCACTGAAAGAAATGGATTAGACAAAATCACATGTCTTATACTCTTATTAATTTTTAAAAAATGCATTTAGTACATTAACAATTCAATTTTTAAATTCTTTCATAATTAATTACTTTAAAAAAGAATATATAACAAAGTACTAACAATTGAAGAACACAAAATATCATGAGATTTAAAAATTCAATATTTTGAAGTGTCATAATTTCTCAAATCCATGACTCGTAATTACCATAAAAAGAATACAACCTAATTGTTTCATAGACTTGAATTAATGTAGACATATTCTTTTCATATATCTTGTTGATATTGTTTATTTTTTGTTAATGTGAAATAAAATGTACCAACATTTTGGTGTAGGTACCAAATGCACTCACTCCGGGAACACCTTGCTTTCCACCGCCACTGGCACCGGTGGTAAGTCCTTGTGCACTTCAATATTTTTTGGAAGCAATGCTAAGTGTCTGCACATGAAGTTTGGATCAACTCGAAAATTATATTTTGGAATATCATGGTTAATTATCCACCATTTATTTTACACCATGCAATAATACAATTTTACACCATAATATATATATATATATATATATATATATATATATATATATATATATATATATGATATGCTAACTTGAACATGGTATCTAATTTGATGCTGATTGGTCCAATAATACATTTAGAAAGTACGAAGAATTTATTCACTGTCCGAGCTACCAGTCTTGCTCAATAATTGAAAATCTTAAGACCATTTCAACTATAAAGTATGACCTTATTGATCCATTAGACATTAAAGAGACATAAAGGTTGAGAGGTTTAGCTTATTTGTTAAAGGTTTTTCTTATGCAGAGATTTGCACCTCCACCGGTCCCAGGGATTCCACCCCACCATGCAATGTACAAAGTAGACACCGGCATTGGCGTCCCCACTGGACAACCCGGTCTCCAAGCTCCAAATTTCGACTTCCATCCGGTAAGTAACCTAATTCCTCTCTTAATTTTTCAATTTTCACTCCATAGAATTATCTTTTCTTTCTTTCTTTCTTTATTCTTATATAAGAAGGAAGAGAAGACTCGAATCTCTAATCTACTATTTGAAGGGGAAAAAAACAACTATGGATACTACTAAACTGCAAGTTAGTAACCATTAGGAGATTTATATGAGAAAAGAGGATTGGTGAAAAATAAATCCACCATTGTAGCTAGAAGTTCTGGCACAAGAGTACACAAGAGGCAGGACAAATTTGCATTAATAATTCCAGCTCTCTTGTCCGTTTTGTGTATTTCAAGCTATGCGATCCAATGCAACAAAATGCAGGCTCCATGTATAATAACAGGTACAAGAGTAAATATTGTCAATATTGTTGCCTACAAAGATAATAAATTTCATTTTTAACATTCCTTTTCATCAAAGCATAATAAAAATTAAATGAAAATTTCTTTACAATGAGATTTAAAAAAAAAAAAAAAAGAAATGGAATCTGTGATTCACCATTGGAAGACCTGAGGTAGCTTATTAAAAAAAAGCGATGAAATTGTGACCTATTTTCTCTAATACTATTTGTTCATGGATGACAGTCAAAGGAGAGCATAGATGCAGCCATTGGAGATGTCTTATCGAAGCCATGGTTGCCGCTTCCATTAGGGCTAAAACCTCCAGCTCTTGACAGTGTGTTGGTGGAATTACAACTTCAAGGAATACCAAAAATACCACCCACTTGAGATTGAACATCCTTCAAAATCCCAACATTTTTCGACCCTCAATTCGACGACATGTCCCTGCATGCATTTAAATGCATAACTCTAATTTGCCATGCCTCTTTTTTCTTTTCTTTTCTTCACATGTATTTTTCATGATTTTTCCTTTTTTTTCCTTCACTAGAGGCGTGTGCGTGTGTGTGTGTGTATTGCTTTTTTGGTTGTTCTTGTTCCTCTTTGTGCAAGAACAGCTTGTTGTATCACAATCTTGAACTCACTAAACCATGGTGATGAAGAAGCCAATAAAAAAGTTTTGTAATATGAGATTATAAATAATATTTAACCCAATTAATTTGCACATGATGCCCCCCTTTCCTTTTTCTTTTCATTTCTTTTCTATATAATCTATGATTGCTCCTTGTATCTTGTATGATTTACTCGAGATATTAAAGCAATCTTTGTGAAAAAAAAATAAAAAGAAAAGAGAAAAATATTGTTTCTAAAAATGGAGAAAATGTGGGAAATTG
Organism: Dillenia turbinata; assembly: GCA_037126225.1. Classification (NCBI taxonomy): domain Eukaryota; kingdom Viridiplantae; phylum Streptophyta; class Magnoliopsida; order Dilleniales; family Dilleniaceae; genus Dillenia; species Dillenia turbinata. The sequence continues at coordinate 9,224,272 of JBAMMX010000021.1, read as the reverse complement.
TTTTTCATGACTCTATTTTCACAATAAAACAGATTTTATCCTAGTGGGGTTTTTTTTTTTTTTTTCAGTCTTTCATGTGTCTTTTTTTTTTTTTTTTTTTACTCTTTATTATCAAGAAATTTTAAGGACATTATTAAGGGAACAAAAGAAGTCTTTGCAAAGGTAAAACTTGCAAAGGAAAACGACGAGGTTCATTCGCTAGGCCTGCAAAATTTCACTGCCCAGCTGGACCACATTCGCCTCAAAACGCGAAAAATAATTGGGTGTGGACCCGTCCACTGATTAGAACATAGACCGAATCACAAGTTCCACTAAATTCCTCGAATTGTCAACCACAAGAGACCCGAATCATTGCAAAAGGCCAACGTTGACGCCTCTCGAGCCTGATTAGTATACACGCCCGCCGGTTCGCATTCCCAAAGGCTACCATTGACTCGAGTCATTGGTTCAATTTTTATTTGAACATAAATCAAAATCGGAATTAAAAATTTAAAAATTATGAATTTTTATTTATTTCTTTTTTAAATTTTTTCTTATTTAATTTTAAGATTTTATTTCAACATGAAATAAACAATATAAAATTTTATTTTATTTTTTATATATTCTGATTCAAATAACATTCATATTTTGTATGTGTTCTCTTGGGATAGCACGAAATATTACAAATCAAAATGATTCCGAACTAAAACCAAACATGAATTGTGCAGTTTCAAAGCTAAATTTGAATTGGAACCATCAAGTTCGAAACCAAAATTCAGCCAAAATGGTCATACAGTTTTGATTTTGATTTTTTTTTCTCCTATTAAATTGGATCCATAATATTTTGGTTCACAAGCATGTCCATGAAATTCTTAAATTGAGTTTACAAATTAATTTTAAATCTTATTATAACACATCTGTTCGAGGTGAATTTTGATTCCAGAGATTCTGACTTCTTGTGACTTAAACGATTGCCCCAGGAGATGATTCAAAACCTATAAAAAATCGTCAGAATATGCTCCGGTGAGAAGGTTTCGATACTCAAATCAAAAAGAGTGATTTTCGATAGGAATGAAACAGGCTGAGAGAGAGAGAGCTGGAAGCCCCCTGAATTGTGTGTCCGATGTCTAGTCTAAGAGAGTGTATTTGGGTATCGGTATGTCAAAATCTTATACATCTGGTTGCACAAGAGTCGTGTATTTCCAGGGTGTTATAACCATATTTTCCTTACGAGGAGATCCGAATATCTCGAGATTCTTATAACCAAATATTTTCTAGAGATTTAAGATCTTTATCACTTAGAAAGTTTGATGATATAGGGAGATTTTTTCTCTTCTTGATTAGATCCATAAGATTTCTTCCCTTATCTAGAGAATGTATTTCATATTGACTTAGGAAATTAAGATTCATATTAGGCTTAGTCTAATATTTCCTTTGGTCAACGAGAGCGATCAGTCTCTTAAGGAGTTGTCGGTCATCGATCAAGGAAAAGAAGACATCGATTCGAGCTTGCAGACTGTTTCTACCAATTGGCTAAGTTGCTATCGTTTGGAATCGCACGAGGTCAGCTTATGCTTGCTATTTGGGGAGTTAAATCCCTTATCGTGGCCAACAGGAGAGTTCCACCATGAGCTTTCGAGTTTTCAAGTATTGCCCTGATGGGACTTTGGGCGTCCCATCATTTGTCCCCTCACTCATGGTGTCGGTTTTGCAAGAAATGTGTCATAAGTAACGACTGTCATCAAAGATTGGAAAGGTGCCAAGACTTTAATGCAATAAACGTTGTTTTGAATTATGTGGATCATCCTCTGTCCACTTCATATGACATAGAATTAAAACGGATTATAGGTGAACGTCTTTTTTCTTTAATTATCCCAGTTTCCAAAGGATCGTCACGTATTGCACCCCTTGAATGAGTGATCTCAAAGTAAATGTTTCGTGAAAAGTTGAAGGGATTTAAGTCCATCATTTATTGCTCACGAATCTCGTCAAACCTTTTCGTCTATTTTGTGATTTGCGAGGATTTCCTTCTTCCCTTGCACCTATAAATAGAGACCGCCTGACCCTATATTGCCTTAGAGAAAGTAAGCATGTTCCTCTCATTCTGCAAATTCTTCTTTTGAGAGTTACTTTTTTGAGAGTTCCTTTGATGGGGGGCCTTTGGTTGCAAGGCTTAATAGTGTAGGTTGTTTCTACCGATACAAGGTCTCATTAGAAATGGAACCACAGACACAAGGTCTTGTCATATCATTCGATGTTCGGATGCCAAGATAGGTTCTATCAAGGTTCTCGTTGAGGTTCTAAACTTCAAAGGGAAGTTTCAGATATGCTCCCACTCTGGGTTGAGTTCATCGTCTGGCTCATGCTTTCTCAAGTCAAACGACTAAGGGAGTCGGTTGAGTGTAGGGAGTTGTGAATGACAAAAAGTTTGAATCCTGATACATTTTCACAGTTTCCTCACAACAGTTTTGTACCCTCCTCTACTCTTTTTTCTGCAGTCTTCTTGTCCCTACTAAGCTGCAGAAAACTTTTTAATTCTTTTTTTCATTTTCTCTTTGTACTATTTTTGTACTTTCTAATGTGGCCGAATTGCCTCTTTGTCCAGGAACAATGTTGTAATTTTTTATGTATTTCTATCGATATAATTGGTCCGACTAAGGGACTTATAAACCATGCCTATTTATGTAATCCGATATGCATTTATCATATGAAAATAAAAAGTAATTTTGTTTTACTTACTTGTTGATCTCTGTCTTCGATTGAATTTCTATCGATAGCGTTAGGACATTCGACCGAATGATATAATTGTCAAAACGATCGTGTAATAGGCTCATCATATGGTAGGAGGGATAATCATGAACATGGATGAATGTTGATCGCCATTGTCTGATTGGTGGAATAGAGTGTACTTAACCAGGGGGTGCATCCCTCCATTGCCGATTATGCATCGACCAATGGGGGTCCAATAGGAAATTTATCTGTTCGGGAGTCGCGCACCTGGTGATCCGTTGCATTCATTGGGAACTAAGCCATTGCATGGGTAATATCTACCTGACTAGGAGTTTTGTCCCTTTCATTTCGTCCAATAGGAATCGATTGACAAGACAGACAGTGCCTACCCGACTAGGAGTTACATCTCATATTGGTGACACGTTTCGTTCGATAGAAAATAATCGATAGGAATGAACTGTGCCTACACGTCTGGGAGTCAAATCCCTTATTGACGGCACTCTTCGCCCGATAGGAAACAATCAATAGGAATGAACCGTGCCTACCCGTCTAAGAGTTAAGTCTTTTATTGACAGCACGCTTCGTTGGATAGGAAACAACCGATAAGAATGGACCATGTCTGCCTATTTGGGAATTAAGTCCCTTATTGATGGCACACTTCATTCGATAGGAAACAACCGATAGATAATCAACAAAAAGGAAAAGATAGGAACCAATCGATAGAGCAATCAAAAGACAAAAGCATAGGGGCCTTACTTGATAGGAGGTTCTTACGACCGCGATGAGTGATATGATTCATTGGTAGTAAATGCGTAGGTTTTTTGCATTCCAAATCCTGGATACAACTAATTCATCTAAATTGCTGAGATGATAAGTTTCTAGGTGAACGATAGAACGAATCTAATAGAGATCTTCCCAATTGAGCGCTAACTTATCCCCAGGTAGAGGTTGGCCGGTTGCTTCTACCTTTCTTAGGACTAGTTCTTCAGACTTGAACGTTTGGTTCCTAACTCTTCGATTGTAATACTGAGTCATCTGTTGTTGGTATGCTACTATCCAAGTTGATGTAGATTTTTGTAACTCTAGGAATAAATCTAATCGTTCTCATAGAGCATGTTTATTTCGTGCTGTGTCGTATTGAGCTACTTGGAGTAAATGAATTCCTATCTCCACCGGTATGAAGGTTTCGCTTCCGTATGTCAAGCTAAATGGCGTTTCGCCAGTTACCCTTCAGGGCATAGTTTGGTACAACCAAAGGATACTATAAAGCTCATCCACCCATCATCCCTTGACTTCGTCCAACATCGTTTTTAGCCCTTACAAGATCGTCCTATTAGGTATCTCAACGAGTCCATTAGTTTATAGGTGAGTAACCGATGAGAATCGGTGATAGATTTCCAATTTGTAATAGAACTCTTGGAAGTTAGAGTTATCGAACTACTTTCTGTTGTCCATGATAAGGATGTTGGGTATGCTAAAGCGGGTGATAATGTAAGTCCATACGAACGATTAGGTCTTAGCTACTGTTATTTAGGCTATAGGCTCGGCTTCCACCCACTTGGTGAAATAATCAATAAACACTATAAAGAATTTTTGCTATCCGGTGACTGGTGAGAGCGGTTCAAGGATATCCATTCCCCATGGGCGAACGACCAAGGGCTTACCATGGGACTAAGCTCAGTTGAGGGTAGTCACAGCACCAAAGAGAAACGTTGGCACTTGTCACACTCTTGACGTAATTATAAGAGTCGATTTTTATGGTCGGCCAGTAAAACCCTCAGCGTAAACTTTGTAAACTAAATTTTGAGTCCCCAGGTGACTACCCATATTCCTTTGTGGATCTCTCGGAGGATATAATTTTTTTTTTAGGGGGTTAAGCACCTCATGTATGGGTGAGTGAAGGACTTTCGATAAAAATTCCCATCGATGATCACGTAATACGCGGCCTTCCATTTAACCTTTGCTGCTTCCAACTGGCGAATCTGACAGATAGTCATGCTTCAAGTACACTTCTATGGGATCTTTCCAACTGGAAGATTGGTCTGCTACAAGGACTTTTCAGGTTCATCGATGCTGGGGTGAGGTTGGCTTTCAATGTAGACTATTCGGTTAGAGGTGACTGAATCTAAACTGGCTAATTTAGAGAGTGTCTCGGCCCATGTGTTCTCTAATTGAGGAATCTGTTAGATATCAACTTAGTCTAGTTGGCTCAGTTTGCTCAAGTACTTGGCCATAATCAGGTCTTTAGTCTCTAGACCCTCTTAATTTGTTAACGACTAGTTAGCTGTAGGTAAACACTAAAACGCTTTGGGCGCCCATGTTTATCATGATTCGAAGTCTTGTTAACAAAACTTCATACTCTGCTTGATTTTTTTGTGGTCTTGAAGTCAAATCAAAGAGCATACTCAGCCTTGAAATTGTCTAGACCCATTAATATGAGCTCAGCACCACTTCTTGAGGAGTTCAAAGACCCATTAACATGTAATGTCTAGTCCTGATAGACTCGTGTTCGGTTAGGACCGGAAGGGTGCATTCAAGAATAAAGTCTATTAGGGTTTGGCTTTTGCTCGCAGATCTCACTTGCTATTGAATGTCAAATTCCCTCAACTCTACACTTCATTTGATGAGGCAGCTTGAGGTGTCTCTTTTTTGAAGGATTTGTTTCAAAGATTGGTTGGTGAGTACCAGATAATATGAGATTGAAAGTATAGCCGAAGGCGTCTGGCCGAAATGACCAGAGTATAGGCTATCTTTTCGATCGATTGGTAGTTGATCTCAAAATCATCGAGTATTCGACTGATATAGTAAACCGGTTTCTGTATGGTCGACTCCTACCTCTCAAAGATCGAGCAAACCGCTCGGTTAGAAATGGAGAGGAATAAGTATAATCTCACCAGGAATAGGACGAGATAGCGGCGGGGTGACGTGAGGTATTCTTTAAGCTGCTCGAAAGTCATCTGGTATTTAGCATCCATGCGAACCTTTGGGACCTCTTCAAGGCATCGAAGATGGGCTTGTACTTTTCTCTAACCTTTAACATGAATAACTCAAAGCCGATATTCTAGCGGTGAGGTGTTATACCTCCTTCATTATCTGGAGTGGTGACATGTCTAATATAGTTGTATCTTTTCAAGATTTGTCTCAATCCCCCGTTTGGTGATCATAAAACCCAAGAATTTATTGGACGTAATTCCAAAAGTGCACTTTCCTTGGTTTACCTGCATGTTGTAGCGTTTCAACGTTTGAAAAGTTTCCTCTAGAATTAAATAATATGGGCTTCTGTACTGGCGCTCTTGATGAGCATGTTGTCAACGTATGCTTTTACATTCCGACCGAGCGATCTTTAAAGAATTTATTGACCAACTACTGGAAGGTCGCTCCAGTATTCTTCAGATCGAAAGTCATGACCCGGTAATAGTACGTACCAAATTCTATGATGAAACTTGTCTTTTCTTCATCTTCTAACATCATTCGTATTTAATTATAACTAAAATAGGCATCCATGAAACTCAGGAGTTGGTAGTCCGAAGAGTTGTCGACCAGCTTATCGATATTAGGAATCGGATATCTATCTTTTGGACACATCTTGTTGAGATTAGTGAAATCTACACATATTATTTATTTACCATTGGTCTTTTTCATCAGGACTACATTGGCTAACCATTCGGGATACTTAACTTCAAGAATGAATCCGATGGTCAGCGGTTTCTGGACTTCTTCTTGAATGTAACGTTAGGGTTCCAGGGCAAATACCCTTTTCTTCTATTTCACCAGTTTGTAACCTGCATTAACGGTCAACTTGTGGATTATGACCGAAGGGTGAATACCTAGCATGTCTTCGGGAAACCAAGCGAAAACTTTTGAATGTCGGTGTAGACAGTTAATAATTACTTCTCGTAAAGGTGTTAGCAAATTAGCCCCGACTCGAATAGTCTGGTTAGGATCATCAGTCAAAAGGATCTCAATCACTTCTTCCATAGGCTTAGGTTTGGTCATTGGCTCAATGTCGTCCCTAAACTCTAGGGTGTCAACCGAAAAGTTCTCTTGTCCCCCTTCGGTCACGAGAAGGGCATAAGGACTAGGGTCACTACGAAGAGTGGTGATTCCTTCTGACATTCTAAACTTGATCTTCATATGTCCCGTACTAGTTAGTACCTCCAATTAGTCCAGACTAAGAGGACCGATGATCGTATTGTAAGGGGAGAACAGTATCACCACATGGAAGACAACCTTGTATTCGCATGGTTGAGAAAAATTCCCAAATTTATAATGAGGGAGATGACTCTTCTGGATAGATACATTCATCAGAAAGTCCTTTGAGGAACCCAATGGAAGATTGATGGTGGAACGAGTTGAAGTCCATTCATTGAAAGGCATCCCAAGTGAGAAGGTCACAGTCTGCTCCTTGATCAATGAGAACCCTCTTGACAATATAAGACTCTACTTTGATAGTGATAATCAATGGATCGCTACAATTGAGGTCAACTCCGATTAGATCATCGTCGTCAAAGCCAATGATTGGCCTCTTTCTCTTGATGGCCATCATATTCAAAATAGACAATGAAGATAGATGATACGTTGGTTAGGGGAATCAGCCAATCTTTTCTACGGACGACGCCAATCTATTGGAAGTGGGTTTTGACTCCATAGATTCTGACTCCTTTAGACTCAAATGATTGCCCCAGAAGATGATTCAAAACCTACAAAAGATCGCCGAAGAGTGCTCTGGTAGGGGAGGCTCCAACATCCAAATCAGAAAAAACAATTTTTGGTAGGAATGAAGCAGGCTAAGAGCAAGAGAGAGAGAGAAAGAGATAGAGAGAGAGAGAGAGAGCTGGTAGCTCCATGAATTGTGTGTCCAGTGTCTAGTCTAAGAGAGCTTATTTGGCTTTCGGTATGCTGAAAGCTTATATAACTAGTTGCCATAAGAGTTATGTGTTTTCGGAGTGTTACAACTCTAGTTTCCTTATGAAGAGATCTGAAGATTTCAGGATTTTTGTAACCAAATATTCTTTGAAGATTTAAAATTTTTATCACTTTGGAAGTTTGATGATATGGGAAGATTTTTCCTTTATCGATTAGATCCCTAAGATTGTTTCCCTTATCTAGAGGATGTGTTTCGTATTAACTTAAGAAATTAAGACTATATAAGGTTTAGTCTAATATTTTCTTTGGTCGACAAGAGTGATTGGTCTCTTAATGAGCTGTCGGTCATCGATTAAGGAAAAAAAACATCGGTTCGGGTTTGCCAAGTGCTTCTACCAATCGGTTAAGTTGCTATCGTTTGGAATCGACCGCGGGGTCCGCTTACGCCTACTATTCATAGACGTAAATCTCTTATCGTGGCTGATAGGTGAGTTTCACCATGAGCTTTCAGGTTTTTAGGTATTGTCCCGATGGGACTTCAGGCATGTCCCATCAACACCTATCTTTCATCTAATTTAGAAAATTATTTGACGTAACCATCTATTGCATAAACAATATTAATTCTAATATTAACAAAAAGATTCCATTGAATAGAATTAATAGATTAAGTGTACCACATTGAACCAAAAAAAAAATGCCGAAACTAAACACCATATTAGGAAAATCTTGTATGTAAACTTATTTAAAAATGAAGTGTATCTCTTTATATATGTATTAGTAGCTATTGTTTAAGTTTTAAGCATTAAATGTGATGATGGTCTTGGTCTATTTGGATTTCTACTATTTTTTTTTTATAATTACATGAATGTCAATTGTTATCAGTTAATTGTCTATATATATGTGTGTGTATGTGTACATAAGCACATATACATACACATACTCATACAGCAGGGGTGGCTCTCGAAGACGTTTTAGTCCTTGGAGGCATGATTGTTAGAATAACAACAGAAAATTACTCTAGCCTGCTTCCCACGGACGACGCCAATCTAATGGAGGTGGGTTATGGTTCCACATATACCAACTCCTTCTTGTCCCGAATAGTAGCCATCAATGGGTGGATACACCTGTAAAAACCACCGAATGGTGCTCTGACGGGGAGACTCCGACGCTCAAGTCAGTAAAGAGCAGTTTTCGATTGAAAAAAACAGACTGAGAGTTAAAGGAAGGTTGTTCCCTGAGATCAGTGTGCCCCCTGTGTTAGGTTTAGAGAGCGTACCTAATTCTGAAACCTTAGAGATCGTTTATATCCCTGAGAGACGTGCGCCGCTAGGGGACTTCAACCCTACCTTCCTTATCAGACCGATCCGAGAATCTTTGGAGTCAATATTTCGAGTTGATTACGATCTTCACTTATTGGGGAGGACTTTCACTTCTGGGGGAACGCTTTCCTTATTCAAAAGATCCTAAATTTGTCGTTATGAAAATAGAAAGTAGAGGTAAAGGGGTTCTTTCCTTCCCTTTGAGTCGTTAGGAGTGTTTCTCACCGTTCGGTTTCTCGATCGATTAAGGGACCTTCGTGGCTAATCCGATTAAAGGGTTGATGTCTGCTTGCCCGATCAGGGCGATTACCTTTGCTCAATGGGTTATGTATGGTAGACCCGGGCGACTAAGGCCTCTCGATAGATTGATCTGGGCGGCTATGACCTTTCGATAGATTGTTATGGTGGACATTAGATACTGATCGGCAGGTGCCCTTCTAAGTCTTTTGAGAATTGACTAATCTGATTTGGGTCTTGGGCCATATCCCATCAATGGCTAATGTTGTCATTTGACTCCTTTGTTGAGGCAATTGTTACGTACCCATTTGATCAAAATAGTGAATTTACATCATAATGGTTCCCTCGAATTCTAAGCATAAATTGTGGGTAACTCACTTTCTACAAACACCATGCATACATAAAGCATACACACATACGTATATGTTATGCATGCATGCAAATGTTCATACATGTACTCTCGCACCTATACAAATGGATAGGATTTTGATATTGGGAGTAGAAATGGCTTTGGATCTCAAGCTAAAAGTAGAATATGCTTATTTCGCTCTTTTCTCCATGGGCGAGTGAGGTAGCATATGCTTTTGTTCACTTTCATATTTCTGCTTCAGGAATTAAATTATATAACTGAAGAAGGTAAGAAGACCACCCAGACTAGTACAATAATGGAAGACTAAGGGTAATGATCCTTAATACCAATATGATGTGGTTTAGAAAGGACACTCCAATTACCCAAGAAAACAAAAGAAAATGATAGATTATAACTAATCTTGCTTGATAAGTTTACCTGCCACAAACAAAAATTAGTGGTCGGATTCGCCATGTTCAAGGACAATGAGAAACAAATTTGTCCCACTCAAGAAAGATAAAAGTTCGAGTTCGCTACTAAACAAGAACTTTGTTCATATAAGAATCAGGGATTTCATATAAGAACAGGGATAAGTATTGAAGAGCAATTTAGTTTTATATATTTTGATTTCTTTTATCTCTGAAGTACATATGGGAGCTTGAACTCGGTGCATTCTTCATGCATTCAATTAAAGGAGCAAGAAATGTATTGAGGTTCTTCACCAACCTCCTGTAAAAAGATGTCAATCCATAAAAACTTCTTAACTTCTGAAATGGTGTTAGGGACTCGCCCCTCCTTTTGACACAAAACTTCAAACACTCCAACCCTAATCTGAACAAAATGTCATCAAAATAAACAATCACAAATTGAAAGATGAATTTATGCAGCACGTGGTTCATCAATCTCATGAATGCGTTTCGCTTTGCTCTTAATTAATCGTACACTGCCATGAAAGATTTGAATCATTTGATTCAAAATTCATTTAAGCTATATAAATTACTCATTACATGCAAATGCAAATTGTCATGAATAATATCATGTAAATCAAATAAATCAAATTTTACAGGTCAATCAATATTGATTTTGATTATTTTTTAAATAAATATTTATTCGAATATATCAAAATATATTAGTAATGTGATTAAGAATTAAACGAAATCATATTGATGTAGGCTATCATATGAAAATTTATATAAAAAGAGAACATTCAATGTATAAAATACTCTCCAATTTAATACGGGGATAGAGGAAGGGTGAACGTATATGTACGCGGTTTTTTCTTAACATTTTTGCAAAGAATATATTTTCACATTTCGAATCTGTGATCATGAGATCACCAAAAGAACAACTCTAGTATTATATTAAAATCCGAGCCCCATATGAAAATTTAAATATTTAATTTAAAAATTTATTTAGCTAACATAACATTAAGTAAACTTACTTTATTTAATCTTATTTTGCACATCAAAATGGAGATCTTGATATTGGGAGTTGATATGACACTTGGTTTCATGATGAAAGTAGAATATGGTTATTTTGATCTTTTCTTCGTGGACGAGTGAGGTAGCATATTCTTTTGTTCTCTTCCACATTTGTGCCTCAATTATTTAAACAAAGAAGGTTACGAGCCCACCCGACTTGTCCATCAATGAAAGGCACTCAAGGGCAACGATTCCCAATACCAATAAGGCTAACTGTACCATCCCTAAGGGCTGGCTTTGCTCCATTCGCAAGTCCATTGGTCGTGGTCAAATCGCGGGTGTATTGCTCACCAGAGTAATAACTATAATTGACTAATAGTTAACTATAGTTAGAAATATTAGTTAGTAATTAAGTAAATTGGTTAAATGGTTAGTAAAATTAGTTAGAAAAATTATTATAAATAGTAATATCCAATACATGTAATAGTATGAAATGAAATAATATACAATAAAATCTTCCTTTCTCTCTCTTGTATTCTCTCTTTCTCTCTCTATCTCTCTCTAGTCTTTCTCTCTCTAGACTCCTTTTTCTCTCTCTCTCTCTCTCTCTCTCTTCAATTTCTATCTCTTTCTATTTTTTTTTACCACTCTTTATAGTGGATTGTTATAAATTGGTATCAAAATCTACATTTCTCGGTGAATCTTGAGAAAATAGTGGAAAAAATTAGGTATGAAGCTAAGATCAAAGAAGACCGTCTCCAATGAGAACGAAGAATGGAAGAATTAGACCAAAAAATGGAAAGATCATTGGCAACAATGGATGACGCCTTCATTGTCATCATAAAGTTTGTGTTCAAAGACAAATCTGAAGAATATGTAGAAATGTATAAATTTTCTATCATATCCACCCCCATTAAAGCAAGGTTGACGGTGGAAAAGGAGCAAGAAAATGAAAAGGAATTTGAAAGCAATAAAACAAATCAAATGGGTGAAGAAACAATACCAAATTCCATAGGAAAACAAGGTATTGAAACACTTTCTAAATCTCTCATTTTACTTGCTCCTAATGAAAAAATGTTAAGAGTAGAAGAATTTCATGTCCAATAAAGAAATTATTGATGGTGGGTTTTTGCCAAATTCTTCAAAGGTTGAACTTCTATTGTCCAAGAAAGAAGTTGATGGTTTGGCTTCAAAGATTGAACAAAATTCTTCACAAAAAAAAAAAAAAAAAAAAAATCAAGAAAGATCTTTCTGAAGTTTTCTTATCTCTATTTTGCTCCTACTACTCTCTCGACAACTCAAGTTACATCTATGGTTCGTTTTTATCATCTTATTTTTCAACACAAATGTAAACCTTGGTTTAAGATTCATGGATTCAAATTTCAATTCTTTGTTTCCCATTCTTGAGGACAAGAATGTCTTCAAAGGGGAAGAATTGTAACAACTATGATTGATTGATAGTTAATCATAATTAGAAATATTAGTTAGTAATTTGGTGAATTGGTTAAATAGTTAGTAGAATTAATTAGTAAGATTAGTATAAATAGTAATATCCAATACATGTAATGATATGGAATGAAATAATATGTAATAAAATCTCTCTTTCTCTCTCTATCTCTCTCTTGTCTTTCTCTCTCTAAACCCCTTTCTCTCTCTCTCTCTCTTCAATTTCTATCTCTCTCTATATCTTTTTACCACTCCTTCTAGTGGATTGTTACACAGAGTTACAACATTATTTGCACCCAAATCCACACGACTTAATTACATTTTCAATTATTGAACTTTGTCTCATTCCTATAGTCAGAAATGCTACCCTATGATTTTTAAACTTTGAAAACTATAATGTATTGGTTCTTCTATTACTAACGATGACAGAGTGACTGTTAAGTATTGACATGAACTGACGTGATAGTCTACATGGTCATATGGATACTGACATGTTATGGCTAAGTTAGCACCAGAAGACATCTCATGTTGCACTACAACAAAATAGGGTATCAGCAACGAAAAATTAACGATAAAAAACTATCCGACATAAATAGTGACAGAATTACGACGGATTATCGTTAGATGTTACAAAATAAAAAAGATACAAATTAACGAGAGATTACAATGAATTTAGTAACAAAATAGGCAATAGAAAAAATATGTTGCTAATTCCGATGGTAAAATAGGTGCGAAACTGAATATTATTCAGCCAAACTTTTTTTGACAAATTAACGACAGATTAACGACGGAAATAGAGATGGACTAGATTTTGTCACTAATCAGTCACAACAAACTGCATATAGAATTATTATATAACATTTTTACAACGGATTAACGAGAAAAATTAGTAACGAAATATTTCTATTGTTAATTGATTACAACCGAAAGAAATATTATTATTTAATGAGAGATTACCGACAAAATTTAGCGACGGATTCTTTCCATCGCTAATCTGTCAGTATAGTTGTTAAGAGAGAGAGAGAAAGAGATATGTTTCGCAAAATCCCTCTCTCCCTTCCCTTGCGATTCTCTCTCTCCCTTCCCTCACTCTTCTCTTCTCGCTTAAGTTTGGCGTTTTATGGTCACCCATAGTAAATATTTTTCTGATAATGAAAAGGGTAATATGTTGCAGCTAATCTTTTAGGGCATATAATGTGCCATTTCCAATATATCCATCTGCAATTATTGTTTTCTTTTCATGTTGTAGCAAAGCATGTATTCCATTAGAGCTTTCTCTTAATACACTTGTATCTGTATATGTTGGGAGAGGTATCTCAATAAGAGGCCATAGATGATTTCGTAGAACTACTACAGATGTATCTTTTTCTCTTTAATGTGCATATGGTTGGAGGTTTACTTAAGTGATGATCTGAAAACATTTTTTCTCCTGAATTCCATGGGATATTTTTCTTCACCCGTCTAAGGTTTGTCCCAAGATCTATATACTATACTGTGGTCCAAAATTTGTCAAATTGTAATTGTACTTATATTACTGGATAAAGTTCATATTCTTTTTTTGTCAAATAAATTTCTTTTTGTCCTTTAACCATTGTGGTTTAGTTATAGCTTATTCATTGATGAAGCATTCATTCCTTTATTAGATTGCTACATCATGTAACAAAAAACAGCTGCATGTTATAGTAAATTGGTGGTAAAATATGAAGCATTATTGGTATTTGAAAGTTGAATTTGGAGGTTTAGAGTAGGGATAGCATGGATTCCATCCTCAGGACAACCTTAGAGAGCCACAAAAGTCCACCAATTTTAGTCTTTGATGCAAAAAATATTGTACTTAATGAGGCTCACTTTAGGTTGTTCTTGCATATTTTTCTACTTGTAGAGAAAGAACTTGAAGTAAGAATTTAAACAGCATGGTGATATTTTTAGAAGAAAAAAATATTATCATGGTGTTAAATTTATGTTATAATTTCTGATCCACAATATGGTTGTGGCCAAGCATCATGTTATAGTCAAGGTTGTAATGCTAGAGGAATCCTTCTCACTATGCACTCATAACCAGTCTCCTTCCATTCCGTGCATTCTTATTGAGCCTATACTCCCTGCACAAGTTAGTGTTAGGAGATTTCTGCCTATATAGTTTACCATAAGTCAAACTACCATAAGTTTCCAAATAAAACTTAACAGGCGCCATTTTTCTATTGGTAACTCTTGCATTTTAGCCAAGCTCTTAAGAATTATCCTCAGCAAGTAAGCAGAATTCTCTCCTAAAGGAAGAAAAGAGACAGAATATCTTACTAACAGAACAAAAAAAGAGAGAGAGAATATACATACACACAGTCAAAATGTAAAGCCAAATTATAAAATAATAATAAAAAAAAAAGAAACCTTAGACACATTGCACTACTTTGCAGCATTGACTTGGCAATCATGTAAACAGTCATTAGCATAACTTGTCTAAATTTTCCTTGCAAATATCTAGCTTTGCTTCAAATTTTGATTAATAGCAATTTACTTATTATGTGCAGCAAAAATTCACATGATGAGATGAAAATTCACTGTCAATATATCATACGTGGAAAGCTTCATGCGTAAGGAGATATTCTGATATGCTTGTGGTAGTAAAGAAGCAAGCAATAAAGCTGTTGGTACTACAAATATAGCTGAAACCAAAGATTGTCCCCCTATGTGCTTGCGTAATTAGGTATCCAACATCCACCACCTAGCCTAAATAGCACTCAGTCACTGGATTATGATCACCTATCTCTGTGATATTGATGGTTTTATCTTTATATACTTGACTTTTAAAGTGTTGAATATTATGGATTGTAATTGATTTTATATAGTTATTTGATGTAACATTATACTTGATAACATGAGAATTTATGCATTGTATGTACTTGACTTTCTATTGTTTGGAGTTATTTGATCTTATGGAGTAGTTTGTAATATAGTTGGCAATATGCAATGTAACAAGTTGATCGAATTACAAATTAAAACGTGAATCGAATTGATTTGAATGTAATAGGTTAGAAAAATAATATTCAATGAAAAATTAGCAACGAAAATTTTTTGTCACTAAAAAATTTGTCGCTGACTACTTAACATGATGAATGGAATCAGCAATGGATTAGCGATGAAAAATTTCTATCATTAATTCGTCACTGATTCCTTAACATCATAAGTGAATTCAGCAACGGATTTTTTAACGACGAAAAATTACCATCGTTAATCCATCACTAAATTTAGCGATAAATCTAATATTTAGTGAGGAGTTTTTCAACAACAGAATTAGCGATGAAAATTTTCGTCGCTAATACTTTTTAGCAACAGAATCTTTACTTTCAGTGACGGTTACTTCCGTCACTAATACCCCCGTTTCTAGTAGTGTTGCCACGTTAGCATATTGCTGACATAGAGTGTCATGTTGTAAAATTGTTGACGTGGTACTACCACATCAGCATAATAAGGGCATTATGGTCTTTCCATTGTAATTGTGTAACTTTACCTTTTCACACCATTATTTCTACTCGATAGAGAGAGAGAGATTGAGACTTAGAATTATAGAGAGAGCATTTCATGGGTTGAGTGATCTCTCTCACTCTTAATCTCTCTCGCACTCTCAACGTGGCCAGAAAATTAAGGTGTGAAGATTCCTATTGCACTTCCAATCTCTCTCTTGATATTTATCTTTCATTCTCTATCTCTCTGTATCTTTTTCTCTCTCTAAAAATTTAGGGTTTTGAAATGGAAGAAGCTCCATTAAAGTGCACATGCGATCATGATATCATCTTAGCGACTTCACAGACCTCTCAAAACCCTTCATGTAGATTTTACGATTGTCCTAACTTCTGGTAGGTTGAGTATTTTTTTTAAAAGACATAATTTCAAAAATTGAGGTAAGGGCAATTTTCTCCAATTTTTGAAACATCATCTCATATATGAAATTTTCTCCATTTTTAATATAAGATGGGAATGCCCGTGATTTTTTTCAATGGTATGATCCATCATTGTCTGACTGAGCAATTGACATCATTCTAGGACTTGAAAACAAAATTGAGGAGGAAAAGAAAAGATGCGGTTCTATGGTTGCTGATTTTAACATGAGGATGGAAGATGGAACTAGATTGATTGAGAGGCTGAAGGAGGAAAATTAGCTTCTAACTTTGCGAAGTTGGAGATGGAGGAAATTTGTTTAAAGATGAAAATAGAGATTTTAAACCTACAAAAGAATGATGTTCAACAACAACATTGTTTTGGGGTTCGACGTGTCTAGATTATAATAACTATTGTAATTTTAATATTTGCTCTCATGTTTAAAAATGAAATAAGTGGAAACTCTATTTTGTCTTTGTCTGGAAAAGTGCAAAATATTGTTGCAAAATATAACTGAATGAAGGAATGAATGAAGTAATGCAGTTGAATTTGTCCAAATGTGTTCATAAAAAAATTGGTTTTATTGGTGCATGTGACTGGAATTGGTTAAATTAGTGAATGAAGCAATACAAAAAGCTTACTACAGTACATCACAATTCAGAACTACAGAGACCTTCAACATTACAATTGAGTATTTCAAAATTCCTGTTTCATCATTACAATAGAGTGTTTCAAAATTATTGTAGAAACCTTACAAAATTGGTCTCAATCATGACTGAAATACAGAATCTTCATTAAAAAAAAAATCCTCAAATCACAATTCAATACAGGCTACATCTTAAACAATAGCTTTGAACCATAGTCTATTTCAAAAAGAACTTTTGCAACTTAAACATCTTAAACAATCTTACTATAGAACCATAACTTCTGCATAAAGATTACAATCTTATTATAGAACCTTCGACAATTTCAAAAACATTGCAATTTTAGTTACACAACATTCAAAAACATTACACTTGACAGTTTCAGAAAGCTTGCTTGTATTGCAATCTCAGACAATAGCTTGAAACCATTACAATTTCAAAACAGAGATTCTATCTTGTAAGAGGTGTTGGATTAACCACTTGTGACTAGTTTCAAGTTTGAGGAGTTGTTTGATTAACCTCATGGGATCGATTGTGGGAAGCCTAAGATAAACTACCTTGGCCCTATAATAAATGAATGGATGAGTCAAAAAAACTAATCCTTATTGTAACATCACAATTTCAGCATCGAGGATAGGAAAAAAATTAATGTTATTCTTGCATGACTTCATGTTGGTGGAACTTCAGTACATCCTTTCTCCTTTTTTTTTTTATGGATCCCCAGGTTTCCTTTTGTAGATCGGAGGCAACAATGTTGAGACATCATTTTTGTCCCATACATTGGGACCATTGCAAGGGTATGCTATGGGACCATAGCATTCAACATATGCGGAAAAAGTATAGCAACTAGACACATATTTCTTAACCATATCCTTTAATGCAAAAATGCAGCTAATAACATGAGGATATAGAATGCGACAAAATTCCCATTTCCTACAACCGAATATCCTATGATCCAAATCTACTATAAATTTATTGATGAAGTTTGAAATTTCATAAATTCCACCACCAACCAATAAAGAAAATCAATGTCTGCTTTGCTTCTTAAAACTCTCAAGTTTTTCTTGAATGACAGGACAAATTTCATCTTAAAAAAATGAAATCCTAGTTCTATTTTCATTAAACTTGGCTATCAAACTAGTTCTAATAAACTCCAATAAACTAATGACAGACAATTCTCTTGCATCCAATATTTTTGCACTGAATGATTCACATAAATTATTTAGTAATGTGTCATATTTACATTTGCTAACCTTGTCCAAGTTTTTCTCTCCTTCTCCATCAACTACGCATAGGCTATTGGGTCACTTTTTTGAATTTCTGTCTTTGTTCTTAGAAATTCAGCCTCATAAGTGGCCCTTACAGCAACATAAAACATGTTCTTCAACTTTAAATCTAGGAACTACTTGTGAAAGTTGTTATACATGTATCTAACACATAATATATATTCGGAATGGAGGGACAAGGTTGAAATTGATTTATCAATCCCTGGAAGACATAAATCTACTATTCAGAGGCAGTTAGAGTAAAAAATTTGATGTATGAAAGGCAAAACAGTGGATAGAAATTCTGTTACATACAACAAATTATTAAGGAAAACCAATACATACCTTTTGTTGATAAGAGATAAAAGTCCACCTTATGTCCTCCCCAAAGTCTGTCAACAAATGATCTAAAAATCATCCCCATGAATTGGTTTCCTCTAACTTAACAATGGTGAAAGTCAGAGGAAAAATTCTATCATTAGGATCTCTACCAATAGAAACAGTAATTGCCCTCCAAATGCTGTCTTCAAGAAACAGTCATTTAAACCTATGAAAGGTCTACAGGCTACAAAAAAAACCTCTATTGCATGCATCGAGACAAATATATAATTTTTTAAAAATTGGAGTATTTGGGTATAAGTCTCTTAAAGGATGCTCTCTAACAGTTTCAATTGAACTCTTATTCTTGCAAGTACTCCCCTTATTAGTTCTCGAAATTTCTTTAAAGTACTGCCTTAGAGGAAGAATTGCTCCATATCTTGCCCTTCTACAAGTTTGTTGGTCTTTTTTGGCTCTCCATGCTGTCATTCTTGCATAATCTAATCCAAATTTATTCTTGGCTTTTTTCAGCAACACATTCATTTTGATCTTTGGATCATCTTTCACCTTTTTCACCCATTTTTTGGCCAACCAAATAGCTGTTGTATGTTTTTTCTTCCATGACTTTGCACAAGTATGTGTAGACTTATATGTGACCAACAAGCCTATATTCTCATAATCATCTAATTTTTTTGCATATACCAACCAGTCACAACCCTCAACACACCCCATCCTAACTCTAGACTTGTCATTTTTTAATATATCTCAGGTTCTTCTCATTATAAACAGTGTAATCTCTTAACACTTATTTAAAAAAGCCCAAACTCCAAAAAAATTGGCCCTTCCTCAATTTTATGTTCTTAGGGTTGTAATCCTTTTTAAACTCCTCCAAACTCATCCTATTCATATAGGCTACATCTCTTTATCATCACTATCAATATCAGAAATAGTGTAATTTAAATCTTCATCATCATCCATAGAGGGATTATTCAAGTCATGAAAATCTATATGACTACCTTTATTTTTAGATCCATCCAAGCCCTTTTAAGAAGGGTCCTCATCACTACCAAATAGATCTACCCTTTCATCTTCACAATCACTATTTTCAAATCTGAAATTTAGGGCACTGTTTTCAGAATCAGTAACTAAATTCTCAAAATCACACCTCTCAGATTGGTTACCCTGCTCTCTTCTTCCTCTCGCCTAACAAAATTAGCCTCGTCTATACTATTCTCTCTGTAGAAATGAACTTCCTTATTTGATTTTAATTTTTCATCTAAATATTTCAACAATGCAGTATCATTTAAAAAATGGCAGAACCCATTTCTATCAAATCATACCGATGCCCTTACAAAGTTTTTATAACCTAATTCTCCTACTATATTTTTCAATTCAACCAGTGAGATCTTATCCCTATCACAATTGTCAAAATAGGTCATGTCCCCACCCTCATATTTTTTCATGTCCCACAAATTTACCACCTTGATAAACTGCAACAATAAATTTTATTGAATCCATATCTGATAAAAAAAGAAAAATATATAAATTATTAAAACCCTAATTTAAGTCAGAATCATCCAAATAAAAACCCTAAATTATGAACCCCTATTTGAAATTAAAATCTCCAATTAAAACCCTAAATTATAAACCTTTATTTAAAATTAAAACCCCCAATTAAAACCCTAAAATTGAAACCCTAATTTTGAAATTGAAACCCCAATTCAGACCCTAATTTTCAAACCTAATTCAGTAACCCTAATTTTAAATTAAACCCTAAATTCATAATCCCCAAACAGTTAATTTTTCAAATCAACAATTTAACCACCTTAATTTAAAAGACTAATTTAAAACCCTAATTATAAATCAATAGTTTAATCACCTCCGAACCTATTCATGAACAACCAAAATATAAAAATAAAAATAAACATTAAAAAAAGAAACAAATCCAATAGTTAGACTACATACCTTAAAGGACTTCTTTGGTCTCATTGTTTGATGAACCCTGCTTTCGGGACCACAATTAACTCATTTTGTGCAAGCGGATCACTTGGTTAATGTTCAGTAATCACAGAACTAAATATGTCTTTTTCTTTTATTGAATCATGAAAAATGTAAAAATACATGCATGCACAAAAATTTAAATACGAGAATTTAGAGAAAACATTTCAGTAAGAACACTTTATCACCCGGGAGTCCTTATAAGGACAAGATTAAATATGTCTGACAATTCAAATCGATTCCAATTTAGCTAAAAAAAAACAAAATACATAACTCAAATTTCAATTTCGAAACTATCAATCTTTTATAATTTTTCGCAAATTTTTTTGATTATTTCATAATTTTTTTACAATTTGATTTTTCATATTTTTTTAAGTTCTGACTTTAAAAAATAGATGATTTTAGTTACAAGAAGTTACAAGAGTCGTTTGATTATGCCTAAGTGGATCTTTGTTTTGGATAAAGCAAAACCCTCCCCTCCTAAACAGCCAACGAGTTACAGGTGCTAACCCCCTCCCCTTTGAGGTCTCTCGAACCTCCTTTATGTATCAAAATATAAACCAAAGCATTTCCAAATATCTTTTTGAAACTTGAATAATGCTTCTTCACCGGCCATTATGCTTAAAGAGGAGAAAATATTAGCCCTTTTATTGCTCACCTAGGTTGCGACAAATTTCATATATTTAGTATTAATAGGCTTAATCGTAGTAAAGTCAAATACGATGGCAGAGAAACAATTCTAGTAGAATTGGACGATAATTAAAACCAATTCCTGGTCATTGTCATGCATACTTTGCAATTCAAACCTAATCACATTGTACTTTCAAAGTATTCCAGCTAATACTAATAATTCGTTGGTGTAGTGAGAATGACACTAGAACCCCACACCAAATGTTCGGAGTTTTGGGAGTGGCAAAAAAGATATTGAAAGAGTCCCCTCCGAATGAGGACCAGAGAGTGATTTAATCTAAATTAATCAGAATGAAACTCTGAATACTAAATGATGGATCAAGTTTAGGATACACAAAAAAAAAAGTATTCCAGCTAACAAGGAAGGGGCTCATTGAAGCTGACTCAGATGGGTTGATTTTGCAAGGCCCAGTTCACTTCCCTTCACCAAAAAATGAATCGGCCCTGCCCTTTTGGGCCTCCAGTTGCAACAAAATCGGCCTGACCAATTCTTGAAATTGAAGGGTGGGAAAACAGAAGGGGCTTTACTCTCAGTCAAGTAGTTTTTGCAATTAAAGCTTGTTGCAATAATTTATAATTGATCAGTCAAGAGTGTAATAAGCAGCATTACTTAGCTTTGAAGGAAAAATAGATTTGCTTCATTAGTTTCATTGTGACAAAAGCAAATAATTAACCAATACCTAAATTAAGATCTCGATTTCAAATCTGTATATAGAGAAAATAGGTGCACATAAAATTTTCCCATCTAAAAACCCAACTCAATTTGGACTAGATTTAAAGTGATTATTAGATACTAATAGTTAATATAAAAAATAATAATAATAATTAAGTAGAGGAGTGGAAAGGGAAGTTTTATAATTGGGACTTCATCCAACCCATTTGAAAATGAGATTAAAAATCTCTTAACACTCCACAATTTTGTGGAAATACTTCATTCTTAAACAATTATGAAGTCAAATAATAGATCAGACGCAGTTTAGTGACACTAGCACTAATACTCATTGCATTGTATTCGTGAGAATACGAGTTTAAAGTATTGCAATGCTTGTACATTAGGAGCTGTGCTACAACGGTGGTATCACAACAAATTTGCATGGAGATGAATGGTTTGGAGCCTGCATATCCAGTGGAACTTGAGGTAATTTATTAAAAGAGTAATGGTTTGGGGAATTGGGTATGGACTGTTCACCAATTGAGTCATAGTCTAGAGCATCAATTGCTCTTTTGAGCAAGGACAAGGACTACTCTTGAGTTTCACACTCTCCATGGTATTGTTTATGAGTGCGGGCCGCTAACCAAATTTTGGGAGGAGGTTTGGGGTCACTCACGTGAATAGAAAGTCTAATGCCTTACAAATTTTACAAACATGGACCATCACCCTTTTAACTCAGTAGTACTAAGATTTCTTACCGGGTATGGGGTTTAAATTCTCATATTTTCCCTCCCATGTATGCAATATTTTTCCCCCGTTTTCGCATATAGACCACTAGTTCACTTTTTGGAGGGGGAAAAAAATAAAAAATAACAAACTTGCCCACTCTCTAGCTTTAGGCCGACCATTTTCGAAGATCCATCGGAGCAAATCAAACAGTTGCATGCTAAGGATCTATAAGGTTGTGGTCCCCTTGGGGCTGTATTTGTTTCGGCCCGTTCAGAACTAGAGAGAGAGAGAGAGAGAGAATTAGAGTATGTCCCGAAGGGACAGTTCAATGACGAAAGCCTTCTCTCCCGACTTCATAATTTGAGATTCAGTTTTTGTTGTAATTAAAAAAAAAAAAAAAAAGTATCATGGCCTTTGGGTCTGGAAGAAAAATGAAGGGCAATTAGTAAATATAATTGTGTGAAATCAAAGCCCAGCACAAATTTTTTTTTTTATTATTATTATTAGAGCTCAGCACAAATATTTCTGATTATAAAGACTCTCCCTCCTTCGACCTTTTTATTATTTATAGAGTTTTTAAAACCTTCATGTTAGTAGGTTACTATCCTACTTTGCTTATCACGCCACAAACCAATCAATCCATTAAACCCTAATGACAGAATATGCAATTAATCAAAGAATATAGAAAGCATCTAATTTATCTGAGTCAAAATTGAGAATAAAATAATTTATTTTTTTTCTTAAGAAAATGGTCTCATCAAGATGTTTGCTTTTTTTTTTTTGCCATTTTTCTTTTTAAAAGAAAAGGTAAAAAATCACAAGTTGCTTTGGTTTTAACCCTTTTTCCCAGCTCTTTCCTTTTGACTAGAAAGATCAGTCATGAGATTGACCATACCAATGGCCAAGGGGTAGTGTTTCGAATTATATACTAAGTTTTGCTTGCCCTAATATTTATTTTGTTTCTATTTATAAAAATAAATAGAAAAATGGGTGCCACTGATATCTAGATTTTGTCATATATTTTGTGTGCAAATTGATGGGAAAAAATAATTTATGTAAAATATTGTATTAAATTATCGAAATTAAAAAAACTTAATAAACTGAAATTAAAAATTTAGAACGAATCAAAAGTATACCTGATTCTATAGTCGAAAACTGAATAGAGTAAAATCCTAATATGGACAAAGTCTTGAGTTCGGCCTTCATCAGAGCAGAATCCTAGATATAGCCTTCTAGGTCAAATGTATCCTCACAGATTCTCTCTATATGACGGGAGTATAATAAAGAAAAATTATACATTGACTCGAAGACCATAACCCTATTTATAACTATAGGGATGACTTTAATTCCAAATTCATAACAGAATTTGTCTATTTAACTTATTTCAATTATTTACCGATTTCACATGAATTTAGATAACTTTCCAGCTATCCTTAAGTCATCTTTCGACAATCTCTATTTAACTCATCATAAATAGTAAATGTTCATTGGTATTTACACATTAATTTATTTTCATATCCTTTGAAATACTTAAATTCAATTTTGAAATTTTTTAAATTTATCATATCACTTTCATATGGACTTAATTTATGAGTTTAACAGTATACAATACATAATTATTTTAATATAAAAGCTCAATGTTGGATTAATAATCCAACAATCTCCCACTTGGACTATATATGAAACTTTATAATTATGTAGTTGCGAAACAACCGAATAAACTCAACTTTTCTTTCAATACTAAAATGTATCTACTACCAATCCCATCCATCAATCATATCAATTTAGAATCAAGGCAATTTCTGTTACATTTTTTTCGTAACTCAACCCTCAATGATCATGTAAATCGATATAACCAAATGACATAGATCATGATATGGATGCATAGTATGGAAATGTCATGTAATATGATCTTTAACATATCTATTTCTAACAGTTCTCTTTAGTGAGATCAACCATACTCAATATCAGAGTGTGATTCAAAACTAAATCCTTATTTTTGCGAAAAATAATTTCAAAATACCTTAAACTGAAATAATCGAAAATATTTATATTAGATCAACATCTAAAATTACAAACTCTCACTGAAACTGAATATTTTGAAATGATATGATACTTATATGAGTAGTATGCACATGAACCTTTTAGGTACCAATCTCTTAGTAAATGGATCCGTAATTTTGGAGTTTGTAACAATGTACTCTATAAACAAATAATCACTCTGAATCATTTTCTTAAATGGAATATAAGGCTGTCAAACTACTTTCACACAATAATCTGAATGGTCTATCAATGTCATCTACTATTCATAGTTCTATAACAAAAGTTCATTGTCATATTCCATAATTTGATATCTTATAACATGCTATGAATTCCACTGCATGATGGAAAAGGCTATAAGAGACTATTTAACATTCTTTCAAAAATTGTTCATCCAGTTAGCATGCAGCATGTTGTAACCTTCATGTCGATTTGGCATCCCACAAAATCGGAATCAGTATACCGAATGATCTCAAACTGATCTGATTTCCAATATGTAAGCATTTTCCCTTCTGTTCTCTGTAAGCATTGCAAAACTCATTTATCTACTTTCAAATACTCTATTCCCAAAATTACTTAAATTTCTGCTCAACATTTCTATAATATACGCAATATCTAAATGTATACATATCTAAACATACATTAAACTCCATACTGTTGATGCATAAGAAATCTTATGTATTTTTCTATATTTAAGGTCATTCTTGAAATACAGATAGAGACTAAACTTATACTTACTCCTACAAACTTGTGATATCCATAATTATCAACCAAATTTCATTTCAAAACCAATAAGATAAAGATTTGATGAAATTTGTAATATTATTGTTGGGACGCCAGTATGAATTTTATCTCTTTCTTTACGATATCGGTTCTGGAAGTGATTGAGTTTGTTCTTTCGAAATGGAGAATTCTCCAACATTGTCTAATAACACTTGTGAAAATATTAACATATTTCTCTTAGAAGACAATACCTTTAACCATATCTCTTCTCGCAAACTCAACTTTCTCAAAGAATCGGACACTTCTCAACTCAAACAAGATCTTATTTGTGAAATCATAAATTTAATACCCCTTAAATTTTTTCAGAGTAGCCTACTAATCAACTAACCATCCTGATGTCTAATTTTATTTTATTAGATCTAATAGAGCTAATCTTAGTTGAACAACCCCAAACGTTTAGATATTTTAAACTAGCAAGTGTGCCAATTCAAAGTTCTTATAAAGTTTCGATAGTTGCCTTAGTGGGAAATTATGTGATTGAGACATATCATGAATAATTGTCTCTATAAACGTGATAAAATATTTTTGACCATTTTAAAAACCAAAAGGAATGACCCATAGATATCTGTATATATCAGTTCTAAGATGTTTGAATTCCTGTTGGCTTTAATCTCCGTTTATTGGTTTGTTTTCCCTTTATTCAATTTACACAAATATCAAAATCTGTGAAATTAAGGGTATCAAGAACTTCTTCTAATACAAGTCTCCATATTCTTCATTTGGAGATATTACCTAATTTCTTATGCCATAATAGAGAGAAATTCCTACTAGTTAACTTAAGTATTATATTGCATTGATTCATTAAATGAAAAACTATATCAAAATAATATAGATTATCAAATCCTGATTGATAACCGAAACCAATCTATTTGGATTCAAGAAACCAACCAACTTTTCCATTTCTAAAACAATAGGTAAAACATGATATGTCTAACATAAAAATAGAAATTAAATTCTATCTAAACGACGGAACAATAAAAGTTTCATTAAAATCCAAATAGAAATTGATTTTTAATGAAAATCTAAACCTTCCTATTATTATAACTGAAACTTTATTGTCATCACCCACGTAAATGTATCTTTCACCATCAATTGGCAATCGACAATTTAAGAAATCCTGTATAAACACACTAATATGAATAGTCACAACGAAACCTGACCACAAAGTGTATCCTGATACCGAAATTAAGTTAACTTCAGAACAAACCTAACTAAAAAATATACCTTTCTTATCACGCCGAGCGTAGTAGTTGATACATTCTCTTTTTCTTGTACCCTTTAGCACCACAGAAGAAGTAACTATTCTTTTTCAATTCAATCGGTATCTTTTGTTGCTTCTTTTGTAATATTGTACCTGCAGTATTTTTATCCTGCTTCTTTTTCTTTTCTTTCCTTTTGTCCTTAGTAGTCAAGGGTTCTTAACCATCATACCGTATGGAGATAAAATTTGTCAAAAGTGTACCAGTAACCATTTCATTCTTGACAGATCATTTCTCAATATCCATAAAAAAAGATTTAATTATCATAACTGACTTACATATAATGCCTCTGAATATTTCTGAGATGGCTCACTTTATCATCATTAGACACATGCGATTCAACATTCACACCTTTCTTTCTCCCTATTTTCAAAGGTATTCTTATTTGTAAGTGGTGGAGAGAATCGGTCTTTAATGCAAGATTTAAATCTAAATTTGAAATTCGAGCTATTCAAGTTAAAAATCAACTTGAGTTAGACATTAATGTTGAATATTAACCGTTAAACAGAGAACAGTAATCCATATATTCTCACATGGAACTTTAAAAATAAATAAATTCAAATATAAGTAATTCTCATCACAAGAAACGGTCACTCCATTAACATTTCATGTTTAGATAAAATAATTAACTAGTAAGTGGTATCTTGGCATAGTAATCAAATACTAACAATAAGAACATGTCAACCAATTATCTTCTTTTTGGACTGATGAATTGGTTACATATAAAAACTGAATAATTGTTACACATTTATTACCACAATACGTACATAAAATACCATTAAATACAGATATTTCTTTGGGCCGATAGGTAGTCACATCAATTGTATACATATAACTTCTTATATACAAAATAAATTAATTTTCATGATAGAGGTCACTTTGGTGATATATTATTTCAATTAATTCATTTCAAGATATATACCATAGGCGTAATAATTAAACGTTGACAATAAAAAAAAATATGTCAACCAATTATCTTCTTTTAGGCCGATGAATTGATCACATGTAAAGCCAGATAATTATCACGCATTTATTACCATAGGGTGTACATACAATTCTATCAAGTATAGATTTTCTTTTGGGTCGATATGTACTTACATGAATTGCATGTATAACTTTTTATATCTCAAAATAAATTAATTTTCACAATAGAAGTCATTTTGAAAACTTGTTGTTTCAATTAATTTATCTCGAGATATATACAAAACCATACTCATATTTAAATCATATCCATAATTGAAAATATTCCAATTTTATCCTGATGGGCTCAATTTTTTGAAAATTTGACTATTTAAAAGCCAATCTTATCAATCTTCAATCTTAAATTTGGGCCTATAAAAAACCCAATTTACCAAATATGCCTCATTTATCTTTCTTTTCCGTTCCTATACTTTCGTTGTCGGTATAAAACCAAAATCTTCATCCATTGTCGACAACTGATCCAAAACTTGACCAATTCTCGTTCTGTAACAGAGGGCACTAGAAAAGTTTTCAGATAGGTGATGAGTTCATTTAGAATCATTTAAAAACCAGTATGTTTTAGAATTATCCATGTCTTGTTAACAGAATTTTCGTAAATATGTCATACAATCGCATACTAAAAAATTGACTAATTTTAAATATAAAATAGATATTGTAGAATAATAAAGATAAAAAATGAGTTTAATTGAGTCCAATGAATTCCAATACCTTTACACCCAGAGTTGGGTCTGTTTGGACCTAAAAATGCCTATAAAATCCTCTTTTTCTTAAAAAAAAAAATATTTATCCTTTTATGATATATATTTGCAATAAAAGAAAAATTTTATTTTATTGGAATCTGAAAAGTTTTCTTCTAAAATTGGAAAATCAAATCTTATAAAAAAAAATTAAAATTTTAAAGTTTTCTTATTTTTTTAAAAAACAAAAAAAAAATTCTTAATTGCAATTTATTTTCTAAAATTGGAAAGTCAACCTTTAAAAACAAAAGGAAATTGAAATCTGAAAAAATTTTTTTCCCCAAAACTGGAAATTTTCTTAATTGTAATTTCTTTTCTAAAATTGGGATATCATTCTTTAAAAAAAGAAATTAAAATCTGAAAATTTCATATTTTTTATGTTTCCCAAAACAAAAAGTTTCATTAAATTTTTTTTATTGAATAACTTTATTCTAAAATTGGGAAGTCAGGTCTTTAAAAAGGAAAAGTTGAAATCTAAAAGATTCCTTTTTTTAAATTTCAAAATATTTTTTAAAACTGAAAGTTTTTCAAAAAAATCCTTGAATTCAGAAATTTCTTAAAAAAGACCAAATTTTAACAAACTTTTTAAAACCGAAATTTTTTCAAAAATAGATTTACAGTTCCTTAGGAAATTTATTATAAAAATGATACACAAAAAGAAAGAAAGTTCAAAAAAAAAGATCTTTGACTATCACCCTTTACTTAGAAGAAAGTTCATTGCATAAAAAAAGAGTAAGTTTTAAAAATAACAAATTAGATATTTCAATCTTTTTTTTTTTAAGTTTCAAACACTAAAAAAAAATTGCACAAAACCACATTTTTCCTCTTAAAATATCCACGTTTTCAAACATTCTTAAAAGTGACTTTTTCATTTTTTTTGGGATTTTTTTTTTTTGAACTCCAAGAAGATACTTTTCTTTAAAAAATAAAAAAATAAAAAAATTGGCTCAAATATATATATAAACACCAGATGTTGATTTTAACAAAAACTAAAAGTCGACTTTAATGAAAACTTAATGTTGACTTTGATGAAAACTGAATGTCGAATTAACAAAAACTTGCTAGAAATTTTTTATAATTATTATTGAAATCCACATCCAAAATTATTAAATTT
This sequence comes from Dillenia turbinata, assembly GCA_037126225.1. Classification (NCBI taxonomy): domain Eukaryota; kingdom Viridiplantae; phylum Streptophyta; class Magnoliopsida; order Dilleniales; family Dilleniaceae; genus Dillenia; species Dillenia turbinata. The sequence continues at coordinate 9,194,839 of JBAMMX010000021.1, read as the reverse complement.
TTTTTTTTGAAAATTGAAATATCCATAAAGTCATACATATTCTTAAAAATTCACACATTATCAAAATCATAAAAATCTTAAAATATGCAGAAAAACAAATTCCAATGACTCAAGCATAAGTAGCTTTGATACCATTTATTAAAAAAATAACTTTATGTAAAATCTTGTCAAATATCGTATTAAATTATTAAAATTAAAAAACTTAATAAACTTAAATTAAAAACTTAAATCAAATTGAAAGTATACATAATTCTATAGTTGAAAATTGAATAGAGTAAAATTCTAATCTGGATAAAGTCTTGAGTTTGACTTTCGTCGGAACAGAATTCTAAGTACGACATTCCAGATCAAATACATTCTCACATATTCTCTCTATATGATGGAGGTATTAAAGAGAAGAGTGATATATTGGCCCGAGAACTATAATCTTATTTATAGTTGTAAGAATGACATTACTTCCAAATTCATAACAGAATTTATCAATTTAACTTATTCCAATTATTTTATCGAATTCACATGAATTTAAGTAACTATCCAGCTATCCTTAAGTCATCTTTTAACATTCTCTATTTAACTCATCATAAATCATAAATATCCATTGGTATCACATATTAATTAATTTTCATATCTTTTGAAATAGTTAAACTCAATTATGAAAATTTTTAAATTTACCAGATCATTCTCATATGGGTTTAACTTATGAGTTTGACAATATGCAATATATAATTATTTTAATATATAAACACAATATTAAATTAATGATCCAACACAAATGGATACCATCACTCTAGGAGATCTTCTGGATTCTACCCCCAAATGGCATATGATGGGACGTGACCCAAAAGCCCAAACCAAAAGAGTCGATTCTCAAAAAAGTCCACAAGGGCACTCACGAACCTGTATCTGACAATCGTCACAATAATCTAATGAAGGGGCTCAGTCGCCCAAATCAATCTACCGAAGGGTCTCGGTCGCCCGAACCTCCCGAACGACAAGACCTCAGTCACCCAGATCACCGAACGAAACTCACTGAGTGAAGGCAGTCGCCCCGATCGGGCAAGCAAATGGCAGCCTACTAATCGAACAAGTCCCGATTGACCCTTTATCGGTCGAGCGACCAAACAGCATGCTGCACCCCTAACGATTCTAAAGGAAGACCAGAATTTCCTTAACTTCAGTATCATATTTCATAACGACAAATCCTGAATCTTTCAAATAAGGAAAACACCCTTCTTCAAAATGGTAATTCCCCCCATAAATGAGGATCGTAATCAACTTATAATATTTATCTCTGAAATTCCCGGATCAGTTCGATAAGAAAAGTAGGGTTGGAGTCCCCAGCGGCGCACGTCTCTCAGTGGTATAAGTTATCCCAAAAACTCTCAGAACAAGATATGCTCTCTAGGCCTAACACTCTGGGCACACTGATCACAGGGAACAATCTTTCCTCGACTCTAGTCTGTTTCTTTCAATCGAAAACCACTCTTTACTGATTTGAGCATCAGAACCTCCCCGTCGAAGTACCCTCTGGCGGTTTTTGCAGGTGTATCCACCTATTGACGGCTACTGCTCGAATCAAGAATGAGTTAGTATATGTAGAGTCATAACTCACCTTTAACAGCATCTTTTGCAATTGTTGTGATGCTGTCAATTAAATCATGCAGGCCTTGTTTCTGTCTCGTGGCATCCTACGACTACATGGTAATTTCTATTTTTTTTTTTTTTTGGTGAAAGACATGAACATAGTAATTTCTATGAAAGAAAAGGGAGGAGATGGGGCCATGAAAGGACCAATTTTTTAAATCATAATTTGATAGTGTAGAGTGAAATCTAAGATACAAATTCAGTCATTGAGCTATATGAGATGAGCTTCACTTGTTGTCCATCCCTTGTTTCTTCTTTTTTAAAATTGATCAATGTACCTTGTTAGGAAATTGCACGGAGTATGGGTCCCTCCTTATGCAATATCCGTATCACTTAGCTTGTAATCCAAAGAAAATAATTTTTTAGCTTTGAAAAATATAAGAAATTTCATCAGAAAACTTACTACGTTATCAATATATCTCAAAAATGAATGACAAAATTTCATCGGAATTTTATCAGAAAATTTAAAATTATAATTGAGGAAAGTCGGATATGAAAGTAATAAGTTAACATAAAAATAATATCTCGGTTTACGAGGTTAAAATTGCTAACATCTGTTTTCATTTTGAGAAATTGTAATCTTGGCATGCCTCGTGTAACGAGGTTAATTGCAAGTAATACGTAAAAATCACAATGATATATAGTTTGCTCAACAATAAAAGAAATAAAATTTTGCAAATTCCCATTGCTTCAATCCCTAACAATCTTTTTGGATGGAGAATTTTGATAGAAAATAAAAAAAAAAATGAAAGGTTTTTAAACAACTTACTCACATTTGACAAAACAATTAATTGGATACGAGGGAAATGGATGGTTTCAATAAGACTCTCCAAATTTAATTTTTTAATTCTACCAAATCGATAGATTTTGGATAAAAATGATTTCTTTTTAAAATTATAAATATTAAATTTACTTTTATTTCTTTTTTTCAAAACTTTAATAATAAACAGAAATAATAAAACAATAAATTTACATACCTTTTAATTATATTCCCTCCCTTTCTCTCATCTTTTTTATTTTACTTTTTTTTTCTTTCCTCACATTTATTGTTACCAACCTTGATTCTCCATTTCCTATCTTTTTCCTCCCATTCATTTACCTCTCTTTCCCATAAAATTGCCAAATACACCGATCTCAAAGACCTAAAATTAAATAAGAACCCAAGATTATGCTTAAGAATTTAAGCTATATTATATTTCTCTATGTCTTTGTCTATAGCAATTGGATCTCCACAACACTAACGTGCGCGCGTGCACATCTCAGCCCTTGAAACCAAGGAAGGTACCAAAGCCAAACTACCAACAAGATGTGAAAAAATGAGCCCTCCCCACCAACTCAACTTCCATGTGACTCATTACTTAAATCCACAATTTGCCCTCCGCGGCAATTTAGCAAGGACTTGTGTCCCTCAACTGGTACCCTACAATAAGTAAAAATTCCCACTTTTTGACTAAAAGGGTCTCAGGTTGGGCTCACAAGGCATAAAGATTAGGCGCCACATTTGTTGGACATTAATCAATATTGCACATGGGGCGTGCACCAGATACCATTATTTGACTACCCCACGCCCCCTTTTCGATTCCCTCAATCCCCGCATAATAGCTCGGGCACACTTTGTCAATGAGAGAGAGAGAGGGTACCCTCTATAAAGGACTTAGAGCTCATAAATTTTGGGAACACCCAAAGAAACACCATTTCTCTTTTATTTCGTCTATGTTCAATATGGCATCATCTACAACACACCTCATCTTTGCCTGCCTTCTTGTGATTTTCTCCTGTTCTCTCCAAATTCAAGCTAGAGAAAGCAAATTTTTTAGCAAGTTCTCTCGTGATAATGGTGACAAAGTCGAGTACACTAATATCAAGGAAAACGAGATAGCACTAACACCAGTTTCAGCGCCAGCATTAACACCTGAGGTGGCTTCCTCTATGACCGAACGCGGCTTTGGGCTATATGGTCACGAGACAACTGAATTTCACGATACAACCAAAGGCACAAGCACGAGGAGTGATAAGAACTACGAAAATGAACTCTTAGACGAAGAGATCAACTCTGAAAGTCATAAAGAAGAAGAGAAGACAACTTACCATTCCTATAGCTATGACAACAACAAGAAGAATGGTTACACAAGTGAAGGCTACAAAGTAAATGGCCATACTAATGAGTATTACAATGGCAAGGATGAGTATGAAATTGAGAAGCAAGGGATAAGCGACACAAGATTCTTGGAGAATGGTAGGTATTTCTATGATCTTGATAATGAAGGAACTAGTAGCAGCAATGGTGAGAAATCTAATAATGTGAAAAATGAGAATTATTATTATGACAATGGTGAAAAGAAGAACCCTAATTATGTGAAAAATGAGAATTATTATCATGGCAATGGTGACAAAAACTCTAATTACGAGAAGAACGAGAACTATTATGTCCATGGCGGGGAGGAGAACTCTGATATTGTGAAGAATGAGAATTATTATTACGGTGGTAAGAGTGAGAAGAATTATATGGGGTTCAACTCCATGGAAGAGAGCCAAAACCAAGAGCAATACGAAGAGAACCGGAACGAAGAAGGGTACCAAGAGAACCAGGAGTATATTCCATGAACAATTAATGGGGTGTCATTTAATTAATCATAGGAGAAAAAAGAGTGCATGAGAGAGAAAGGGAAAGGTCAAAGTATAATGTTTAAACAGTTGTGTTCTATATTTTAATTTATTTTTAGTTTGTAATCTTGTGAAATGCAACCTTGCAAATGAAAATGGTTGATTACATTGTTAGAGATTTTGGCAATTTGGGTTGAAAACTTGTGAGTTGTTTAGGATTTGAAAGGGAAAGTGAGCCCAGTTACCTCCTTCGCTGCTATTTGTGGTGCACACCGGTGAGCTATGTAAATCCTATATAGCAGCCAACGAAATGGAACAAATTCTACTAAAGATTTGGGTTTAATAAAATGAAATATTAGATCACTTAATCAAATATCAAATTTAATAAGAATGAAAAAAATTATGTTAAAAGAGTCGTCCCCTAAAGAAGAACTCACAGATGTCCAAACCAGATTCATTGGAGTATTGTTCCGAATACCGAAGATCTGGTAAAAGAATGAAGCTAATTCTAAAATGGTCCTCTGCATTATTCGGTAAAAGAAAAATATGTGTGTGTGTGTATGAAATAAATATACTATAACTCTCCTAATATGTTTTTAACCTTTTCCTTTTTTGTTGAATCCAAGTAAATAAATAAATAATGGTGACCGAGACCCCGCATGGTGATCAAGCACATTTTGTACACTATCGTTTTAAAGTCAGACTATATCACAAATCAAATTCATCAAAATTCTAAAAAGAAAGAACAATGAAATCATTCTATCTTTTTTCTCTTTTTTTTCTTTATTTTCCATTTAATGGAGGCATAGGAAAATGATAGCTAGTAAGGTTACTTAAAAAACCCAATTTAGCAATACGGGATGGGATGTGATTGGTATGATAATGTCACCAAAAGCAACAAAAAGTAAAAGTAAAATAAAACCAAATGGGGGGCATTGATGTCCCCAAGGAAATCATGTGATTCATCCTACTTTTGCAATATATTGCATTGTCCCTTGCCTAATGGCCAAGTAATTTCGATTTGCTTTTGAATTGGTTTTTGTTTAACCAGCCCGGGGACGGTTGATCATGATTTTTGTATAAACCAATAAATAAATTTTTATATAAAAATTTTCGGATCGAGATTAGGTTAAAATCATTTATCTCCTTCAAATGATTGAGTATCCTAAACTGAGAAAATATTACAAAATTGGATCATCTCCTATTGTTCACAATCTAAATACCATAACGGTGTAAAATAATCAAAAAAAATTAAACCCTCTCTATGCTTTCTAACAAATATGTGAGAAAGATGCTCTCATTTACTGTTCCATTTCCCACTCTCAAGAATGGCATGGTGTTCAATTCATCTTGTTCTTCGTCACTTTCCAAGAGAGAGGAAAATTTCTCATTTTCAAAATTGTGAAAAAACAATTATACAAGAGAGGGGAGTTTCATAGGGAGTTGAGGTTTAGGGGGTGGTTATCAAAAACCACCCCAACCCCCTTTTTCAAATTCAAAATAAATGAGGGGTAGGCTTATCCTTATGGACGGACCCCGATACTCCAACATCTTTCACTCGCATATGAGGGTTAAATTCGTACATAATGTGATCATATTATCAAACACCAGTTTTATACAGGCAAGAGGACCGTGTGACCTGCGAGAATACCAAGAGTTCTAGAACTACACATCGGTTAAGTATATATAACAGCTCATCGTCAATATGGTAATGAGGATATCGTATCTCATTATATCCCAAACCTCTTTTTACTCGACATAGTCAATGTATCTCTCATCCCTTAAAATAATATAAGAGCATACTTGACTCAAATCTAATCATATATTCACAATTACGTCTTCAAATACTAAGTCATAAATATAATTGATCGACCAGTGAATACAGAGTAATGTATCGATCAAAGACAGTATTCATTTCATATTACTAATTTTCAACTTTATTTTAACTGATTTCCTAGATATGCACCGCCAAACCGAATCATCCATAACTTTTTGGTGACACACTAAAGTAGCAATACTAAAATAAAATTTCAAGAGACAAACAAAAGTTTTAAAAGTATAAATTGAGATTAAATATAAATCTCAAGTCTCACGTAATGAGATGGACATAATGAAATGAAGAGAGAAGTACCATCTCATTATTCATATGATCACATAAGCATACGTGGTATGAAACATATGTTACGATACTTTCCTTTCCATTTGGAACCGTATGTTTTCTTTTCTAAAATAACGTATCCAAGTATACACAAAACTTGGTCTGATTTTTTCTTTTTACAATTCCTTCAAAATTTCACAATATAAAAAAAAAAAAAAAAAAAAAAAAAAAAAAAAAAACTCACACCTAACTATTTGACAAGTTTAATGGATTATGGAGAATCCAATTCGATTACTATATGTATAGTATATTTAACCGGTAATCTCATTTTAGTACTTAACCAAGGTGGTTTATATGTATGTTAATCCACCACAAATTAACACACCTTAACTCTACATGTCACACAAACACTAGATGCGATTGCTCATGTAAGAGAGTCAATCTCAAAACTTGTCCGACATATTTTTAATTCTAAACACAAAAATTTTAAATATAAAAATAATTTAAATGTCATCGAATATGAGTATCACATCATATATACTTTCTGTGTATAATTACAATCACAATTACAGTAACAAATACTATCACAATCTATGCAAATCAAGTCCTTTAACATGTCTCACAAATATGTCTTTAGGTATTGGCCTCCGAAAAAAAACAAACCACCACCAAAGGCACAGATCATATATGAATGTCATTTCCCTCTTTTCAATGATGTCTCTGACAAAATTGATTTTTGTATTTATATTTAGTTTTTTCATCATCTTTGGAGTCTCTTGTGTAAGTAATAATTGACCAGTTCTCATAATGAATTATCAAACTCTCACTGAATTATTTACTATTCTCAAATATTGCAACATCCACTTAACCAAACTCATTTTTTGAATTGTGGAAGTATTGACCACAAATTCTGCTTCTATTATAGAAAGCAATACACAGATTTGTTTCTTACTACTTCATGAGATGGCACCATCTCTGAGTAAAAAAACATAACCAAAGGTAGATTTTCTCACATCCAAATTACCTCCTCAATCAACATTGGTGTATCCTTTCAATACTATATCATTTCCTTAATAATAAGGAAAATAATCTATAGTTCCGCTCAAATATCCCTATATCCTTTTCATAACAATTTAATCACTCTTCCTACATTGGATAGATACATACCGATCAAACCTCATAGCATGACAAATATCGGAATGAGTACATATCATAGCGTATTTCAAATTCTCAACTGTACTAAAATATGGTATTTCGAACATTTTATATATTCATTAGGAGTTCTAGAGCATATGTCATCTTTTGAACTATCACCTATAGTCACAGGAGTATCAGCGGATTTGTAGTCTTTTAAACTGAATCATTCCAAAATCTTTATAATATAAGACTTTTGAGATAATTTTTATAATCTTCTAGAGCGATTTCTTTGGGATTCAATTTCTAATCTGTCTCACACATATCCTTCATCTTTAAAAAATGAAGAATAACCATTTTAAGTTTTGAAATATATACTCCTTATATTCACAGACAATAATATGTCCTTAATATATAAGAATAAAATTACAAACTTGTCGTTTGACTTTTCAAATAGAAATAATGATTTTCATCTATCATAATGAAATTATAAAAGATCACATCTTTGTGAAATTTTAAATACCATTATTTTGAAAACTGCCTAAGGCCATAAATTGATCTACTCAATTTACTAATTCTGTCTTCCTAATCTTTAATGACAAAAATCTCTAGTTGTGCTATATAAATATCTTCCTCAAGTTCACCACCAAGGAAGATAATTTTAACATCTATCTGACGTAATCCCAAATCCAAATTGGCCACTATTGCCAACTATACGTGTATAGAGATAAATCTCACTACTAGAAAAAAAAAATTTCCTCATAATCAACACTCTTTTATTGAATATAACCTTTTGCTACCGGTTAATTTTTTAACCTCTCAATAGTTCTATCTGCACTACACTTGATTTTGAAAAACCAGTTGTTCTCAATAACGTTGCGCCTTGATAGAAGTTCAACCAAATTTCCAAATATGGTTACACTTTATTGACTTCTATTCTTTCTTCCGTTACCTTTTCCATTCACTCTTGGTGGGACAAGATAGAGTCTCATATACATTCTAAAACTCTTCTTCATCTTTTGAAAAAATAATAAATGCGTGTCTTTCAATCTCCAAGTGATGCTTAGGCACGATTTTCCTAACACTTTTCTGAGTCTATAATTTAGTTGGATCACTAAAATTTAAATCTCTCTCACTGGGATCAGCACCATTTTAATAATCCACAATAGACAAAGCTATCATTTGAATTAATTAATTCAAATAACAGCTCTATGTCTTTCACGTCATCTCTGTTAGAAAAATCATTCTCCAGAAATATGATATTTGTGATGTAATTTTTACTATAATACCATCTTCTTATTTACAAATAAATATTTAACTTTTAAACTAGTCAGAGTATCTAATAAAGATAATCTTACTTCTATAGGGACCTAATTTTCTAAATTTATTGAAAAAATCTCTAATACAAATTATCAATCCCCAAGATCTGAAGTTACTAAGAACAACTCTCTATCAATCCAAAATCTATGTCATGTTATTGATATTTTCTATGAAGACACTTTGTTTAAAATATATATAGGTCGCAGTTAAAAAGGTATTTTCAAAAAAAAAAAATCAACAAGTTAACATGCGTCATCATGGATTTTGTCAAATCCAACAATGTTTTATTTCTTTTCACTATAACACCACTCTACTCAAGTGTATTAGGAATGGTCGAATGTTGATTTATGCCTCTTTCATTACTCAGATCTTTAAATTGATCCAATTGATATTCATGCTATCTATCCATTTAATTCTATATCTCACTCATATAATGTTTAAACCACTCAAGTGCTTCAAACTTATAAAAAATCAAATAGATATGGTCAAACGCGTGAAATCATTAATAAACTTAATGTAATACGAAGTTATATGTCTGAATTTTACATTTATTGGATTACGAATATCTTAATAGATTAAACATAATGGAAATTTAGCCCATATACCTTTTCCAAATGGTTTTCTCGTCATTTTGCTGACAAGACAATATTTACACGTTGGTAAATCAATTTTTGTAAGTGAACCCAACAGTTCTACTCTCGCTAGTTGATTCTTCCTGTTTTATCCTAATATAACCAAATCTATCTTATCATGTCACATTGTCAGTATTTGTAAAATGATAAAACCATTTACAAGTTGTCCAGAGCCAATATATATGTCGTTCAAATACAAATCAATCATATATTTCTAAAAGTTTAAATCATAGTCAAATTTCAAAAGAATAAGAATAGATAGAATTCCGTCAAATTTCTAAGATATAGAGAACAATATACAAAATGAGAGTTCGACCACTTCATAATTCCAATTTTTAAATGCCAACTTCTCTAACATTCACTCTTGCATCAACGAAAACTCACAAATATCTCTCTGTCTATTCTTATATCTTGGGGTTATTCTTTTGTGATCCTTCTATAATCTCTTTCCTTTCTTGGTTTTGTTATAACTCCTCTAACGCTTAGAGTCCAAAATTCTCTTAGAACTAGATTCTACAACAAAAGCATCAACTATGAATCTTGCAACACCAAATTGCTCATCCTAAACTTGACGTGGTGAGCATTGTTCGAGAAAGTCTTCACACTATTATTGTGAATCAAACTAACTTTTAGATACTCCCAATTGGCAGGAAGGAATCGTGTCAAGATTTGAACTTTCTGTCCATTGGAAAGAACATGACCAGTTGACTCCCACTCTCTAATCATACTAGACATAACCCTCAAAAACCATTTAATACTATGATCATTTCAGTATTTATAGATATCAAATTTCATGGTCAACTATCTAAAATGAGTCATTAGTACCTTTATATTTCTTTTTGAGATACACCTTAATATCATGAGCAGTGAAAATATTGCTTATACTCAGGTATCATGTATTTAATGACAAAGCTAACTAAAATCTCTCAAATAGTGGAATCTATCATTTTTCACACATAGTTAACATCTAATTCTCTCTTTTACAGGGCAGCATTATCCACTTCAGGGTACTACATGACATACTTGATACCTTTCAAAACATCACATTCTTTTAACACGTTTTACATTTTATGGCATCATATTTCATGATTGTCGCCATTCAAATCGTTACTTATATTCAAGTCTCTAATAGATTTCAATGTTATAGTTTAGGATTTCTAAGAGAGTAGACATATATACTAATGTTCACATCATACACGTAATTTTGTAATTCAAGATTAACATCCATGATAGGTTAACATCAGGTATAGAATCGAAAGTTCACTAGATTCTCGATCATCATCTATAGTCCTAATGTATCACTATCACGAATTTAATTTAAAATTACAAAATTCTATAAATTTTAGATGAAAATTACTCAAATTCTTCCAATATAAAATCTCTCATTTAAATACACAAAGTATTTAAATGATTTTAATTTTGGATGAGAATTATTCAAATTCCACAAATCTAAAATTCTTTTCAAAGTACCCTAATTTTCTTTTGCATGCATGATCATATAAAAAAATATCAAATATTCTCAATCATATTCTCAATAGAAGCTTCATATAAAAAATAAAAATAAAAGTTTCTAGTATATGATCATATTTTGAACAACCAACCATAGTAAGCAAAAGAAAACATGCAAATTTATTATTTCAATTCATAATATGTTCATTTGAGTAATCACAATCTTCATTCCTTTGGATTGTCTATCCTTAGGAGAAAAAAAAACTCCTTATAGCACGTGGGGTAGTACTATCTATACTATAGGATAGTTTTTTTTTTATTTGGATCTCCAGATTCTTAACCCTCCATATTTTTATTAATATGGATTTCACATTGTCAAGAATCACATTTTCTCTCTCGGCAATCATCTCATCAACCATGATATCCTAATAAAGAGTCAAAATATTTCTTAAAATATATACGTCATTCTCTCAAAAGTAATGACCTAATTCGAGAAGATTCTGATGTTATGATTTCATGATTTCTAAAAAATTCGATAAAACATGAGTTGGGTTTATCAAAATTTGACCCAACCTCATCATTCACTGTAAACTTTAATACTTTAACTCTCTGCCCGAGAACTCTAACATTTTGTCCTAACATTACCATTACTCTAAAAAACAAGTACAATATTAAATTAGACACTAAATCAACCATAATATTATAATAAATTTTAAAATTATTTATTTCAAATAATATACTTAATTTCTAAACAATTTTATATTGAAAAACAAATTTTTTCATAGATAAAAGGAGAGCATAAAATTAAAAATGAGTGTAAACAATTTACACTCAGTTAATCAAAATTTAAAAAAAAAAAAATTTTCTACTCCAATAAAAATTTTTCAGAATTTTCTACGCCGAAAGACAATTTTTCTATAATTTTCTAACAATTTATTGATTGTAAATCAATAAATAATAATTTTTCAATTCCATAAAATACATTATAATTCACCAAAAAATCAAAATGATTTTTCAGACTCATATAAAAATTTTTAAAATTTTCCGGATTGAAAAAATTTTTTCTTATAATTTTTTAAAATTTTATTGATTTAATAATCAATAAAAATTATTTTTCAACTCGAAAAATTAAATTTTAAATCACAAAAAAATAAAAGAAATAAAATATTTATTTCAATAAAAATTCCAACAGAGAATAGTGCTTCACACACCTTCACACGCCACAAGGGATGGCAATGCAAAAAATAAAACAAAATAGCCATACTCACGCACCATCGCCGATGCGTGAGCCTCACGCGCCACCTTCCTGACTGCGGATGATCACGAAATTTTGGTTATCCCTCGATTTTCATTATTTCTAAGTTTAATGGTGATTTTGAATTTTAGTTCGATATCTCTAGTATGGTGTTTAGGATTTACGCGCCACTGCCAAGAGTAAGAATGATCATTTTTACTATTCATCTTCTTCTTCAATTTTTTTGTTTTTCGACTCAAATTTTGAATGGTCATATTTCTCTCAATTCTTAACTATTTTTTTATGATTTTTATAAAAGGTTGAAAAACATTTTTCGAGAGAAATCTAACCATATAAATTTCATGTTATAAAACACAATATTCTAAAAGTTACAAATACATCAAGTTTTGGTTACGGTCTGTTATATCTTTTAATGTACTGATCAGATGCGTGTCTAGTTTTGCAGATTTGATCATTATATCATAAGCTATAAAATTGAGAGCATTCTGATAAACTAATTTCAAGTTACCATTAATAAACCTTGAAAATTATTCTAAACATTTTTCATTTTCAATACTCCGTAAAGGGACAGAAAATACCCTAAATGGCTCTGATACCAACGATGATTTTCATACAAACCAATAAACAAATTTTTATATAGAAATTTCCGAATCAAGATTAGATTAGAATCACTTATCTTTTTTTGATGATTGGGTATCCTAAACTAAGATGGTGTCACAAAATTGGATCACTCTCTATTATTCACAATCCAAATGTCACAACGGTGTAGAATTGAAATTATGAATCCAAAGCTCAATGAGTGCAAGAAGGAAGAAAAAAGAAAGAAACAAACAAAAAAATAGAGATTTGAGCCCCGGACAGGTGGGATTTGAATCATAAATGGTTGTGCGACTAAAATTATTTTTTTCTTTTTGAAATTTCTATTTTAAAAATTAAGTTTTCAAATTACATTCTTTTTTAAATATGAGAAATTCTATTTCAATAAGTAGTTTTTAAGATATTAAGTTATCTCTCAATACCTTTATGCAGTTACAAGAGAATTCTTACAACTCCAAATCTTGCTTGATTTTGGACAAGAATTAAAATGGTTTGAGCTGTTCTCAGAGAAGAGTCCAATGGCATAAGCCCCCTCCTCCAACCTTATGATCCAGAATTTGATTCCTATTATAATAATAAAAAAAAAGTTTGAACTAGAACTGGCAATTGGACCAGGTCGACTCGAGCTCAGCTAGTTTTGAAGGGCTGAGCTAGGCTTGTTTTAGGATTGGACCGAACTCGGACTCATTTTTGGGACTATTTTAATAATGGGTTGAGTCTGGACACCAGTGGACTTGACCCATTATAAATTCAATCTGTTCAACCCTTTTTTGGAAGATTTAAAATCAAATATTCTAGTATTTGGATAGTGATTTTGATGACTTTAATATATTACTATTGATATAATTTTTTAATTTTTCATGATATTATTATTATTATTTTCATCTTTAATTTGGTAAGATGGTTTTGTTTTATATTTTATTTTGAATGATTTATATATTTTTATTTTGTATTTATTATTCTATAAATGAATTAAAAATATAAAAAATAAAATTATATAATAAAAAAAAAAAGGAAATTTATGTTTCGGGTTGAGTTTAACTCAAAATGGGCCTGAAATCCTTTTAATTTTTTAGGTCGAACTTAAGTCACAATTCTTCAAACTTTCTTGAGTTGGGTTCAGACTAGGGCCTATAAAAATTTAATTGGTCTAAGTTTGAGTTTTGCAAAACCCAACTCAAAAAACTCAATTGCCACCCCTAGTTCGAACTTACAGTCGAGGCCCATTTTCTTTCCCAAAAAAATAAACAAACTAAGAATTGGAAAAAAAAAAATGGGTTTTCGAAGGGTGGAGCCATGAAAGCTACACTTGGAGTTGAAGAAGGCAGGCCCTTGTAGCAGGTAAATGTCGTTGCTGTTCTTCACACCCTTAGGAAGGGTAACCAGTGCACTGATCAAATAGCCCCCTTAGGTTATTCCATCTCTCAGAGGTACAAAGAATTCAATCTCCCACCCCCAGGGGGACTCTAGATATATTCCCGAAAGAGGATGCCAAGGGATGCAAAATCTTGAGATGGAGTAGGCAGTACTCTTCGAACATGCCATCTGGGATGGGCCTAATTTGTTAGTTGTGGGTTGTTCCTTTCCTTTTCACCGCAAAAAATTAAAAAAAAAAAAAAAAAAAATTGGGGGCGGGTTCTTGAGTCCAAAATGCATTGAGATGGGAAGTGAAATCGATTAATCTGGACTCGATCCTAAACTCAATATTTTTACCGTTAAATTGATGGCGGCAAATATATAATATTTTTAGTGAATAGAGTTGGTACTCCCACAAATACTTCATAATTTTTTAGTTAATATTAATTTATTTTGATTACATAAGATTGTATGACCAATTTTTAATTTTAAATTTATAAAAAAAATGATAATAAATAAAATACTGATTAATAAATCTAAGTAAATGCAAAATCCTAATAAATAATTTATAGATTAATTTATAAAATTAAAACTAAGAGATATTGTAACTTTAAAATTATTAGAAAATATTAAATTAATTTTTCTAATTAATGAGATCTAAGATTAATATTTTTTGAATTTTTATTTTATTTTTTAAAATTAAAATTCCTAAATAAATAAGAAATATAAAACATAAAAATTAAAAAAGAAATATTATCAAAATCAAACGGTAAAATGGAACAGCAATGTACGTTAAAATAAATGAAATTAAGAGCCCAAACGAGGCGCTAAATTAGGAATGAAATCTCGAATATGGCTAACGCTTAACGTCCTCCATTGATGGTGACGGTGACTGACGGTGAGAGCAATCGAAGTCTAAGACATGGTGAAGGCAAAACTGTTTTCTGATGAACGGTGGAGATAACGGACGAAAGGGTGCGAAAGGCGATCGAGGAGTCAACTGGAGGCAGAGAAGACGAAGGGTCGAATTCGAAGACTGGAGAAGGCGAATCGAGATGGAGAAATCAAAGTCGAACGGTGGCAATCAAACTCTAATAATGATTGAAGAACAGAATCGAAGGGCGGAGAAGACGCTTCGAACAATAGCAATAGAGAGATCGAAGCGGCGGCGATGTAATTGATGGAGGCGAACACGGTGGGTGGCGATTGAGATTGAACAGGTGAATTAAAAGGATGATGACAGCTGGGAGGTGGCAGTTGAAGACGAAGCCTGCACAAAAGGTTGATGGCAATGGTGGTTGATTTGCTCTGTGCATGTATAACTTCTGCTATTCTCCCATTCTCCAACCCTAGATTTTGTTCCTATTTTTTCAAAGGTTGGATTTGCTCAGGATTTTTAGTTTTCCAATTCTGAGATTTGCACAATCTTGATTCTTCGATCGTCTCTATTGTGCATAGTAAGCTTCGATCGTAGAGAGAGAGGATTGGGCCTTCTTTCAGCTTCAATATATCAAGGCCTTCCTTGGGAATTGTGTAGCTTTGGACTATAGGCTTTCAACTGGACTTGGGTTTGCATCTTTGACTTGATCGTATAGGCCTCGGACTTGATTCGAATAGACTCTATTCTTAAATTCCTCTGTTTTATGGATCGAAAGTTGATCTAATCAAATAAAATATTAAATTTTTTAATTAAATATTAAATTTATAATTTATAAATAAAAAAATTTATATTAAAAGAGTTACTCACTCAATAGAGTTTTATTAGACTCTTAAACTAGATTAATTAAAATATAATTCCAAATATCAGTGGTAAGAAAAAAAAAATCACTATTTTTTAACATGAAAGTGTACATAAATTATTTAAATAGAAAATTTAATCAATTTTATTTAAAATACATAAAAAGTCATATAAATTTAGGTTTAAAATATGTATATGAAAATGACCTATCAATCATCTCTTCTCATCATGTTGGACCCGAAAGAAAACCCAACTATTGGTAGACCTACTAAGGTGGTGTACAATACCTTTTATGGATTCTTCCACCTTCGTACATATGTATTGGTTCTCATTTTTTGGACTTTGGACCAAATATGTTGCGGAACTAAAATACCCCTAGTTTAATATGTGCATGGAGTCTGGGGTGTTGGTCTTGATTTAGACATTCGACAACATTAGTAGGGACTTGTGTGATGCATAAGTACAATTATTTTGATTGGTAGCAGAAAAAAAAAAATTATCATTTTTGAACATAACAGATAGACTAAGGTAGTGTTAGGTTCGCATTCAGAAATCAGAATAAAAAATCTTAAGAATCAGAATTAAAATTAGATTCAAAAATTAACTATTTGGTTCAAATTTTAAAATGAATATGATTATTATTGTTGATATTTGATTTGTATATCTTTCAGAATGAAAATCATATGATTATTAATTTTTACCTTTGATAAAATATATTTTTAAATTAATATTTTTAAATTTTTATTTATTTTTTAAAATTAAAACTATAATTATCATTTCTTTTCTTTTCTTTTCTTTAATTTTGTAATTATCAATTCTTCCCTTTATAAAAAAAATTCATTTATATGAATTTGAGTTTTAATTTGATTTTTTAGTAAATAATGTGGATGAAACTCTTTGTCAAAATAAATGGCAGACGAATGAAGACCATGACAAAAACACAAAAATTTCACAATTTGGGGCTTGATTAGGAAGAATAAAGCTTTAATCATCTTCAATGATCATAGAAAATAGTTGTTAATCTATAATTTCAACTTACAGTTGATGGAAACGTTTTGGGGCTTGCAGTAATGGCAGACACCAGCAAGGAAGCTTGAAATCAAGGACAATTATAGGTTTTTAATGTAGTTAAGATGTTGTTTGAGGGTGAAATCAAAGAAAGTAGAAAAAAAAATGGGAGATTAGAGGGAGGGTGATGCACAAATTGGAAAAGGAGCAGGTGAAGTTGATGATTGGCAGGGAGAGAGAGAAGAGAGAGAAAGAGATGATAGGTTTGAGTGAGTTGAATGGAAGGGTTTGAGAGAGAGAGATGATGAGTTTGGGAGAGCTGAGAGAGAGATGATGATGGGTTTGAGAGATATGAGGATAGGTTTGCGAAGAGAGATGATGGATTTGAGAGATGAGTTTCGGCTGAAACCTATCATTTTATTTGAATTTTACAAAACTCATACATTAAAGGTTTGATTTTCATATCTTTATTGTCATATCATTAATCCAAATAATTAACATGATTTCATTCTCATTCCTGATACCCATATTTTTAACCAAACACCCACTAAAATGTAATCAATAGTTCACAATTATCATATAATAGTCAATTAATTTAATTAAAAGTAAAATGTTCTTAAAAATTTAAACTATTAAAATGGATGTTACCGTTATAATGTCACATTTATAATCTATGGAGAGATTTCTTTTATTATTCTTGATTGCTTCTGCATGATGTCAACCTATAAAAGAAAAAAAGAAATGTTTAGTTACAACTTTGTGGGTTGAGAAACAGGTTATGCATGTGTCTTAGGCGGCGTACATGTGATAGTGTGTTCTGGCTCGAGGATTTGATTTTTGGACTATATAAGACAAGTAATTGTATAATCGCATGTTTTTCACTTTTTAGGAATCATTTTTTTCTGCATCGTCGTTTATTAACCTAGGGTTAGATTTACAAGACATATGTTAGGTTAGTCTATACAAGGACATAAGTATATTGGCTTAACATGTTAGCTTCTGTAACGAGATATCTGAAGTTAATAGGTTAGCTTAGACGATGATATATACTAATCTAATATGTGATTTAAATGGTGATATATCTGTTTAATAGCTTAGGTTAAGCAATAAAATATGTTACCCTAAATGTATTACTTTAAATAGTGGTGTATGTTAGTTTAATAAGTTTGTTAAAATGATGACATATATTTATTTAATTTTGATGTTTATACAATGTTTGAGGTACTAATGTGCAGGTATGGAACACTGAAAAGAGTTTCAGCTTAAAACTGTTAGAGAATGATAAAAATGCATCACTATTTAATAATAAAACTCTTTAAAACTTAAATAATATAATGTGAAACTCCTCCATGATGGGATACGTACTAGAGTCACCTCTCAGGGATCATATTAGCGACGGGATTAGATAAAAAGGTCCCCTTCTTTGGTACACATGTTACCGTCATAGGAGTCTTCTCTCATGCATGGAGACACCACCCGCGTGTTAATCCATCCAGAGGTTAAAGATAGATGCACCCTCCACCAGTAAGAAGGTTGTGATAAGATAATAAATAGAAAGAAAGTGACTTTAGTTAAGAAAAAGGGAAAGTAATGAAATGCGAAAATCAAGAAAGAAAGTATTAAAAATGAAATTAGTATCATTGCGTGGTTTTAGTTCAAAGACATCAATGGTTTGTCCCACTTTACTTATCCCTTGCATGTTGATTTAGTAAGTATATTGTTCATTGAATGTTATTTGATTTCTCATGTATTATTTTTCATGCATAATAATTGTCTTATGGCCAATAAATTTTAGTTTAAGTGGTATCACTCCCCCTCTTCCTTGTAATAGACTCGACTTTAAGTCCTAAGTAGAGATATTTGAGTAGCTATAGTAGACTATGGATTAAAGGATCCTATATCCTAAGCTTTCTTTAGCCCTTTATCCATATTGTATTAATTTATGAATTTGTTTGATTAAGTATTGTATATATATTTAATATATATGTAATAATTGAAGTTTCTGATTTCTCGGTTGATATGATATGTATGTTTGTATACACCTTTGTTAATGATTATATTAAAAAAAAGAAGAAGAAGAAAGAATATATGAATGAGATACCAATAATTAGTTTTTGTGCGGAAGGGTTTGCCACGATTATTTTTTTTATTTTTTTGGTTTTTCATTTGAAGTTTAAAATTTTGTTCTCATTAATCTGGATCGATCTATTATTGAATCTTTTTTTAGGAGCTCTTTCAATACGATTTTTTTTATATTCATAAAAAATCAAATTCACGATAATAATTAAAAAAATTCAATTCCTTTTCGATTGAATCAATCAATATCGATAGTTCATGGTTTGTCACGTTTGTATGGACGCTTAAATCATGATATTGGTGACAAGGAGAGAGAATGTACTCTTCGTGTTATGTCGACAATGTTTGTTTGAAGTGTACATGTTTTAAGTTGTAATTGATTGTTATATGTGATTGGATTTGACCGATTTACGGGGAAGATTTTACCCAATTTTTTACAAAATTTAGTTAAACTAAAAGTTTTAAAATTTTCTATCTTTTTCCTTTGGTATTTTCACACACTTCAAAAACCGGTCTTTCGGGTGTCACTTATTTTATAATGTTTTAAATTTTATGCCTGCTTGTATTTTAACTCTTTTGCAAAGGGATGCAATACCTGAGTAGTGAGAGGTCACACCATGTCTTTGGTTTGTGCAGCGTACCATCCAACCACGCTATACACTCGTGCTTGTACCCTAGTGCATAGACACGCCATACACCGGTACTATCCAACCACCAATTGTTATGTGCACGAGCTGTATGATATAATTATAAGGCCCTTATCAATGACTACCAACCACTACACCATGTCACCACCCCATGCACACTATCCTCGACCACTTTGCTGCCAACCACTATAGCCACCGATGACCGCCACTAGTAAATGTCACAAGTAATTGCCAACATAGCCATCATCCCATCTATAACTGCCGCTGATCACTCAGTAATCGTTTACCAAAACTACTAGATTAATCCCTAATTATGACACTCATAATGGAATTAGTTGGAATTTTCTTTTGTTTTTTATTTATTATGTAGTTACTAATTTATAAAAAAAAAATTATTATTAGTTGTGTGATGGGAGGAATTTTGAGATGATACTCTAAAACTTCAAAAATTTGCAATTCGAATATTTAACTGATATAGCGCAACTCGATGTTGAAACCAAAGCACATTTGAGTATATACTAAAAAAGCAAAATAGACAAGAATATTAGAGATTAAATGATTTGATCTTTGTGCATTATTTTAAGCGTAAATCATCTATTTACTATTGTTATTAACATTGTTATTACTCTTTTAAAGTTTTATTTCTTTCTATATTTATGTATCTTTATCATTTATTATTTTAGCTTGGAACTTTAGCCAAGGATGTTTTATATCCTGTTAGTCTTGATAATATTGACTTTATAATTTAAATTTTCTTTTAATTTTTTTAAATGGTATAAACTTTTTTCAAACAAATGATGTTTTTTTTTTATATATATTAAACCATTTGAAATTTATTCGACATTGGATATTTGAGTTAAAATTAATTGTTTATTGATCTTAATATTTAAATTATTACTTTAAAATTTTAGTTTGTAAATATGTATAACAAAATATTACACACTAAATGTAATAAAAATTGAACACAAATAAAAATAACCTAGAAAAGGGGATCGAATGTACCTCCGGCTATCCGCGATTTTGACGAGCTCTAACGAATGTAAAAGCACTAAAATAATTCTTGAAAAGTGTACAAGTCTTCTAAACCTTCGATTTTACTCAATATATGATGTGAAATTATGAAATTTAAATTTAGTGATCCAATGCACTAGAAAAGGGTTTATGTAAGCTTACAACCATCAAAAAGCCATTAAAACTATATAATTATTATTCTAAATTATTGCTAGATATTTTGAGGAGGGAATTAAATAATCAAAATGAAAAAAAAAAAGATTAATTATGTGAAGGTTTAAATGGACCATCAAAATCCAGCTAAATGCAATCCAATTCAAGTTTTTTACATTCTTCATCACATTTAATCCTTTCGATTATATTTTTTTCATTAACTCAATATTGAATACATTAAAATCATGAATTTGAATGAAAATTTCTAACAATCTCCCACTTGGTCTAGTAAACTGACTTGGAATAAAAAATAAGTTGATTACTTATAAAAATGAAGTATATGAGTCATGGTGATAAGTTCTCTAAGAGTGAATATTATCTTCCATGTACTATAGTGTATTCTATTTTTTAATCTTATAGTGACATTTACTTTATGAATAAACCCTTCATTTATTTGGAATCCAATTTTGACGAATTTATCTCAAAACCAAAATGTGTGCACAAATTTATTGAGAAAATTTAACTTTAAATTTCATTTAAATAAGACAATAACCCTATATTTACAATGTACAATCTGTGCTAACATGTTAGATTATAACTTTATTTTCTAACACTCTTTCCCTACTGACTAAATATTTTATGTCAATGTGGTTATTTCGACTGTCACTCTTATTATTTTTAATTAAAAATACAACAACTAAATTGTCGCAAAATACATATAATGATTTAGATACAGAATCTAAAACCCTAAATCTAGATATGAAACTCTTGAGTCACACCACGTGTGACGTAATCTCAAAACACACCACAAACTCAACTTCTATAGTAGAGATTGCGATCAATGTTTACTTAGTACTCCTTCATGATACAGCTCTACCGGTCATCATAAAGATGTAACCCGACATTCATTTCCAAAAATCAACATAGTTGGTAAAGTCCGAATTCAAGTACCCGACTATTTCAAACTGTCAGTACTTTTGTATGTGAGCAAGTGCTTCTTACATACCTTCTTTGCAACCTTCTAACAATTCCAAATCCGAGTTGCTTTAATATCTTCCTAGCATCCCCACAACACAAGCTATATCAAGTCTTGTACAGTCCTATACAAACATGATAATTCTAACAACGGAAGCATAAGAGATGTTAACCATCTGTTTCCTTTCTAAATCTATCATAAGGCATTGGTGTAAATTGAAACTATCCCTTTAATAATCAAAACTATATTTGGTGAAATGTTTTCCATCTTATATCTCGTAAGCATTTTGTTGATATAGGTCTCTTGAAATAATTCCAAAACCTTATGAAATCTATCTCAATGTATCGATGTGCTGATGACATAAGATATTATTATCTAAATTCTTCATCTCAAAGTTTGGCAAGTAGAATATCATCCATATACAGGACAAAGAAATAAAACCTGCCTCCACTGACCTTGAGGTATTTGCATTGATCCACAATATTTTCTTCAAAACCAAATGAAATGATTACATTATAGAATTTCAAATATTATTGGTGGGAGACTTGTTTCAACTCATATATGGATTTCTTGAGATTGCACACCAAATGCTCACTACTGGAGGAGAATCCTTCTTATTGATATATGCAAACCGTACCTGCAGTCTCCCTTTTAGGAATATCATTTTCACATCTACTTATTATAATTCTAAGTCAAAATGTGCAAAAATTGCCAAAATGATGTGGAGAGGGTCCTTTTTAGACACCGGAGAAAATGTTTTCGAGTAGTCGATTTTTTCCCTTTAGGTGAATCTTTTTACAGCGAGTCTAGTTTATATTTCTCGATATTGCCTAATGAGTCTTAATTTTGAAGATCCATTTACATTCGATAGATTTTACCTCATCTAGAAATTGTACAAGATTTCAAACTCTGTTGCTTCTCGTGGAATCCATTTCATCTTTTATAGCGTTCAGTCATAAGTTCGAATCAATAGAATTCATGGTTTGTGAAAACATTTTCGGATCCTCTATGGGCTCAACGTTTTCGATCATATCTCATTAATGTTGATTCAATATTCTCCGTATGAGAAGGTTGACCAACGTGATCTTGGTCAACCGTTTGTGAAATTTTTCAGTTGTCTTCCATACCCTGATTTATGTTTATATGTACTCGAGGATCATTTTAAATGATAACTAATTTAGTACTAGAATTTGACAGAATACTTAATGGATCCCTTTCAGGAATTAAGTCCCGAAAATAATTCCTCTCACTGACCAAGTCTTTCTCTAGAAATCTATAATTTTTAGATTTTACAAATCTAGTGAGATATAATGGACAATTAAATCAGTGTCTCTTATACTTATCGGCATAACTGATAAAGTATCCATTTATGATACTTAGATCTAGTTTTTTTTCTCGTGGATTGTAAACCCTTATCTTTGCAGAATAACATATCTTAAACTAGATTTTCAACTCTTAAATAACTCAAAGAGAGTTTTTGATATAGTCTTGATTGGAACCCTATTTAGAATGTACAATATTATCTTGAGTACTTTAGTCTACAAGAATTTAGTCAATTTGGAGCTAGCCAATATACTCCTAATCATGTCAAGCAAGTTCCATTTTCTTGTTTCAGTTACCCCATTCTACTCAGGTGGATTAGGCATGGTGTATTAGACAATAATCTCATTTTTCTAAAGAAATTTTACAAATATATTTGGTGTTTATCCATTCTCTATATATCTTTTATAGTATTTCTCACCTCTATCTGATCTCACAATCTTTATTTGATTATGACATTATTTCTCTACTTCTACCTTGAAAATTTTAAAGACATCCAACGCCTCATCTTTATGACAAAAGATATAGAAATATATATATCATAAGTAATCATCTATAAGTGAAATGAAATAACTATGACACCACAAGTCTATAACTACAGTACAAATATTCGTATATGTGATTTCAAATAATTTTAAACTCTTCCTATCACTTTTTTTAGTCTTGTTGATCTGTTTTCTCTTAATGCAGTTCACATAAGTTTCAAAATTGCTAAAATTTAGGGTATTAAGCACCTCATCCTTTATTAATTTTTTTTATTCTCTTTATGGAGATGTATCCTAATTTTCGGTACCACAATATGGAAAAATTTTTCTTAATGACACCTCTTTTAATCCCTTATATTTGTTACATTCATGCAAGGATTATCTTGTAAAATAATACTATATAATCCATCCAATAATGGACCATAACCAATGACATTAGAATAAAAAAAATAATGTTATTTTATTACTAAATTGGAAAAAATAATGTTATTTTATTACTATATAAAAGCTCTGAAACGGAAATTAACTTCCTAGAAAATTTAAATGCATAAAATACGACATGCCCATTGGTTAGTGTGAGCTCACAATTGCGCATACCCTTTACAAATGAGCTCATCTTGTTGTCCGAATAAATGAGTTATTCACGATCCATAGTCTTTCTTAGGTTTTGCAAGTTCTGCAACATATTTATAATGTGAATGGTACAACTAGAATCAATCCACCATGGTTCATGGAAAATCTTAGTCATATAAGACTCATAACATACAAGTGAGATTTTTGTACTTTTTGTCTCAAGTCACTGATGATGCTTGATACAATTTTCTTTACATATCCATTCTTTTTACAGAAGAAACATTTGGACTCTTTCTTGATATCTAGATTCGGTTTCGTGCCCTTTTGTGTTGGCTTGGACTTTATTTCCTTTTTCTTTGGACTGCCATATATGTACTTGCAAATCTCTCTTTCATTTCAATAAGCAGTCTTCCCTTCTCTTGTACACACGCGGTGATCAATTAATTGATAGACTATTTCTCTTTTATATATATTATAAGAGATTTTAAATGGATCGTAGGGCTACAGGAGAGTGTTTAGAATAAAGTACACGAAAAAAGATTCGAATATCTCAATCTCCAGGGTTTTTAACTGAGTTGCTATGTCTAGTATCGGCATGATGTGCTTGCGCACATGTGGACAATAGTAAGCCTCATGGAGAAGAACTGCATAATGAGAGTACTGATAAAAAACTTCTCTGATGGGTATGCCGATTAAATGAGCCGTGGATACTAGTTGAAATTTCAAATAGTTTTATCAATCGATGATATTCAACGATAATCATGATTCTTTTAGGATTCTTTTGGAATTTGATAATTCTAAAATGAATTGTTAATCAATATTTGTGAGAGCGCATAGTAGACCAGTGGTAGACACTATCAAGAAGGAAATTACAATGGCAAACAACATCGCTTTCCATGTTATGTATAAATATATATATATATATATATCAGATTAGCATGATGTATAAGAAAATAGTCAATAATGGACAACAAAAACTTTAATAGATATAAAAAACCAAGATACTAATGACATGTGGGTGTAGCGGTCGGACGCTAGATCCCTTAATCGAAATCTCAAGTTCAAACTTTAGAAATGAAAAGACAGGTACTGAAAAAGCCAATATTTAATGGGTCCCAAAGTGTTTTGCCTGATTAGTTAAGTTAAACCCGAATATCGATTAGTTGTAAATATCTATTTACACAAAAAAATAAAAAACAAAAGGATGTTTTGAAATTACGAATAGTATGATATATGATAAGGGAGGTTGAAACTGTATGTGCACGACAAGTTCCAATTTAAGTTATTTGTCGACATATTTTATTAGCTTCTATATGCAATTGTTTGGACAAATTGGTCTGCGCTTATTATATAAACAAATTATTATTACAATAATAGTTTCTATAGAGTTGATTAGAATTTTATTAGTAAATTTTAATATTTTAATTTATAAATTTATTATAATTAAAAAATTATAAATAAATTAAAATTAAGGGAAAATAAAGGGAGATTTCCCAAGTGGCATACTAGAGGTGGAACGGTCTAGGTTGGGCCGATTCTCATATGGTTCCTAGACGGGCCCAGGAATCGCAAGCTGATTCGCTCACGGTTCCAAGACCTTCCAGGGCTAGGCTGCGCTAGTTCCCAAAAAAAAAAGAAAAATTGACTTGGAACAGGCTCTACCCTGTGAACCAAGCCTATCATACCAAGCCTAGTTGGTCCGGTTCACTTTTTTTTTTTTTTAACTCTCTTTGGTTTTTTTGTTCTCTCTGTCTCTCTCTCTCTTTCTCTCAATTTTTTAACTCTTTTTCTTCCTTTAACTCTCTTTGTTTGTTTTACTCTCTTTTTTTTTAAACTCACTTTTTTTTTTTGAAATTAACAAATAAATTGATATAGAAAAAATTAGAGAAAAAAAAGTTTTAGTGTTCTACCATACCACCAAACTCTTCGTTTGTATTTTTAAATCCATTAATTCAATATGGTTACTTTTTTTATTTTTACAAGAATTTTTATTACATATTTACATAATTTTCCAATAAATGGCTCATCCGGTACACAAATTCTTCTTTGATTTAATGCGGGAGTAGGGAGAGAGGAGATATATATGTATGTATTCTTTCCTTTATATTTTGTATAGAGACTATTTTCATATCTCGAATTCATGATCTCGAGATCACCAAAAGAGCAATTCCGTCATTTTATCAAAACTCACCCTCTTAAGTAATTTTCTTATGCACCAAATATTTATTCTTTTTCTTCATCTTCCAACCATTTTAAAAAAATAATAATAATTGAGTTTAAATATGCAAAAAATTAATGTGAATGAATTAAATATATAAAAAAAACAAAATTTACAAAAAATGAAATGTTACCGATTTGACGGAGATCACGATCATTTATCATCAAATCTCGAAAATTTGAATTTTCAATTTTGAAATCTTGTTAAATCTTAAGAGATATTGTAAGTGGTGTGATTAGTAAAAGATTATGAAAATATGTTAAATGTGAGAGAGAGTTGTAGAAAATTGAAAATGAATTATTATGTAAAGATTTTGAGAATGTAGTAGAGAGAAGAATATTGTAAGAGAGAGTATAAGATTTTATTATGTGAGAGTTGGAAATGAGTAGTGGTCTATTTATAGAAAAAAATTTTCATCTTATAGATCAAAATACCCATCAAATTAGCCATTTTATACATGTTTAAAGAGGTGAAATTGAAAATATTCAAAAAAAATTGAAGTAGCCATTAGAATCGACTAAGTCGAGCCAGTTCTGTGCTGGTTCTAAGCTGTGCCGGGCCATTTTCAATTTTAGATTTGTTGAACCAGATTGGTCCGGGTGGCCGTTTTCAACTGGGCCGGTTCCTGGACGAGCCCTGAAACCGTGAGCCAGTTTGGCTGTGGTTTCAAGGCTTTCTAAGGTCAGATCGGGCTGGTTCCAAAAAAATTTACTTGGAACCAGTCAAGCCCTGTGAACTGGGGTCTACTAGGCCTAGCCAGGCTGGTTTCCCCCTTTTTTTAAACACACACACACACACACTCTCTCTCTCTCTCTCTCTCTAAACTCTCTCTCTTTTCTCTCTATCTTTTTTACACCCTTTTTACACTCTCTTTGTTTTTTTTTTTTAACTCACTTTGTTTTTTTTTTTATTTCAACAAATAAATAAATAAAAAAAATAAGAGGCATAAAAAACTTTTAGAGTGATTCTATCAAATTTGGTGTACGTCCACTACCAAATTATTTGCTTGGATTTTTAAATCTTCTTGTTCTTCTTCATCTTCTTTATCCAAGCTATTGTCCATGTCTTATCTCCTTCTTTCTGCATCCTTCCAATTTTTAATAGAGATCAAAGCTTCTAAGGTGCTGTCCGTTTAATTTGTACGTCTTTTTATTAAAACTCTACTACCTACATTAAAAATATTATCCGATGGTACTGTGAACATGGAAAAGTTGGTATATCTTTGGCCATTTTGATCAAAATTGAATAGTGATTTGTATTATTTCTCTACCAAGCTAATATATCAAAATGATCATTATCGCCACAATTTTCTAATCTATGTGTTTGTTAATATAAAATTAATTCATTTAATAATGATGATGAAGTTTTGTTGTTTTTTTTTTCCTAATATATGTAAAGAATTAAATGAAATTGATGAAGAGCGAGATGTTGAAATACTACTACCGCCACTACTATCTGTGTTACTACCACCTATATTATTATGTTCTTTTTTTGTATAATGCAAATATGGATTATAAGTATAGGACGTTCTTTGTTTTAAAAATTGTGCATAAATATATATTTTTGTTACAAAATTTTGAGCAAAATAATCTATTAGAGTTTTTATATCTTTAAGTTTGACACATGGATCTAAAGCATTTATTATTAAATATAAAATAAAAATTTTTTTATAATATTTTAAAATTTTTGTTTTTATTAATTGAACAATGTCATTAAATCTCTCTTTATTTTTAAATTGATTAAATACAAAATAAATTTTATAAAGACTAGATAACATTAATTGAGTTGTTAAATAGTAAACTCCGAAAAATAAATTTGTACATATATAAAAACTTTTTAATAATTGAGTTAGTGTGTTTGCAAAAACTATATTTATAATTAAAATTAGCAAATTCAATTAAAACATTTTTAAAAGGAATTATACATTGTAACATATTGTAAGTTGAGTTCCACCTAATGTCACATTTTCATTTAAATTTTTTAAATTTTATATTATATAAATTATTTAATTTTCTCATTTTTTGTGCTTTTGTCGAAAAATTTCTAATTTGATAAATTAAATCACGAATATATTTAAAACTAATTCTGTTGCATCTAAACCATCTTTAACACATAAATTTGAAATATACAAGCACATCTATTGTGAAAAATTGTTCCATTTAATATTGTTCTTAAAGCATTTTTAAAGTATTTACGGCACTAATATTAGTTGATACATTATCGAAAGATAAAATAAAAATTCTATCACTAATTCCATATTCATGACAAATATTTATTATTACTCTAATGATGTGAACACCAAAACAAGAGAATTCCCAACATTATAAAGCTAATTTTTTTTTTCCTAAAACCCAAGAATCACTAATTTAATGACATATTATTATAATAAAATGTTATTTTTCATGTTCACTTTTTCAAGTATCCGAAATTAGTGAAAATTTACAATTAGTGTTTATTGAAGTTGCAATTAAACTATCATTCAAGCTTTGAAATCAGTTTAGTGATCTCCTCTTACCCGTTTTTCTACTATTTTTTTATAATCTGGTTATAAATATTTTTGAACATATTTTTTAAAAATTTCACATTCAACTATACTAAGTAGTAATTCTTTTCTTTCTATCCATTCTATTTGACCAATTTTTTCCGTCTTCGCATTATAGCTAAATGCACCCATAATATTTTCCCCTAGTGACTATTTGTGTTTTTCTAGTTTGAAATAATTTATTTGGATGATATCTAATTATATGTCTTTTAAGTGTCCCTATACCCAATTCTTCAAAAAATTATATTTTTGATGACAAATTTTACAAGTTATTTTTTGCTCCTCATAAGTTTTTACAAAATAATCACATGCATTAAAATTATCTTTTTTAGTGCGTGTTGTATTAGATTGTATATTATTAGGTTCATTTTTATGTGTTTTGAAATGACCTCTTGAAAAAATGAAAATGAGAAGAGGAGATTGTTGTGAAGATTGTGAAAAATGTGTTCTGACAATTTTTTTTTTAAATTAAGTTTAAATATACAAAAAATTAATACGAATAAATTAAATATGCAAAAAAAGTAAAGTTGTGAAAAATAAATTATTATTGACTTGATGAATATCACAATTGTTTATCACTAAATCTTAATAATTTGAACTCTCAATCTTAAAATCTTGATAAATTTTAAGAGTTATAGGTGGTTGTAAATGTGTAGGTAGAGAATTTGAAAATACGTATGTAGAGGATTTGAGAGAGTTTGAGTGAGTGTAGTAGAAAATTTGATAATATTGTTAGAAATAAATATTGTTGTGTAGAGAATTTAAGAGAGTATAGTAAAGAGAAAAATATTGTGAGAGAGAGAATATGAGATTTTGTTATGTGAAATTTGGAAATGAATTGTGGCTAATTTATAGGAAATCTTTTCATTTTATAAACCAGAATACCCTCAAATTAGCTGTTTTTATACCTATTATAAGGGGTAAAATTGAAAAAAATTTAAAAAAATCACATAGTCGTTGGAACTGGCCAGGCTAGGGTAGTTCCATAACCATTGGAACCAGTCGAGACCGGGCCGGTTTGGACCATTTACAAGGCAGGTCCGATTCAGTGCCGATTCGGGCTCGTGTCGGGTCAATTCTAGATTCTAGTGGGGGCTGAATCGAACCGACCTGTTCATTGTAGTAGGCTGGTTCGGTTTTGACTTTCTATAGACCTGGGCTAGTTACTGGTCTGGGTCCAAACAAGTCGGCTGGTTCGGTTTTCGGGCCGAAGCTGACCCAATTCACAACTCTAGTTATTTGTCTGGGTTAAAAAGTGTTAGTTGGGCCGGTTTTTGAGTCGGAACCAACCAAATCTCTGTGACATATTTTTTGCTGTTTAAAGTATGTTAAGAATATATATAAAAAATGAGTGAGTAAAATAAAAGAAATGGAAAGTCCACCCAGTAAGACAATTATATGTCATGGGTCTACATGATAGATTCAAATCTAATAAGAAAACTCATCCCAAAAGATCGATCTATTAACTCGAGAGCCTATTGAACTTAAATATCATTTCATGATTTTATTAGGAATTAATATGGAATTCATGGCATTGCCCACCCTTTGAGAAATCGGATGTCCACGCATAGCTTTCACTCTGAACTCTTCACGACACCAAATAGTTTTTTTTTTTTCCTTTTTTGGATAGTTCTCAATTTGACATCATGTAATATTTTTCCTCTTTGGACGATTCTTATTCTGACATCAGATATCAATTTTCTTTTTTTTTGGATGGCACTCACTCTGCACCAGGTACCCTTTTTCTCTTTTGCATGGCTTTTACTTTAGTACCAAATAACCATTTTTCTCTTTGGATGGTTTTTAATTTGGATCTTATCAAATATCAAGTAGCCCTCTTTCAGATGATCATTTTTCATGTTAGTCTGGTTATAATATCAATTTATCATGGGATCATATGATAGATTTAAATCTAATAAGAGAATTTATTTTAAACGATTGATCTGTTAGGTGAAAGAGTTTATTGAATTTAAATATTATTTTATTATTTTGTTAAAACTTCATGATACCCCGGGCTGGGTAGACCCGTAAGGTGAAACGGGTATAGGAACGAACAACTTGGCCAAAAAGAAAAACGAAGTAATGAGGTAGCCTTCGAGTTCTACTTCTATGCGGGTCTGGTCTAAGGAATTTTTCATTTCTCTCTCAGTTCTTTTCTGGGCTTCTTGCTTTCAGAGTACTCTAGGGCTTATTTGTAGTTGCCTTGTCCTTCACTCCAGTCTCTTTCTCTCTCTTTCGGAATTTTAGCAAACCCTACATTTGACAAAGAAGATGGCACCTGCTGATCCGAACAACCCTACGCTGCAGCGCGATGAGGCTTCCATCAAAGTGCCGTCCAAAGACCTGAAGAAGAAGGACAACAAGAAAGATGAAGATCTCGTGAGTTTCTACCTTTTTTTGATTTGTTTCTTTGTATTTTTGCGTGCGAGATTTTGTGTTTAGGATTCTGATGTGTTTGTTGTTTTTGGAATTTGTAGTCCGATGAGGATTTGGCGTTGAAGCAACAGTTGGAACTCTATGTAGAGCGAGTTCAGGATTCTGATCCTGGGGTCCAGAAACTTGCCCTAGAGAGCATGAGGTATTTCTGTGTTTATTAGTTTGTTGTTTTCGTTTATTTATTTATTTAAGGGTTTTTAGGGTTCTGTCATTGATTGTTCAAATTAGGTCTTGGTTTCACGAAACTAATGTGCTCTATTGCTGAAAGGAAAACCTTTTCAGTGCTTAGGTTCAAGTAAGGGATTCTTGTAGAATGAAGGATCATTTATTAGTTCATAAATCGTTTCGATTGCATTAATCAATATTACTGAGGATTTTTGGAATACAACACATTGTACTGGGGTTGCCGCAAAAGAAAATGAGGTTTTAGTGACAAAAATTTCTGTTTTGTGTTTAACAATTCTCTTTTTTTTTTTTAATTTAATTTATGGGTTCCATAATTCCTAAACGTAGGTTGGTAACATGAAATCCTGGAGCAGAGAATGACTGTTTAGTGGTGGTTATGTAAGTGATATTAGTGATAGCATTCGTTGTTTTTGGATGTTTTGGCTTGGATCACAATTGTCCCTTAATTTTGTGTTTGGTTGTGATATTAAACTCTTCCTTGGGAATCAAAGTTGAGAACTTCAGCCATAGAAATTTAATCCATTTTGTGATGAAACTTTTGTTCCTTTGTTAGAATACAATTGCTTACAAAATTTTCCTTCTTTTAAACTCAAATAGTTGCCAATTCTTTTAAATTTCCTTTTGTTGCTATGGTTAAATGAGATTTCTTGAACTGACCAGGTTTCTTTCTGCAATTTGTAACTTGTAGCATTGCAACTTTTATTAGTTTTCCTTCTCACATTGTCGTGTGATGTCTTATGCCTGGTGTGCATGCATGCTTCATATTTTTAACACCTGGAGGGGTTTCAACGTTTTCAATATCTTAGAACCTTCACAAACTTGCATTTGAATATTCTCTCAGTGTTTTATTATCAACCTACTAAAACAAGGATGAAATAGTCACATGCTATCAAGTTTAAACAGAGTTGTCCTAACTGGTACTGATTTTGATCTAGGAGGATAGGGAATCGATTAGACTTTTCTAGAAATAACTTCTTGGACAAGATGAGGAGATATACTCTGACACAGCAGAAGAGATGAATTTTTTTTTTTTTTTTTTTTTTTTTTTTGTTTCAAGTGTCAACATGTTAATTTCATGAAATTTTCTAAGAGTGTTGATCTTGGCTATAGCAACGCTCTGATAAAGTTACAGATGGAGGATATAGTATAAGGTTTTTCAGTGCTTTGGGTCATTTGGTTAATGGTTATGTATGCACAGCAACAAAGAATAATTATAATACCATGTGCTAGTTCGGATTACTTATTTTCTGTACTCAGTGGTCTCACTAAGGAGCTTTACATGGGTCACTTTGCTATGTTCTGGAATAGGAGCTAGAATTTAAACATTACCCTTCAATAACATGAATTAGGGTGCTGGCTTTGCAACTCTTGATGTGCTCAGGTCCAACTAATGGATTCTAGCCATTTGAAGGATCTTTTGATCAATTAAGTGATAGTTTCAATCAGTGTTATTAAGACCGGACCCGTTGGTCAGACTGGTTAAATCCGCCACTCAGAGATTTCACGGGTCGGTCCAATTGTAATATCATTTTTGCATTGAATCTTAACAATTGTGGGTGAACCGCGACCTGTGTGATCCGTGGGCTAAAACAAAACCTGTGTGGTCTTTTGAGGTTTTTTTTTTTTTTTTTTTTTTTAAAAAAAGAAACTTGACTCTTCAACGAATAGATGTGATGCCTCTTGCTCTCGCTATCGCTCTCACTCTCACTCTTGTTTACTATCGATCAAGATCGACTCTCTTGATTTGTTAAGGTCACAAACAATCTTTGAAAATATCGACAATGAAATCTCATATCAAAATTCAAATCAAACAAGAACCAAAACAAGATGACATGAGAAACCCATCAAACTCCACAAAATTTTAAGAGCAAAAGAATTTCATATTCAGCTTAAAACACAAAAAAAAAAAGAGATCAAGAAGAAGATAGAAGGAAGATATGGACTTACTATTAAAGAAGAAAACATCAGGCACTTTCCTGCAACGGCTACTTCAAATCTCTCTCTCTCTCTCTCTCTCAACCTCTCTCTTTCTCTCTCATATTAGACTGAGGTTTTGAAGGTTTTAAGCATGGGGTTAAGGATACATAGAAATAGAGGAAGAGGAGGAGGAAATATTGGAGGAAAAATATAGATAGAAAATGGGAAGATGGAAGACATGACAAGAAAAGAGTTTTCAAGTGGGTCCCACTGAAATTAAAGAAAAATTGTGCAATAAAGAAATTATAGAGAGAGAATGGGAAGATGGAAGACGAGAAGAAAAGAGTTTTCAAGTGGGTCCCATTGAAAGTAAAAAAAAAAAATGGAATTTCTTTTTTTCTATTTTTTTATTTTCATTTTTATATTTCTATATGAAAATATGAAATTAATATATATTTATTTTAAAAAATTAATTTTATATATATTTTTAATTATTATTGAAAAACAGTGGTTTGACCATATTGACTCACAGTTGAATTGGTTAAACTATAATTTTGAATTTTATGGGTCAACATATAATACGGTTTTGATAACACTAGTTTCAATTCCATTAGTAGTGAGGATCTGTAACATCAAACAAGGTATTAAGCACAGACAGGTTTCTGCAAAGAAAGGATATTCCTTAGTGAGAAGGAGTTCAATTTTTGTAAGTAAATATGTTGAGTAACATAGTCCATTCCTTAGATATTTGGTATATAGGTGTATCCACGTTGTTCTTGATGTTGCATTGACCGGACAAGAAGTGAAATAGCTTTTAATTCTCCTGTTCTGTT
The DNA here is from genome assembly GCA_037126225.1 of Dillenia turbinata. Classification (NCBI taxonomy): domain Eukaryota; kingdom Viridiplantae; phylum Streptophyta; class Magnoliopsida; order Dilleniales; family Dilleniaceae; genus Dillenia; species Dillenia turbinata. Next base: position 9,160,631 of record JBAMMX010000021.1, on the reverse strand, counting down.
CCCAGTAGTTCTCAAACTTTAAGAAGTGGGATACTTTTTTTCTTTGAGCCTGGGAATGCAAGGAACAATACCTTTTGAGTTAATTTTGTGTTTTGCTTTCTGAAGTAACTCTGAGGCTTCTGTTTTAGCATATCCATTTTTTTCATTGGTGAAGTCCTTCGTGTTTATATGCTATGGGTTGTGGGTATGATTCTCTGCCAGATGCATGGTCTTGTGGAGTTAATTTTGTGTTTTGCTTTCTGAAGTAACTCTGAGGCTTCTGTTTTAGCATATCCATTTTTTTCATTGGTGAAGTCCTTCGTGTTTATATGCTATGGGTTGTGGGTATGATTCTCTGCCAGATGCATGGTCTTGTGGATCTTGTTCAAGGCTCACCATTTGATATACTTTTAAGTAGGGTTGTCAATGGTCATGTGAAGTTGTGTTTGTGTTGGGTTGTTCTACATATACAATGCATATATGTATTACCCACCTATTAATTGTGTCAAAAATAGTTAACACTAATCCTACCAATTTATAAATAGGTTAGCTATCATGTTACTCATTTCGAGTCATAAGTGTTTAGTCATTCTTATTAGTTCAACAACAAATTGGCCATTGATTACTAAAAGATTACTAAAGAGCAACAACAATCAGAATTATTTAGAGAAATGATCCAATGAAATCTTAATTACTGATACCATAAAAAAGATTCTTTAACAAAAATCTCTGCATTTTAGAAAAGTTAATTGTTTCATATAAATTTAAAATAATCTTACTCTTTAATTAAATAAATTTAAAAATATAAGAAATAGTAAACTTTTTAAAGTGATTATATTTTAAATTCTTTTAGATGAAAACATAAAAATTGCTATATAGGTTGAAGTATATCTCTATAATGGCTACACATGTTAGTCAGGCCAAGCTAGTTGAACCGTGTCAAACCGTGTTTATCCAATTAGAAGCCATGCCAAGTTGTGTCCATCCTTTCTTGACCCAAAACCCATTTATTGTAAATTCAAACCCTTTAAGCGTGAGTTTGCCTGTTGTGTTCAAGCTTGACTGGCCTACTTTTAAGGTCGAATAAAACTATGATGGCAATATTAAAAAGTATTAGAAAGCACCGTAAGGGCGTAGAACTTTGTTATTTTCTTATACCAAATCAGTTTGTCTACCGGTGAGTTATAAGTGAGGATTCCTTGCCTGATGTTGGCTAATAGTAACTATAATTATAAATATTGTACTGATGTGCTGGTTGCTTTACCTTTTTTATTCATTGCCAACTTTTATATGATTTATGAAAAGGGCTACCTCACTTGGCTATTACGGTTTCTGAACTTTGTGCTAGAGCTTTAGACTAGTTTTGTCCTACTTAGGGTTGGGATATGAACGAGTAAGAGGAGTGTTACCTCATTGTGAAGCCCCCCACCTAGAAAAGAGTTCAGAAAAACATCTTTCTTTTGTTGTTTCATAATTGCAGTAGATACATGTGACTGCACTACCACAGTTTGACATGCCCAGCCGAGTTATTTTGTAAACAAGATACAATTTTTTACTTGTAGGCAGGAGATTCGAACATCAACGAGCTCGATGACATCAGTGCCCAAGCCATTGAAGTTTCTTAGGCCCCATTATGGAACTTTGAAGACTTATTATGAAACTATGAAGCATTCTGACCTAAAGGTATGTTTCTTTTCCTTAAGCATTTTTTTTTTAATTTACCGAAGAATGTGATTGAGTTTCTCTTAATTTTGCAGAATTATCTTGCTGACATTCTCTCTGTGTTGGCCTTGACCATGTCAGCAGAAGGGGAACAAGTATGCTGTGTAAATTATATTTGCTATTCCGAATCTGCATCCCTACTAGTTCTACACCATTATTCCTTGCTTGAGCATTTCTTATATGTTGCCTTAGCTGTTATATTTTTTTGTATATTAATTACTGACAAGTTGTTTCATCTCATAAATGCTACTACCAGGAGAGCCTGAAATATAGGTTATTGGGTTCAGAAGGTGATATTGGGTCGTGGGGCCATGAGTATGTCAGGTGAGTTATGCCTCTTTTTCATTGTAGATAATGTCAGTCCTGCAATATGGGTGTAATTAGGTTCTTTAGTGGGGTTTTTTATGGGGGTTTTCTTTTTGACCCTGGATTCTGTCGTCTGTGTTTTTTCTTTTTGTTCATAAGCTTCTGTTATTGATATGCAAGTTAACTACTGTTCAGTGATATTCTTAAATTGGTTACGTAGATCTAATATACATTCATGGTCAAGTATTTAATATGGTGTCAGATTCGGATGTGAAGAAGAAACTTAAATGTAGCAAGTTAATTAGCTGTTGTTGATTTAGTTAATTTTACAAATAATTTAGATTTTATCTGCAAAGTATGCTGAATGGATGAAAATGAGTCCGCCATCAGCAATTTATAGCTCAAAGTCACCATTCCTTTTGAGATGGTGATGTCAAATTTGCCTTCTGCCTATTTTCCTACTTATAAAAAACCATATATTTGCAGATTTTATTTTCATGGACCTATACTGTTTTCATTTGTAGGCACACAGTCTCATTACTGCTTTTCAGGATATGATACACTATTTCTGTAATTGTTAAGGTCTAACTTCCTTAGCTAACATTCTTGGATGATTGGCTACAGCATAGCCTGTAACCATGCCCATTTTAGTTTATTAATGTCATTGTTGCAGCATGTATGTTTTCTTGTCTTGAACTTAATTCAGTTTATACTCATTGACTTTTTTATGATTCCTCTGACAAAAATAATTACAATGCTTTTTTAAGAAGGTTGAATGTGAAAACAGTTTGTAAATTATTTGTTTTGGATATTAGGAATTTAGCTGGAGAGATTGCACAAGAGTACACAAAACGACAGGTAATCTTTTGTTTGTCCTTTCTTAAATTTTGCCTTACGGTTACTTTTTAATTTTGGGCAAATAGCTGCTACTTTTCAAGTTTTTTAATGATAAATCTTGGCATGAGCTATGAAAGAATTCTATGCAATAGTCCTAAATGCATTTTATATATAAAGTAATTCAGGTAAGATCTGATATTTTCTTGTCTATTGTTGTCGTATGCTATGTTGGCAGTTTTTACGTACTATATATGCAGACATTTCTTGTATTATCATATATTTTATTATGTCAATATATAAAATTACCCTAAAAAAAAATGCCCGTGCATGCACAGACACATACACACACAGACATATACATGCAAAGCTTTTTTGACTTAGATTCTTTATTATCAACAAATTTTTGCTAATATAGTTATGTTGTCTTTACCACACTGCAGGGTGAGGATGCTTCAATTGATGATCTAATGGACCTCGTACAGCAAATTGTTGCATTCCACATGAAGGTAAACCTGAATGGAACTCCATTATCTTTCTTGTCTGATCAACTTAAAAACAGCAATGAGTTTCTCCCACCTAAATTTTATATTTGTATTGTAGCACAACGCTGAGCCAGAAGCTGTGGATCTTCTAATGGAGGTATATTGCTGCTTTATCTGATCTCCATTTTTTTTCCCTGTTTTGAGCTTATGATCTTAAATCTTTGGCTAGGTTGAAGATCTTGAGTTGTTAATTGAGCATGTTGATAGTACAAATTTCAAGAGAACATGCCTGTACCTCACAAGTTCAGCGAAGTATGGTTTCTTGTTTCTGATCTTGTGTATTTCTAATAATTAATATACACGGTTTTGCTGCTGAAATGGGTTGTATTGTATGTGGTTGCGGTATAATAGATGAATGTGGTCAACATGGAGTGCTTACATCCCTCTAATAATTGTAGTTGCTTACAAGTGAAAAGAAAAGGCAAAAATGTTTATAGCATTAGATTGTGCAATATAGATACCTGCATCATGACATGCATCTGCGTTGCCTGTGGAAACCAGTGCATTGATCAATTTAAATTTGATTCAGTTGAAGAAAGAGTGAGTGCCAATATTCAAAATCAAAGCAAAAACTGTTGGTGGGAGGATAAAGGATATTAAAATTTTAGGGGTGTGTCTGAAACTTTTTTGTTGAAAAAACAGGGTAGAATACCTTTCATCTTGCATTTTGGAGTGCAAGCAAGTCTTCTTTTGACAGTTTCATTATTCAGCAATGATATTGCTGGGATAAAATGATTTATTCAGGTGGAAAATAAGCACTTGGTGAGCAATGTGACTGAAATCTTGCACTATTTTTGGTATCGTGGAGGAGATGATGTAAATACTTTAAATGAATATGACAACAGGTGGCATTATGTGGTTAAATGATACAATGGTTGAATGAGAAATGGGAAGAACTGGATGTAGAGATAATATACTATTTCCTCATTTTGTTAGAAGGAAAAGATTAAAGGGAGGTGTGGGCTTTTATTTTAAACTCAGATATATCGTATGCCTGGCATTGGTGTTACTGATGGCACACCTGTAAATTATAATACCTTCCTCTCTGGTATCCTATGATTCAAGGGGAAAGTGACGCTTCTCAGAAGAAGAATGAAAAGTAGAAGAAAGAATAAGACGATTCCCCTGAAGAAACTTTTCTATTAGTTCATTTGCTCAATTCTTAACTTACTTGAATTGAACCACAGTCAGTGGAGGAAATAAAAAAGAGGTAAACACTTATGAAATAAGCTTATTTATTGTGCTTCCTGCTGGGAAAATCTTGTAACCGAGGCCTTACTTAAGCTTATTAGCCCCAGCCCAGTAGGTGTATGCATGAAGTACCAGTCAAGATGAAGTGAGCATGTCCCTATTTGGCATAACTTGGACCACTCGCAAGACAGACAATGGGAGATGGTTGCATGCCAGCATCCTTCTCACCCCTATGTTACCTTATTCAATCCTTTCCGGGTTTTGAGTATGCTTTTGAAAAAAGCCTTTAGAATTCCACAACAAAAGAGCTCCCTTTCAAAAGAAAAGAGATTTGTCTCGAAAGAAACTTTTTTCTTTCTATATTACTTTGCTAGAATAGGGTGGACATGCTTTTGCAAGTAAGCTATGAATTTTTCTAAAGTAAGAAAGCCCCTCTTAGCTGCTGTAGAAGAGAAAGTGCTCTATCCTGTCTACCAAGAGGCTGCAGGCTTACTTGGATTAGAATGAGCTGCTTGAAACTGTCCTCTTTTGAGGAGCAGATGAGATGAAGGAATAGGTTGTGCACAGTTCCCATGGGAAAAGGGCTCACCCGGTGTACAAAGTGCTCCCCGGCTTAGTGCGGGGGTAGGGGGAGGTGGGTATATATGCACGCAGCCTTCTCCTTGCATTTTGCAAAGCCTCGAACCCGTGACCTCAAGGTTTCCCCTTGCATTTTTCACAGTTCCCATGGGAGGTATGGTATAATAGCGAAGGGCTTAATTTAGGAATGCTCCTTTCATCCAACTAGAATTTATGTGTGTTCACTGGCCTTATCTAATGGGATTCTATGACAGTCATAAAGCTTTAAGGAATATGAAATGTTACAATTTGATTTCAGAAAAACTGTGCAGTTTGTGACAAAATACAAGCTTTTGTCACGCTGCTTGTGCATCTTTCCTGCTTCATGGGTGAAAAGCGTGTGGTCTATTTCTTTCGTTTCTTTTCTTTGCATGTGTTTGTTTGTGGGTTCACTCGTCAATGATGCCCCTTATTTATTTATTTTTTTTTGTCAGGTTCTTAGCTTTGTCCCACATACTACATGATGCTATTGATATTGTTGTTGTTACCTAACATGTCTAGTAAAGTTTATCCACTAGTTCTCTTTTCATTTATTTGTTATTTATTTTTTAAAGTGTATTTCTAAGTAAAATACTTTGCTTGGTCCTCATTTATTGAGAATATAAAATGTTTGAGGGTATTAATTAGAACTGAGCATGGTCAGGCCTATAAGGGTATTAAGATATAAAATTTGTGTCCAGCCCGGCCTCCAAGGGGGGGGGGAAGGAATTTGGCCTTTGCTAGTCCCTAATATGGGGTGGAACTGGGCCTCAAGGAGAAGCCAAAGCCTGGGCCTTCCATTGAAAAAAATTTGTTGAAAATTGGTGGAAACTCCAGCCCAAGCCAGTCCAACGCAGGGCTTCTTGGAATTTGTTGCCGAAGATGATGAAAAGTTGGTTTTAGATTAAGTTTCATTTCCTTTGTCAGACGAATTTGGAGAAGTGGGGAGATATTCTGTCATTTTCATCCTCCTATTGGATAAATAGGCTATGCAACTTGGTTGTGATAATTTGATTTTATGGTGCTGTTCCATCAAGGTGCAAACCTTGGTGCAACGATTGAATTGTTCCTTTGTGACCTTGAGGTCACGGGTTCGAGACGTGGAAACAGACTCTTTGCAAAAAAATACAAGGGAAAGGCTGCATATATATATATATATATATGTCCACCCTCCCCCTATCCTCGCAAGGCAAAGAGCACTTTGTGCATTGGGTGCACTTTTTTTGTTTTTTTTTTTATCGTGCTGTTCCACAATGTATGTAGGCTTTATGAATCCATCTCTGCTGCCTAGCTCAGGACTTCTGTTGTTGTTTTATTTTTTGTTTTTTGTTTTTGTATAGAAAAAGAAATTATTTAAGGTGAATAAAGAATGCACAAAGGTTCCAAGGATAAGAAATCCTCAGAAAAGGAAAAAAAAAGAAGCATAAACTAATAGAGAATTATTCTCCAAGCCCTCCTAAACTCCGCTGATCTGAAACATATAGGACTCCCTGAGACCCCAAAGAAATATAAAACACAATCAAAATCCATAGGAGATAAGTTAGATAGTTCCTGGAAAATCTGATATTCCACTTTCTCCCAATACCCTAGGGCTGCCCTTTTCCAATTAAACACCTTCATTATATGACTGAGCTTCCACTTTCATGCTTTAAAACCCCTTAGCTTTTTATACCTATTGATTTTACTTCTTGCTTTAAACATCGCCGGGACTTTTTGTTATTGATTTTACTCCTTGCTTTATATAACTTGTTTGCCCAAGGGGAAAAAAGAAAAGTTAAGCAACATGCATAGTAGTCAAAAGCGTAAAAAAGCACGCTTAAAGCGCGAGGCGCAGTGAAGCCTAGCTCTAGGGCTTTTTTTGCATAAAGCCCAGTGGAAATGAAAAAGCACCGGAAAATTGCGTTGAAGCGCAAAAAGCGCAAGGCGCAAAAAAGCGGGGCTTTTTCATTTTTTTAATTTTGTTTTTTTTTTTTTTTTAATTTAACAAGTGTAATATAATTTCAACTGTTGGATCTTATTAATGGTGAAAGATGAGATGGTCTATGCTAGTTTCCGTCGATGACATGCACTGGATTGCAATTTTAGTGTTAAAATGTTTGGTTAGTTTTGGTCAAGTTTGGAAGCAAAGTAGATCTGTACCAGGTATGTTTCTCTGTTCTTCTTCTGCTTCTTTCTTTCTTTCTTCCTTCTCGGTTTTTCTTCTTCTGCATCCTCTTCCAGCCCCCCCTTTTTTTTAATTCTCCATTATTCTGCAGCTTCTTTCTTTAATCTTCCCTCTTCTACTCCTCTTTTTTTTTTTTTTTTTTTTTTTTTATTTCAGTTGCTTGCCCTACTCCTTTCCGTTCATTGTTTTCTCTGTTTTGGGTTTTTTTTTTTTCCCTGTTCAGAGCCATGGAATTATAGCATAGCTTTTCAGACCAATTCCTATAAACAAGGTAGTCATGTATACGAAAATGCAGGTTACTCTGCTTTACCTGGGCTATATCTCAGGGAATAATAAACTAAGTTGCTTCATATAAGAACATTGGGCCACATTCTCCTTGGCCTCTGAGGCAACATTTCAACTTTAATAACACCTTCAATTGGAGCCATGGACTCTCAAATCATGTCAGTAATTGTATCACCAAAAAAAAAAAAAGTTCTCACAATTTCTGTTGCTCAAGCATTTGTTATATCACCCTGAACTTGAATGATACCTTCAACTGGAGCCATAGGTTGCCAAATCAATGGCCGCTATTAGAGGAAGATCACGATCCCTGTGAAATATAATGTAGGAACTTCATGGCCCTAGTGAAAGTTTATGTTGTTAAGAGGTCAATAACTAACCATTACATATTTGAAGATATATCTATTCAGAAGATTATATTTAACATCACAAGGACCAAAAAGTCTCTTAAGCGAAACGTGGGTTTTTTTTAATCCAAAACACGCAATCCAGCATTTTAGCACATGCACAACTTTATTTAACAAAAGAAGGGGCTGCTCCTTTCAGTTGCTTGATACTGTTCGTCTATTCTATAATCTGTAATCTGCCCTCTTGATGCTGCTCCTCTGCCTTTTTTTTCCCCTTTTTTTTCCAAGTTGTTGCTTCTCATTCTTTCTTGCCCTCTTTTCGGTTGCTTTGCTATTGCTCCTGCCAAAAGAGAAAAAAATTAAAATTAGTAAATATAAAAGTGTTTGATGAGACTTACATCAAAAATTAAAATTATTTTGATGAGACTTACATATTTTATGTATTATTATTGTATATACAAATATATATTTTGATTTTATATTTTAAGTGCGGTATATATAAAAAAGCCAGTGCTTCGCTTTGCGCTTAAGCCCCAGGAGGGTTTGTCGATTTTTTGCGCTTTTCACTTTTAACTACTATGGAACATGAGTTAAATAAGCTTCAGAAAGTAAAAGGAGAATCTCCGGACCAAAATCAATTGCATTAGATTTGTCTGTGACATACCAAACATTTCCCTAAAATACTTTTGAAACAAACCAAAGCAAAAGCTGTAAGATTCACCTTATTTGGTAAGCCCTCTCAAATATGGCTATTTGGCAGCAAGTGCACTGTACAGAACCCATATTAGAACTGTCTGAATAGAAGAAGAGCACCACTGGGGGAGGTTAACTTAGACCTCTACAGGGGTGAATCTGTTTAGGATTCATAAAAGATATGGTCAAAATTTTCTGCACTAGTTGAGACCAAGTTTTGTTTAATTCTTTTATGATGGGGAATAGGTGTGGTTCATTTTTTTTTTTTCCTTTTTTATAGATGATTGCATGCAATTCTCACCTGGATTGAGCCTTGGGTTTTAATAATTTTAGTGGACCATGCTGGTCTCTGTTTGTGTACCTTATGGTGTGGTTATAGTTCCTATCATATTGTAAATGCTGTTTCAGAAATTTGCTCCTAGTGCCCTCTATTCCCCTGTGATTCCTAGGCCTGGAGGACTTGTTATTAGTGGATGCCGGGCAAGTCTCAAAGTTGAGTTTCAATCCTTTCAAGAAAGAGTGAATTTTAAAGATATCCTCACATTAGTCGTGTCCAATTGATCTCATTTCATTTGGGTAGTCATTTGTTGCCCTAGCTTGAAATCATTCTACTTACAATAAGTAAGACATGCTTTCATTTTATAGAGGCCTATCCAAGTATTCAGTCTTAATGGTACCGGCATATAGATCCGATGGGAAGTGGGTGAGATGAATGCGATTTCATAAATACTTTATGCTTTTAATCTCTCGTTTGCATGACTCTTAATGAGAAGTAGAACTGGGCTAATAGAAAGCTTCATCATTGTGTCTGAAGGTTAACCTTCATTGTTATTTTCCCTTGGATTTTATCTGCTAATTTTGCTTTAACTTTTACCTTTCGGTTGTGTTGCTCTTTGTTTATTTTAGAGGAACTTGCTTCTCTCTCTCTCTCTCATGTGCTGGCATGCAACATATTGCAGATATCTTCCTGGACCAGATGATACATTAGTGCTAGACATTGCATATATGATCTACCTTAAGTTTGAAGAGTACCCCAGAGCCCTTCAGATTGCGTTATTCCTTGATAACTTGGGGGTTTCCACTCACCTTTGCCTTTTATTTTAATTTTTGGGGTTCAGAATTCACATAGCTTGATATTTTCTTCTTTTTCTGTATTAAATATTTTTTCTTAGCCATGGAGCGCTAACTTCATGCATTCTTTGGCAGTATGTAAGGCAACTTTTCACCTCTTGTGATGACATGCTGCAAAAGAGGCAATTTTGCTACATTCTTGCTAGACATGTGAGTCTTGTGTCATTCTACTTGTTTTACTACTGTTTCTCCTAAAGCATCTACTTGCAAGGCAACATTTGATGGCTATGGAGGAAGTAATAAATTGCCATTGTCTTTGATGGATCACCTGGAACCCTTTTTTTTTTTTTTTGGGGTTGGGGGGATAAGAGAAAACTTTATTCACAAAGAAATGAGCACAACTGTCTGGGAGTTGTCATGTTCTCCTTTCTAGAGGACAGTTTTGATGCTTTTGTTGGCTTCTTGGTTCAAATATTGATTGATTTTTATTTTCCTGTGTTGAACAATATTTTTTCCCCATCAGGGTGTAGCATTTGTGCTAGATGAGGACATGGTTGCTGATGACAGTGAAAGAGAGCTGATGCAGGACATAATCAATAACATGAAACTAACTGAAGGCTACCTCACCTTGGCTCGTGATATTGAGGTCATGGAGCCAAAGTCTCCGGAAGACATTTATAAGGTCTGGACCTTGGTATCTAAGGCGTGTTTAACTTGGGTTTTTATCTTTTCTGGTGATAATTAGCTTTTAGTTTGTCACGTTGCTGCTAAAATATATGCAATGTTATTCATCCAAGATTTGTTAATTTGTGAGTCATTATTATGTGTATTAAAATTGACTAGTTGGCATTAGGTGGCTTAGGTAACTCATGCTATTCAGTGAAGTCTCTACCTTTATCAATTGCTATGGGTATAAGAATCTGTCAAGTTTTGATCATCCCATTATTCTTTAGGGATCCTTTTTGTTTCTCTCAAAGTCCTTAAATTCTCATGTGTTGGGCTCTTCTTGATGTTGCAATGTCTTGTGGAATTGCCATTCTGAGACTTTTCATGCTTTGCTTTAAGCTTTTGCAACTGCAGAAAAGTGGATCTCTAAGCGTGTCTTATGTATCTGTCATATATATATATATATATATATATATTTTTTTTTAAAAGTGTCTGTGTTGTTACATGAGAATCTATTACATATTAATATGTACGTTTTTATTTGTTGTTGACTTTTGCTGTTTGAGAGAGAGAGAGAGAGAGAGTGTGTGTGTGTGTATTGATTCTTCTTAATGTGCAGTTGCGTAATTAATGTCACTTAAAAAGCATACTCTTTTAGCATCATATCATGTTACTAACCCTGTGTTGTCTTGGTGTGAAAGTGCTTGCAATATAATGTCTGAGTATTTGCATCACACTTGATTACTCCACCTCTTTTGACAATTCCATGCCTTTTTAGGCACATTTACTTGATGGCCGGGCTAGTGCTGGAGCAAGTGTTGATTCCGCCAGGCAGAATTTGGCAGCAACATTTGTGAATGCATTTGTAAATGCTGGATTTAGTCAGGTATAAAGGGGAAATTGTGATCATGTGAGATATTGTGGGTCATGGACTTCTTAAGTTTTAGTATTCATGAGTTGCAGGATAAGTTGATGACTGTCCCTTCAGAAGCATCAAGTGGTGCTTCTTCTGGAAACTGGCTTTTCAAGAATAAAGAACATGGAAAAGCCAGTGCTGCTGCGAGTCTGGTATATTGATCGTCTTCATCTTTTTATTTTATTTATTTATTTATTTATTTTTATTTTGGGGGTGGGTTTTCAAATTGTTCTCATTAGCTGGAGTCTGACTATCATTCATCTATGCACAGGGAATGATCTTGCTGTGGGATGTTGACTCCGGGCTTGCCCAGATTGATAAGTACTTCCATAGCAATGACAACCATGTTATTGCAGGTGCATTATTAGGAGTTGGGATTGTCAACTGCAGCATAAAGAATGACTGTGATCCTGTAAGAGCTCTTCATAATTTTTGTTCCACATATTTCATGAACTTAGAAATGTTGATCAGAGAATATCTTTCAGGCATTGGCACTCCTAGGTGATTATCTTGACAGAGAGGATCCGTCTATCCGAATTGGTGCAATAATGGGCCTCGGTGTTGCATATGCAGGCACACAGAATGAGGTGGTAAGTTCTAGTTTCTGGTCTATTATAATAAGTTTTGGCAGGTACACATTCTGCTCTTGGAGTTAAAGTCGCTTAGTGTTGCTTAGGAACAATGATTATTCTTTCTTTTGAACCTGAATTCCATTTTTTTTTAACTAAAAATACTTGAATCAACTGTCTTATTTAGAATAAGGTCCTGCTGAAATGCGTAGATGGTTCGGTTGGATTGTTGCCATTGTTATTTGTTCTTCCTTTCGTGCTTATTATCTAGTTTATTTCCAGGTACGTCATAAATTGATTCCTATACTTGGAGATGCAAAAGCACCACTTGATGTGATTGCATTCACTGCAATTTCATTGGGCCTGGTTTATGTGGGTTCATGCAATGAAGATATTGCTCAAGCAATTATTTTTGCATTGATGGAACGAAGTGAGTCAGAGCTGGGGGAGCCCCTGACACGCTTCTTGCCTCTTGGTCTCGGACTGCTATACCTTGGGAAGCAGGTAATCTTCTAACATGTTCTGGAGGCTCCCCCCCCCCCCCACTTTCAAATCCAGGTCCTATTTGTTCATAGTAGTGTTCTTACTTTCTTGCTACTATAATAGGGGCTTACAAAGTTTATGATCGGGTTCTTCTTATCATTCTAATGATCTGATCTTACCATGATGTCTTGTAGGAAAGTGTGGATGCCACAGCAGAAGTTTCAAAGACATTTAACGAAAAAATAAAAAAATACTGTGACATGACTCTCCTCTCTTGTGCTTATGCTGGTACAGGGAATGTGCTCAAGGTCTTCTATTCTTCGCCCCTTTGGCCCTGCCTGAAGATTATTTTATTTTATTTTTTATCTACTTTTTTTAATTCATGAAGTCTAAACATATTTTTGTACAGGTGCAAAATCTTCTGGGACATTGCGCAGAGCATCTGGACAAGGGTGAAAATCACCAAGGACCTGCTGTCCTTGGAATTGCCATGGTTGCAATGGCTGAAGAACTAGGCCTTGAGATGGCAATTCGCTCATTAGAGCATCTGTTACAGTATGGAGAGCAGAATATTCGTAGAGCAGTTCCCTTGGCACTTGGTCTCCTTTGTGTATCAAACCCAAAGGTATTTATCTTAGTTCAGAGAGATCTTTATCCTCACATAATTGTTTATGCCGTATATATATATATATATATATATATGTATTATGTATGTATGTATGTATGTATGTATGTATGTGATCTATTGACCAATACTAAGCTGCCAAGGCAGCAGAGTGAGAGTTTTGTACTAGCTTTGTCTTGGTTTTTTTTTTTTTTTTTTTTTTTTTTTTTGGTTACTTTATGCCTTACAATGAATTTGGGCTTTTTGATCAGATCAATGTAATGGACACCCTCAGTAGGCTTAGCCACGACCAAGACACAGAAGCTGCTATGGTATTGTTGTTGTGGTGGTGGTTATTTGTATTGTTGCTTTTGTGACACTTGTGACCTTGGGGTAGGTTTATTTGTTGAATTGTTGCAGGCTGCCATTGTCTCCTTAGGTTTAATAGGTGCAGGCACAAATAATGCTCGCATAGCTGGCATGCTTCGCAATCTCTCGAGTTATTACTACAAAGATGCGAGCCTTCTATTTTGTGTAATGTTTCTATTAACTTTGATTCTTTTCATTCTTATACCCATTTGTAATTTTGTGGTAACAACTCTTTTTGCCACTTGTATAGGTCCGAATTGCTCAAGGTTTGGTGCATCTGGGGAAGGGTTTACTTACTCTTAACCCATATCACTCTGATCGCTTCTTGCTGTCACCGTGAGTTTCTTTTTGGCCACAAGTCCCTCTTCATGGCTGCTTATTTCCTTCTTGTTTGCTTTTGCTTTATACCGAAGAGAGGGTTGTACAAGTTTGTCATTAAATGTGGCATTACATGCTGCAAAAAATATGCCATTTTAACATGTTTCCAGTTCTATTGTTATGGGTATTATGGATTCCTTTGTTCATTTTGTTTTCTCCTCCTGACGTGTAGCAAAAGAGTGAAATTTGTCCGTTTATCTGATGAGCATTAACATGCTGCAAAAATGCCATTATGACAAGTTTCTGTTTCTTAGGGTTATTTTGATTCCCCCTCCCCCTCCTTTTTTCTTGATAAGTGGCAATATGTAGAGAGAATGTGAAGCTCCTCTTGGCTCAACCCTCACAGTTCTTAAACTTTCTGTTCAGGATGGCACTGGCTGGAATTGTAACATTGCTCCATGCATGTCTTGATATGAAGGCAATAATTTTGGGAAAATACCATTACGTTCTATATTTCCTCGTTTTGGCTATGCAGGTATGTAAGTCTTGATCCATTCTTCCAATTTATGAAGAGGTATCCTGTGATTTTTATTCATTATGTAATACCTACTCCACGTTGCAGCCACGAATGTTGATGACCGTTGATGAGAATTTGAAACCTTTCCCTGTACCTGTTCGGGTCGGACAAGCTGTTGATGTTGTTGGTCAGGCAGGCCGACCTAAGACCATCACTGGTTTCCAGACTCATTCAACCCCAGTTCTTTTGGCAGCTGGAGATAGGGCAGAACTTGCAACGGAAAAGTACTGCAACCTTGCCCTTTGATCCTTAATTTAGTCCCCCCAACCCTATAACAGCTACTAATTCTACATTACCATTTCCATTTAACCTTTGCAGATATATTCCAGTGTCTCCGATTCTTGAAGGTTTTGTTATCTTGAAAGAGAATCCGGAGTACAAGGATGACCACTAGTTCCTTTTCTCGAGCATTCAAAATGTGTCATCTCAACCCAGCCCATTTCAAAATTGTGTGGAAAGAATCTGGATAGAAATGTATGTGCGTTGGATGATTCTTGGGTTTCATTTCAAGTAAGAATATCTGGGTCAAGGCTTCAAAACGATGGACTCACTTACTGGGCCTGATGAAGTAAACATCAACCCTGGGCAGATGAAGAGGATTATTGGATTCGCGATCAATGCTGTACCACTATCTTGTTAATTGGAGGCATTTCCGTGCTTGAGAGAAGTTTTTCAAGTTATTTTATTTAACCAATTTGTTTTTTAAATTTATTTGTTAATTAGAATTATAGTCATCATTTTCTTGAGAGAGAGTCACCTGATCTAAATTTAAACACAAGGGATTGTGCTGAAGTAAAATTATCAATTGCTTGAGCCGACCTTGTTCTCTCTGTATGTTTCTCCTTGAACAATCGTTAGGTGGTGGATGCTTTGTAGTTCTGGTGTGAGAGTCGTGGCAATGCAAGATAATTCTGGTGAGAAGTCATGTGGCAGTGCAAGATAATCGGAACAGTACATTTCGGGAATTATGAGATGGACACAAACGTAAAAAAGCTGAGAGCCCAAGAAAAAATTGTCGCAGAGAGCTGGCTAGGGCCAATCGGCTTGAAGCGGGCCAAAGCTGCACGATGCGGTCTCGATTCCTAGACGAAGGGGGAGAAAAGAGCAAAAAATATATGAGCGCGCGCGCGTGTTTATATATATCTTACCATATAATAAAAACACAAGTGGGGAGGGGGAAATGGGAGAAGGCGCCATCTCAGATAGGAATAGTTTGCTACGGTTTCCTTTTTTTTTTTAGGGTTTTGTTCTTTCTTTTTGTTTTTTTTTTCTTTATACCTTCCACCCTTCTTTTTTTTCTTTTTTATTTTTTTACCCTTCACCCTTCTTTTTTTTAACTTTTTTTTGGTTTTTTTTTTTTACCCTTCACCTTTTTTTTTTTCACTTCTTTTACTTTTTACTTCTTTTTTTGGGGGGTTTCACTTTTCCAGTTTACTATTGTTCTCTCTCTCTTTTTTTTTTTTTTACTTCTTTTTTTTGGTTTCTTCTTTTCCTTTTTTTGCTTCTTTTTTCTTTAACTCTTCACCCTTTCTTTTTTTTTTCCTTTATTTATCCATCTCTTCTCCCCTCTCCATTTTTTTCACTTTTTTTTGTGGCTTTCACTGTACAAAAAGTTAGAAAACTTCTTTCATATTCAGCCATGTATTCTTCTTGGAATATAACACGTGGCTAGCAAAATTAGAAAAAAATGAAGGAGAGTTAAAAGACATTTTTTTTTATCACCTTCATATTCAAACGACTCGATAATGATGCATGTTTTTTTAATTTAATTTAATATACAGTGTTCAATAAATATTGAGATAAAATAATTTATTTTTTAACCCACCAAACTAGACATGTTTTTTTAAAATATATATTTAATTTGTTTTATAATTTAATTTAATTTAATATATAAAAATATATTTTTTAAATTTAATTTAATATATAGTGGACAACAGATATTTTCATGTGAATAATCCTATAAAATTATCATTCAGTTATGAAAAAAATAATTTCATAAATAATATTTTCAAGTGTTTAATTTGATTTCTTAATAAATAAATAAATTTTCTTAACATAAATATTGATTTATTTTTGTCTAATTTAAATTATGATTGTTATCAAATTTAATTTTGGTGATGACTTATGAAAAGAAAAATTCATGATTGATTAATGTAAAATTTGCAAGTTAAATATATGATCTAAAAGTACAAAAAACAATTAAAATGAATTATTAAAAAATAGCGAATATTATAAATTATTAAATTGTTTGACAAGAAACAAAACAAACAAACTAAAGCAAATACCTACGGGTTATTTTTATTATTATTCTTTTTCCTATATTGTTTAAGATATCAATCATAAGACACTCAAATGGAATATTTTAAAATTATGAAATGCAAATTAAAATTTTCTAAAATCAAATCTATTAATTATCACTTTATCTGAGTAAAAAAAACAAAGATTGAGACAGAGTATAAAACCTCATATTTGTATTGTTCATTCAATTGTATTTGTACTTATGACAATGGCTGAATGAGAGAGAAAGAGAGGGATACCGTTAAAGATATAGACAATGATTACAAACAAAAATATAAAATTTATTGTTTTATGGTTTTATTTGATTTAAAGAAAAACTTATGTCAATAAGTTTTTTTAATTAATAATAACTGAAATTGTACTTTATAATAATAGTAGTAACAAATAGCCATCTCTTTCTAAACAAATTGTAATATTTTAAAATTTTTAAATCAATACACAAATATATATAGTCAAAAGTATATCAAATAGTTTTTTTCTATAAAATAATTTTGAATACTAATAATAATTATAAATTATTTAATAATTTTATGAGAAAGTTCACTTTCATTGTGTAATACTATACTTACAGACTTTATCAATGAGTTATAATTTAACTAACATTATTCTCTTTCTCTTAAAGATTTTCAATTCGACCCTCTCTTATGTATTAAAAAGAAACAATAACTATAAGATTTCCAATGAAAAAAATTAAATCGTACTAAAAATTTTCAATAATAATAATTTAAAAATTAAGAAATATAATAAATTTATAAAAATATGTTTAAATGTCAATAATTTTAAAAAAATCCAAAACTATATATATTATATATATATATGTATATATACGTATATATATATTATTCAATTTACAGATAAAAAATAGATTAAATCTATTAAAAAAATAAAATTAGTTTACAGAAAATGATTAAGATATGTTTGTTATCGATAAAAGATTTTTGATAAAAAGTACAAATATTATTTAATTAATATACTATATTAGAGTAATTATATTTAATAATATATTATATAAATTTTAAATTTAATTATTTCTTGAATATAAAAAAATATTAAAAAATTATAAAAATTTTTGAGCCTTCGCCGCACCTTGTGCGGCAGGTGCGGCCAAGACCCACCTAGTTTGTATATATATTTAAATGGATCATTTCCTGGGCCTTTTGAGCGTTTCAAGACTCGAACTCCATGGCATATCCATCTTCCGCAGAGTTGGCTAGAAATTAAAGCTTCAGGGCCCAATTGGGTTTCGCCATGGAGAACAAAGCCAGCGGGCAGGGGGATTAGGATTGGAAATCTTCTGTGTGAAAGGCGTTGGGTTCTTAATCTTTCCCGTATTATAGGCAAAGTTGGTGTTGGCAAAGTTGGGTTCTTAATCTTTCCCGGTGGTTAATTAACAAAAGAAAAAAAAAGTAATCTACAGTTGGCTTGAATTTGAGAGGTCCACCCAATATTCAGGTTCAATATTTCTCCCCAACGCAACGTGGCATGTCAAATTGGATTCCTTTTAGAAAAGAAATGGGCATCGAGTTGTAGAGACTGGT
Source organism: Dillenia turbinata (assembly GCA_037126225.1). Lineage (NCBI taxonomy): Eukaryota > Viridiplantae > Streptophyta > Magnoliopsida > Dilleniales > Dilleniaceae > Dillenia > Dillenia turbinata. The sequence continues at coordinate 9,142,562 of JBAMMX010000021.1, read as the reverse complement.
TGCTGTAAGGTAGAAACTATAAAGTAATTCCAACATGCCAGCATGCCTGAATTTCTCAATTTGATTGCTCTCTTTTCTCAATCATGCTTTCTAACTGGATCAAAGTTGCTTGTACATCATTTTTTTTTCAGTTATTTACTGTCAATATATATATAATAATTTACACACTCTTAAAACTTCTAATCATCAATGTTGATTGTCCGGGGCACATAGACATGGTCTAAATTGGCTCCTTGGTCTCAATGGTCGATCTGAGGACACAATGCAAAAAGACTTCCCTGGACTTAGTAGCATCACTCAGCCTATCTATGTTAGATGACAATGAAGTTAGAGATTATAGAGCATTTTACTAGATGACCAAATCTCAACAATTTTACTAATATCAGCTATTTTAGTTGGTAAAAACTTTTCAAACGACAAAAAATAAAATTAGAATCAAAATCCTTTTTTATTATATAATTCAATTACCATTCAAGAAAACCGGCCAACGTTTTGTTTGATCATTAATTGGGTGAATTTTATATTTTGCACAAAAGCCATTTGTTTATGAAGTCCAAAGTTTGTCTCAAGAATGGAAAAAAAATGACCTAACCCCTCAATCATTCCCAAAATATTCAAATCAGATTAATAAGGTAAAATCCAAATATCTATTGATAAAAAAATTAAAAAATTAATAAAATCCAAAATTCATAATTCAAATCCTCTTATTTGATCCTATGAAATTATTGTCGATTTTGGAACCTCTTGCCTGTACCATCCACATTCATTAATTTTTAGGATTTGTGTTGTAATTATTCTATGTAATTATAGTTCATTTTATTATCAACCTGGGATACGTTATCTGCCATGTATTTGTTTCTTGAACATTTTTTTTAATAAGTATTAATTTTTAGTAATTATATTAAATCTAACTAAATTCAGTTCAAACTTGATTGAACTTTTAAGAAGAAAAATTCTCTCGATATTTATTTTTTCCACATACAAGATTCAAAATTGAGATTTTATTTAAAAAGTGTTGATACCCAGTTGATGGGACGGTTGTCCCGGAATCACATTTGATGGGTCAGCTCTAAGAAGGCCCACGCAGGAGACCCATGAAGAACGATTACCGATCGAGGTTTGAATATAATCATCAGCCGAAGGGCCTCAGTCACCTGGATCAATCTGCCAAAGGGTCTTAATCGTCCGGATCTCCCAAACGATAGGGTCTCAGTCGCCCGGGTCCACTGAACGATACTCACTGAACGAAGGTAGTCGCCCCGATCAGACAAACAAATAGCAGCATACCAATCGGACGAGTCCCGATTGACTCTTTATCGATCAAGCGACAAAACGACAGGTAGCACCCCTAACGATTCTAAAGGAAAATTAGAACTTCCTTAACTTCACTCTCCCATTTCATAACAGCATATCCCGAATCTTTCAAGTAAGGAAAGCGCCTCTCTTCAACATGGTAGTTCCACCGATAAATGAGGATCATAATCAACTCATAAAATTAACTCCTGAAATTTCCGAATCAGTTCGATAAGTAAGGTAGGGTTGAAATCCCCTGGTGGCGCACGTCTCTCAGAGGTATAAATCATCCCTAAAAATCTCAGAACTAGATACGCACTCTGGGTCTAACACTCTGGGCATACTGATCACAAGGAACAACCTTCCCCCTACTCTCAGTCTGTTTCTTTCAATCGAAAACCGCTCTTTACTGACTTGAGCATCGGAACCTCCCGTTCGGAGGGCCTCAAGCTCAACTATCCTACGTTCCACCGTTTGAAGAGACTCCTCCCAGAGTTGGGCCAACTTCTCGATTGAACAAAAACACATCTCGCGCACCGAGACTTCCAATTTCAACCGTTCACATTCTCCGTGACATTGCTCTCAATCACCATGACCTTTTTCTTCCGAGTGGGAATCTCCTCCCGTGATTAGACTGGACGGGTTAACTCCGACAGACGCCCCTCCAAGTGATGTATCACTTGTTTCCCTTGTCGTTCCTGAAATTCGACAAGGGCCATGGTCTGAAAGAAAATAAGTAAGTTGTAAAGACAGAAACGAGAAAGAACTTGACAAGTGTAGAAAAGACAGTACCATCAAACTTAAAGACTTGAAAGCCCCATTGACTTGCTCATAGGACATCCTATGGAAGTCGAGCTCACAACGATGAAAGTCGAACTGGTTGGCAATACGGTTTGCCTCCGCCATATCTATGTAACTATATTGCATATCCTCAGCCAAACGACAATGGCTTCACGTTCCTTTGAGCCCTTCCTACCATCAAAATATCAGACGGGAATGACAGGTGAAGACACCGCTCCTTCAAAAATCTTGCGTTTCCCCTTATGCACAGACCGAACCGGAATAACAGAGGAGGACCCCACTATCTTACCCCTCGCAGCCCTGGGAACATTCTTTCCCATTGTGAAACCAGACGAAGAACCACCTCTTGATTCTTCTAGTTTGCCTACATCAATGCTCGGTTCATCTGGTAGAATGCCCTCGTCTAAGACGATAGTCTCCCTTGGCACGTCTCCTGTTGGAGTCGAAGGGTTAGGCAAAACCATTAACGAGATGAATGAGAAGAAGTTGCCCTCCTCTTCACTGAAGAAGATAGCGACTTTGGAAGGGCCTCAGACGCCCCGACAGAAGATCTTTGAAGGGCCTTAGACACCCCTATGTCTTCCTGAAGGAATCTCTTCACACCTGACCGAACCAGCTTATCAACCGTGATATTCTCTAACACGACATCATCAGGAGAATCTAAGGAGTCGACCAATTCGACTTTCACCCTCTCCAGCAAAAGGAGCCTATCAATTTTCCTCTTTTCCGAGATCAGCAAACCAGCCAGGGACAACATTTGATCATCGAGTAAGGACTTGACCCATATGCTCCGTCCGGTAGATTTGCAATAGCCACCAATTGACCGAATGAAGTGGCTATGTCTCGAAGCAGACGAGGGCTTCAGCCCCACTGAAGGCACTCCATCGGCCTTGGGTATTGGGGGCAAACAGTCCCTATCCAAGAATTATATGTAGAAGAACTTGTGCATCCAGTTTTTATCGATTGACTTCTTATAGTAGAATCTCCAGCCAGATTTAGGGCGAGTCTACAATTTATACCAACCCTTAGTCGAACCACTGCCACCACACCTCATCAAAATGAAGAGAGATGACAGACTGTCAAAATCGAAGTGAAGATGACAAAACCCTAACAGGAAAGCCACTACAACTACCAAACGTTAGACACTTGGGATCAGAAGAGTCGGAATATGTTCCAATGACGTAACATCTCTGCAAAAGGGCCCATGTATAGGATTTTCAGCCCATACCTAACTGATTGCAGGTACATCGAAACACAACCCTCTAGTGCTGTATTAGCTCTATCGGTTCCCGTGGTAGACACTAAAGCGTAGATATCCCCCATCAGCATCTCGGTTTGTGCCTCTTGGAGTTCCTCCCGAGACATAACACTCATGATGTCACCAATGCCTGGAAAAGCCTGAGAAACGGGTGTCTTTGCCATTGTTGTTGGAGATGGTGTCGCTGGTGGATCTTAAAAAGAGGAAATCAGAAAAGCGAAAAGAGAAAAGGCCAAAATATGGTACCCTCTAAAGAACGCTAGCCCTTATGAAGCATACAGAAGATGATTCGTGAAAGTCGAAACAATTGTAATTGCATTTAAAAGTCCCTTCACAACTCATGACGTCTCCTTGGCAAGAGAGCCATGAGTTGGGGGCAAATAATGGGACGGCTGATGGGTCAGCCTTAAGAAGGCCCACGCAGGAGGCCCATGAAGAACGATTACCAGTTGAGGTTTGAATGTAACTATCAACCGAAGGGTCTCAGTCGTCTGGATCAATCTACCGAAGGATCTTAGTTGCCCGGACCTCCCAAACGATAGGGTCTCATTCGCCCGAATCCATCGAACGATACTCACTGAACAAAGGTAGTCGCCCGGATCGGGAAAAAAAATAATAACATACCAATCGAACGAGTCCCGATTAACTCTTTATCAGTCGAGCAACCAAATGACAGGTAGCAACCCCTAACAATTTTAAAGGAAGATCAAAACTTCCTTAACTTTAGTCTCCTATTTCATAACGGCATATCCCGAATCTTTTAAGTAAGGAAAGCGTCCCTCTTCAACATGATAGTTCTACCGATAAATGAGGATCGTAATCAACTCATAGAATTAACTCCCGAGATTCCTGGATCAGTTCGATAAGGAAGGTAGGGTTGAAATCCTCCGGCAGCGCACGTCTCTCAGATGTATAAATCATCCCTAAAAATCTCAAAACTAGGTACGCACTCTAGACCTAACACTCTGGACATACTGATCACAGGGAACAACTTTTCTTCTACTCTCAGTCTGTTTCTTTCAATCGAAAACCACTCTTTATTAACTTGAATGTCGGAATCTCCCTACCAGAGCATCTTCTGGCAGTTTTTGAAGGTGTATCCACCCATTGACGGCTACTGTTCGAGTCAAGAAAGAGCTGATATCTATGGAGTCATAATCCACCTCCAACACCTGTCACTAAATCAACTAGATAATAATATTTTTTGAACATATTATTTGCATGAAAAATCGGTTGTTTTTTTTTTTTTTGGTTCCATGGGTTGTCACCCATCACCGTCTAGTGTCTAGGGTTTTGACCTGATTAATCTGAATCGATTCATAGTCCGGTCCCTTCTCGGGAGTCTCTCAATATGATTTTTTTTATTTCCATACTAAGTCGAATTCAGATATGGTTAAGAGGTCTTAACGCCCTTTTCTACTGATACAACCATTTCAAATATAGTTGGAAAGTTAGTTGTTAGGCGCGAGCTCCAATGATCCTATAGCATTACATTGTCTTTGATTAACATGTTGCAAAAGTTACCAAATATTTATGGAAGTAGGGGTTGGATGTTGCACGTCCTTAATTATAGGTCTTGATTTTGAATCACAAGAATGAAAAAATAGAATTTGGGAGAGCCAATCCCTTCATGGAGGGTCTTATAATGCTTGAATCGGATTAATCGAACGAAATCCAAATATCAATTGGTGATAAGTAATCCATTTAAAAAAAAAAAAAAACATGTTGCAAATTTCAAAAAATGTAGACTTCAATAAAAAAGAAAATATTTACTTAATGTTTAAACCAGAAGTCCAACCCTTAGAGTTGTCGCTTTTTAAAGTGAAAAACTATATTTTTATCTTTCAAACTATAATTTAAAAATAGATTGGCATCGTAAATTAATTTTAATTGATTAGCAATTTTTTTTTCTTATTTGAACAATTTAGACCACTCATGAACAGAATGTAATGGTAATTACATGTTGTTAGCTTTTATTATGCACGTGTGAAAATTAGAATAATTTTTAAATCATATTATATATCAATTTGAAAAGTTTATTATTTTATTCTATTCACTAATTATAACCAAAATTTTTAGAAGTTTTTCATTTTCTTTTTTCTTTTTAGAAATCTTAAGGCTTTAGAAGAAATTTTCCATTTTTTTAAATTTTAATTTAAAAAATATGAGAAATTAACAAGGGATGGAAAGCAATGCCAAGTTTTTAGATAGGGTTATTTCTCTGAATATTAGATTTAAGGAGCAAAATTATAAAAGTATTGATATTTTTATTCGAGTCATGAAAATAATAAAATTGATTTTCAAAAAATTGGCTTTAAATAGCCAATTTCGATAAATAGCAAAAATAAAAAAGATACATCTAAAGTTGATTTTTTTAAAATCAACTTTCAAATCGAGTTTTGGATTTTTGAAAAGTCAATTTTTAAGAGATCAACTATTCTTATTCTTTTTATTTAAGTTGATTCCTCGAACCTCATTTTACACTTTAGCAAACTTTTCAAAAAAACCCTCCCCCCTCTTTGCTCTCACAATGCGAAGCCTCTCTTGCCACCGATTTCTATCAAAGATTGAGAGGGACGAGATCTGCTCCTACAACTTCTGTTCTGACAACTTTAGACCCATTTCCGACAATGACAGTGATGAGAGCAGGTGACAACAATGACCCATTTTCGGAGATTCAGTGACAAGATCTGCTCCACCGTGCTTTCCATCTCCGGCATTCATTCACGACAATATATATTTTACGTTTTCTGCTGGGAGCTAACATTGGGTTTTTTCCACATTTTTTTTTTATATAAGGTTTTCTGCTACTGTAATGCATGGACGAGAGTAGCAGTATTTTTTAGGTTTATTGCTACTATCATGCATGGATGAGAGTAGCTGTTTTTTTTTTTTTTTTAATTTTTCATAATTTTGCTACTGTTACCATGATTGTATGCTAGTTGGCTTTGCTTTTCTGCTCTTGTATTTTTTTTTAATAAATATGATTATTGGAAGCATCCACTATGTATGCTAATTTTTTTTTTTAAAAAAAAAAAAAATTTGATTCGATTATTGTAGGGTTATTTCCCTTATTAAGTTTTAGGATTGAAAATATTTGAATCACATAAATGTTGAAGTCAATTTCTTAAAAGTAAACTTTTCAAATCAATTTTTTGGAAATCAATTTAAAAATGATATTTTCTCAAATTTTGGAAAATAGCAAAAAGGGGGAAAAAAGATTTGAAATCGATTGAAATCAACTAAGTCGATTTCTCAAAAATCAACCTCAATGTCGATTTTTTGAGAAATCAACTGGCCAAGAAAGATTCGGCCTTGTATTTCATATTTTGTTTATGTTTTTGTTGTGATAATATAGAAAGCAAATATGGTTGACAACTTCAAATTTTGGCTCGTGTATCCCGCATTCTGGAAATCAACTTTAACTCACGTATTCCACATTTTGTTTATGTTTTTTATTGTGATCATAAGTGAAGCAAATATGAGTGACAATCGGGCTAGTCTATTGCTTCATTGGGATGAAAAAGTTATAAGAGGCCCAAATAGAATTGAGTATGATATAACTCCGAAAAAGGGTATTGTGAATAATAATAAAATTAGATGACAGTAGTTAACACAACTTCAGCATCAAAAAACTGGAATTAATGGTAGACAATTCAAGTTGAAAGTCACATGTAGATATCCATTTGAGGAACACGAGTAATCATCTAGTTATACCTTAATACCAATTGTGGATGATGATTTTTTGCCCGAAGAGTACCAATTGAGGATGATGATTTTTTGCTCGAAGTGTTATTAATCTCACAATATTTTCAACAACTGAAAACCATTGACTTATTCTTAGAGTAGGAGCCCATTTTGGATGCACCTAAAGGGCTATCTCATACGGGTTGTTCAAATGAGGCTAAAGAGAATCGGTCATTCATCCCAAAGATCTCATTTGGGATACAAAATCATTTAGTTATACCTTGATACCAATTGAGGATAATGATTTCTTGTGTGAAGTGTTATCAATAGCAAAATATTTTCCACAACTAAAAGCTGTTGATTTGTTCTTAGAGCAGGAGCCCATTCTAGATACACTTAGAGAGCCACCTTGTGTGGGCTGTTCAAGTGGGGCTAAAGAGAATGAGTCATTGGTCCATAGACGTTATTTGGGACACAAAATTTGTTATCCTTGAGATCAAATTGTGATGGTGAGACCAATATTGGCATATACACACAGTATATGAATGAGACAATTGGAAGTAGGCTTAATATTGAAACATACACGCAATTTATGAATAAGGCAATTGGAAGCAGGATAATTGGAGATGAATGGGCATAATATGGGGCATTTTTAATAGGTGATGCCATTTTACCTCCTCCTAACTATAGTGATATGCCCCGCCTTGCAAACAATACTATACATGCTAGTAGCTGCAGACATGATATCAATCCTCTAGAGGAATTCATTGATACTGAAGATATAGACTTAGGGGGGATGGTGATGATATGAGTGATGAAATGGGTGAAGGGGATTGTATGGTTGAAGGGGAGAACAAGGGTGCTGAAATTCTATTTTTATTTGATATAGGTGAAGGTAAGAATATAGTTGATGACTTCAATGATTATGACTAACTGACGTGAGAAAATGATCACATATTGGTTCTAGAGGTTGGCATTGTCTTTAAAACAAAGGAGGGGGTTATTACACCATCAAATGTTGGACGATACGAAAACACAGGTTTTACAGAGTGCATGAGAGTATGCTAACTTCCTAGTTCATGTGATATTCCTTATACATCGAGAAAAACTATCTGGAAGTACTTTGAATCACCTAGAACAAGTCATAGTATATTTCATTTAGTTTTCTAGATATTCAAACCATGTATTAATAGTTTCAAGCACTGTAAACTTATGATTAGTATCGACGAAACTTTATAATATAGCAGGTGCAGAGAGAAGATTCTATTGCTATGGGTCCGATATGAAAAATCACATACTTCCATTGGCTTTTGCTATTGTTGATGGAAAGAGGTTGGTAAACTAGTTTTAGTTTCTAGATAATTTGAGAGTGTAGGTTATTGGTGAGGGCTATGAGATTTGCATTATATCTAACAAGACACCAAAATACTGTGATCTATTGAGAGGAATCATAATTTTTAATCACCACTGGTTTATCATAGAATTTGTTTGCAATATTTGAAAGCAAATTTTAGCCAGTGATTCAAAAATATGTTATTGATAGAGTTAATGCATAAAACTACCATAGCCCACTAAGCTATAAAATTTGATGAGATAATGAACAAAATTAAAGAATTAAGTGAGTTTGCACACAAATAATTGATGGAAATTCTACTTGAAAATGGACTTTGTGTTATGATGGTGAGCGATAATGAGTTACTATGACAACGAATAGGTCATAGTCATTTAATAAGGTTCTCAAAGGGGCTAGAAAGTTGTCGATAACTGTGTGTGTTCGAGCAACTTTGTACCATATGGTAGCTTGTTTTATGAAATATCAGAATGAATCAGAAACTTACATATAGGATAGTAAGACATGGCCAATACTCATGATGGATATATTGCTGAGAAATTATTGAGTAAAATGTATTTTGATAATGATCAAATGTAGATAAGAGTGACCAGAGTTAATTAAACATGAATTTAAAAGGTTAGAAAAATTGTCAGAGTCAAAACTTATGCACGCAGTTGGCCTACACAATTGAATTGACTTGGACTTAAGTAACGAAGTGGACCTATCTTTTTCATAAGTTAACTCCACAAGTTATTAAGTTGACTCAACATTGCTACCATGTTGACCTAGGATCGAAAAATTTGAAAATAGACTAAATATGGAACATCACAAGTCAACCTGGAAAGGTAGAAAAGTCGGCCTGATAAAAGTAGGTCACAAAAATTAGTCTTTGAAATTTTACAAGTTAACTTATATGAGAGACCAAATTAATCTAAGGTATATAAGCCTTATAAGCCTAAGTTTATAACACTTCAAGTCAACTTGTGAAAAGAACAAGTTAACCTGAACCTAGGTTAGTATGAATATAAGTTGACCCGCACTAAGAACATATCCACCCACCTCTTTAAATAAACCTAAGTTAAGTTGATCCACAAAGTATATTAACAAGTTGACCTAAGAATAAATCAAGTCAACCTAAACTTTAGTTATAAGTCAACCTATCATATAGAGAAGTTGACCTAGTAAAACGAGTCTCATAAAATCTAAGTATGAAATATATTAAGTTGACCTAAGAATAAGTCGACTTAGTAAAAAAGGTAAGTTGGCTTCATCAAATCTGTTCTCTAAAACCAAACTCTAAAAAATATTAAATCGACATAAGCGAACAGACAAGTCGACTTGCACATTCACACCTTAGAAAAGTCTAACTCTAAAATATATAGAGTCAACCTAAGAAATGGATAAGTCAACTTAGTAACATTTCAAAGGCGACCCAGCATTGACTTGTAGAATAAACAAGTCGACCTAAAAGAAAAGCAAGTCGCCTTGACAAAATTTTCAAAATATTATAAGTCTACCTAGGAAAATTATAAGTCGACTCGAGCTAACATGCTCTTAGAAATCTGATTTTTTTTAGACATATTAAGTCAATCTAGAAAGAACATGAGTTGAGAATCGGCTTACTAACATTTCTAAGTCGACCTAGTATAAAGTTAAGTCAACCCATGCAGGAATTTTAACAATGTGATGTTGACTCAATAAGAATTCTAAAGTGACTCATGCAAACACAAGTTGACCTAGAAGAGCACAAACTGAGCGAAGACCTTATTAGAATGTAAGCAAGTCGACTTAACATAAATACAAGTCAACCTCAACAAGCCAAAATTCAAAGATAAATTGACCTAAAGCATGAAGTAGTCGACCCATTGTGTGTAATGCTAGTTGTTCAGAAAACCTATTCAAAAATTTATTGAAACTTCAACTACCTCTAAGAACCACTGCGATGCATTTAATGGTCATAAATGTTGTTCAATGGCTATTTCATCCTCTACAGCTATAAATATAACACAAACAATGAAGGATGATAACTTTTGAAGCTTTGAATGATCTAACAAGACTACATATGTTCATCCTCTATTTTTAATTCTTTCTATTGTATTTTTATTTTGGAGTTTTAACATTAAATCTGAAACTGAAACTTTAGATCTTTTACTTAAGTTTCGCTTACAAATACTTATAAAAGACCAGAAAAAAGAGTTCTTTGGTTTGGACTTAGAGTGTTGAGTGAAACATAAGAGATTGGGTTCACTTGCTCCTGGGAAAGGTATGTGTTGAGTATTTTGTGAAAAATACTTGTAAGATCTTACCAATACCTGAGAAGCTAGTTGTGTGTACTATCTAACAAAATAATGGATTAGAAATCTAAGTGGAGTCTGGGAATTGACATACACCGGAGAGGTGAAATAACTATAAATTTTATGACCTCTGCTTTTCTTTCCTTCTCTATTCTAATCCTCTAAAATCTCCTCTATAGTCCTAGACAAATCAAAAACTCTCAAAATAACCTATCATGATATAGATTTAGAAAAAAAAAAAAAAAGAAAATTAGTGAACAAGTATGGACACACAATTTTGGGTTGGTCAATTAGAGTTTGGGATTCGATAAACAACAACAAAATCCTAGAAATTGAGAAACCCTAAAAAAGAATTTTGACAATGAAATAAGGAGTAGAGCACTAGAAATTGATCGGAGACTTGTAGAGAGCTTACCATACCAATTGACGAGGGGTTTTAGCTTAGGCGGCGAATCAAAGGGAATTGTGACAACAAGAGTGAGGGTGAGAACGAGCGAGAGAGAGAAAGCCCCCAAATTACAGAGGCACAATATTTCCAAGGACAGACACGAATGAAAAAGAAGTTTTATTTTTTGTGAGTGAATTTGAGTTTATAGACATAGTCATGTTTGATGGCAGCCACAATTGTTTTAGTGCCCCATTCCCACAATTACCCTATTGAATCATTTAATATTGAAAAGTTAAAGTCATCCTCATTTTTATTGAAGTTAATATTTAATAATAATATTGTTCATCATTAATATAATCCTAAACTAAATGTTTTTAAAATTAATGAAAACTTTAACTCTAAAAATTTCCAGAAAACAAAATTAACAAATTTAAATTATAAAACAGTACACAAAAATTAAAATATAAAAACATTCTATTATTTTTATTAAGTCGAATATTCTATGAACTATTTTTTTCAACCTTTTTTTTATTCATAGTATTTTTCTTGATAAATTTGATTATTATTTTTATTTTATCACAACAACAATAACAACAATCAGAACCTTAATCCTAATAATTGAGGTCAGTTTTAGAATAGACGTATATGTACACAGTTTTTCCTTGTATTTTTGCAAAGAAACTGTTTCCATGTCTCGAATCCGTAGCAATTCAACTGTTACACCAAGATTCGTCTAAAAGAAATTTTTTGTTGAAGTAATGAATATTGTAAACCCACATCATTTTTCAATTTTAGCAAGTTTTGAAAATTTTGATCTATTTTCTTAAAAATCTTGAAATATTATCTTCAATTTTCAACTTCTCCCTTAATTGGTATTTCTTTGAATAATCCCATAAGAGAGGCTTCAAGCAAATGCTGGCCAAAGAGAATCATATCGATGGGATTTGTGGAACCAGTTTCAAGAAACTGATATTGGATACCAATGATGCCATAGACACTGGTCATCATGACTACCAAGACAGTAGTAGCGACGGTCTTCACCATGATCAGACCCCGATAGAGATCCATGATGTGGTTATTATACTTTGAAGTAATAAGATAATTATAAATGTTATTGAAAAGTCAATTTTTACTTTGAAATATTTATTTATGGGTAAATTATACTTTTCCTTTGTGATTTGATTGAAATCCACGTATTACCTTTATGGTGAAAAAATATCTACTTATCCCCTTGTGGTTTTCCAAAAATTTGAAGTAATGGAAATAGTCGGAATTCATAGAGTTTGAGAATCCCGTGTGAAAAAGGTTGAGTTGACTTACAAAATTAATGTTTTTTTTAAAAATTACCCAAAATCTTCTCACATTCTCTCCTCTCTTCTCTCTCCTCTCCTTTGTGGCTAGTAGTAGCCATGGCTGTCAAAATCAAACTTCAACATTAGCAAATCAAACTCATTTTCTCTCTTCTCTCTCTCCCCTCTCCTCTTCTCACCAACAGTAGCAAACACATTTTTCTCTCTTCCCTCTCTCTCTCTCTCCTCTCCTCGCCAACAACAACAAACCCATTTCTCTCTCTCTCTCTCTCTCCCTCCGTCTCCTTTCCTCTCCTCGCCAACAGTAGCAAACCCATTTTTAGTTTCCCCTCCGATCAAAGTCAAAATATTCAAAAGAAAACACAACAAAGCAAAACCCTCTCTCTCTCTCACTTTCTTTCCCCTGGTTGATAGGAGGATTCATTGGGATTTGAATTGGTGCAATGGAATAAGGTGAAACAATACTATTAAGTATTGTAGAAGAAGGTGATTTGTTAAGTGAGAATCACAATCCTAACATTTCAATGCCCACAGCTACTGCGTATTTCAAAGATTTTAATGATGTTGGGAATAACTTTGAAACTGTTTCTGAGCTTTTGCAAAAGGATTTAGTCGATAGAACACTATGTGGCCTTGTTTGTGACTCTGATCAAGATGGCAAGGATCTTGAACTTCCTAGAAATAAGAGGTTAAGGCATCAAAAATTTGTGTTTCTGTTGAATATTCAACAGTGCCCTCATCACAAAGTTCAAAGTCCTTTGAATTAGGAAGATGCTTTGGATTGAAGGTAGGTTTTTTTTTGTTTTTTTTTTTGTTTTTAAAGAGAAAAAAGAAAGTGGGTTTTAATTTCTGGGTTTACTGGAATAAAGCTGCTCAAAGCTTCTCAAAACTTTAAGCTCTACAAATAATTTTTTTTTAATGAAATTCAAGCTCCTCTGTTTTTCTAAAACTCCTGAAAGCTTCACATCCATAGCGGCTACACATAACTCGAATTTCTCTTCATCACTAGAGATTGAATCAAATCTTCTCACAGACCCAAGGGTTTTCTCTTTAAAAGCTCTCCGATCTCATATTGGGGTTCCTCGAAACTCTCCGCCTTATGGATTTTGGATTTTGGATGAAAATCTGTGGAGAGAAAGACAGTAGTGAGAGCTTGTGGGAAGAGTTGAGACTTAATTTTGGGTTTTGGGTTGAGTATCAAAGAGAATTTAATTTTGGGGGTTTTTGGATTTTGGACGAATTAGGTGAGTTTTTCTGGATTTTGAAGATTTGCAAAGAGATATTAATTGAGGGGTTTTTTTTGTGTACTAAGGTTAAAGATGAATAGGAAAAGAGACAGTGAAGCTATAATGGACATTTTATATATTTCTGTTAATTTTGTAAAATTCTATCTACTTGCCACTTTTTGAAAACCATTGGGAGATAAGTGGGTATTTTTTCACCATATGGATAATATGTAGATTTTAGTCAAATCACATGGGGAAAATATAATCTACCATTTATTTAACAACTTAAGATAACTACAAAAGAAATTATTAAATATTTTTAACTTAGAAATTATTAATTCTCAATAACTAAAGAGTTGGGGTTTTTAGAGTTAGGGAGAGATTTAGTGGCAGTTAGTGGAGATTGTTACTAAAGAATACTATTTAGTGGAGGTCAAAACTTCACTTTATCACTAAAATAGTTTTAATAGCTATCACATGCATAAAAAGCTATAATTTAGTGATGACCATTATTTTTGTATTTAATTTAGTGATAGTCGAAACTTTGTCACTAAAAATATTTTTTTGCAACTGACAATTTTAGCCGACACAATTGACTAACTATTTAGTGATGACCAAATTGACCCCCAAAAAATAGCACTTATAGTGGCCAACTTCTTGTGACCCCGCTAATCTTTGTCACTAAAATCTATCCCTATTGTAGTGACATCCTTTGAACTTTGGACCAATAGAAAGTTAACTCTAAGCAGTCTTAGACCTTGGGGATCAGATGCTTATATTCAAAACTCTTTCAATAACTTTGAAAAGTTAGGTCCTCATGAAAAGAAATATATCTTTATTACATATTATGATTAATTTAAAGGTTATGTATTTATCGGTGAATGCGATAATTGTACCGTTATTATGATTGAATCACAAAATGTGATATTTTTGGATAATGATTTTCCTAACAGATGTGAAGTAATAGATATAGAGTTTTTGTTTGAATTAGTTAATTTAGACAGTGGGCTTGTGCGAAATGGATTATTAGAATCATAAGAAAAAGAATCATTAAATGATCCCAATACATTGTGTTTGGAAAAGGTTGTCCAAATGTTATTATGAGATTGAAGAGCATGTTTTTATTATTTTTCCAAAAGATGAAAATGAGTCTAAAAATATAAATGAGACTTTGTCTTATCCTGCAAAAAATAAGTGGATAAAAGTAATAGAAGAAGAAATGGAGTTGATAAAATCAAATCATGTTTAGAAACTAGTTAAACTTCCATCTCAGCGTAAAACTATTGGGAACGAGTAGATTTTCAAAATAACACATAAGGCTGATGGATTAATTGAGAGGTATAAATCTCAATTGGTGGCAAAATATTATATTTAACAAAAGGGTGTTGATTATAAAGAAATCTTTTAACTAGTAGTGAAATTTATCTTTGTTCGTCTATTGTTAGCTACTGTAGCCAATTTAGATTTGAAATTATATCAAATGGACGTTAAAACTACTTTTCTCAATGGAGAATTTGAAGAAAAAATTTATATGGAACAATCAATAGATTTCATAGTTAAAGGTAAAAAAAAACAAAGTTTGCAAATTCAATAGATCAATTTATAGTCTTATACAATGTATAAGATAATGGTATTTAAGATTTCACAAAACTGTAATCTCTTATGATTTCGTGATGATAGACAAAAACCATTGTATTTATGTGAGAAACTCCAATAACAAGTTTGTAATTCTATCTCTCTATGTCGATGACATATTGTTAATCGACTACGATAAGGAGTATGTCCTAAATATCAAGAAATGATTATCATTAAATTTCAAGATAAAGGAAATGGGTGAAACATATTATGTACAGGGAGTTAAGATCCATAGAGATCGTTTTAAGAAATTATGTCCTAAATATCAAGAAATGATTATCATCAAATTTCAAGATAAAGGAAGTAGGTGAAACAGATTATGTACAGGGAGTTAAGATCCATAGAGACCGTTTTAAGAAATTATTGGCATTATTTTAAGAATCTTATATAAAAAAAGATTCTAAAATGATTTAGAATGAATAATTGCAGAGTCATTCATACTCCTGTGAATAAAGACGAAAGTTTAAACCATGAAATGTGTCTAAAGACTATGGAAGAAAAACAAGAGATCTCAAGAGTATCTTATCCAATGCTATTGGGAGCTTGATGTACACTATGATATGTACTTGTCCTCACATTTGTTATACCATGAGTTTGATCAGTAGGTATCAATTCAATTCAGGTAAAAGTCACTAAAAAAGTAAATTTTAATATATCTGAAAAAACTATAAATTATTTCCTTCGTTATTAAGGAAATGACTTATCATTAAGAGAGTATACAGATATCGATTGAGGCCGTGATTTGGATAAACGCAAATCCACCTATGGTTATATTTTCTTCTGAATGATAACACTATCTCTTGGCATAGTAAAAAACAAATATGTATATCACTATCCACAATAGAAGCAGAATTTATAATTTATATTTTTGCAATTTAAGAAAGTATTTGTTGAGAAGATTTTTACAATAGTTGGAAGTCGTAAGTGATTCAGTAGGAGTTATGACAATTTATTATGGTAGTCAATAAGTTATTGTTTACATTGAAGATTCCAAATATCATTGTAGAACTAAACACGTAGTCAAAAAATTTAACTTTATTAGAGACATTGTTGAAAAAAGTGATGACATTAAAGTATATGTTTGTGCGTTTGATAGTGGTTGATCTTTTTATAAAACCAATATCTAGAGATGTATTTATGAAATAAGTTAAATCTCTTGGATTGCAAAGGATATAATTGTAATTTAATACAAATGACTTTGACGTAATACTTATATTTTATAACATTTGAATTTGTTTTACATTTATAAGTTCTTATAACTTGATTTAAAGGTATGTCGAACAAATTTTAAGATTGACTCTCTTACATGAGCAATTGTCTCTAATGTTAAGTAGCATGTAGAGGTGAGGTATTATTGATTTTTGAGAATAATTAATATTTATGACATCTTAATAAATTGCCATAATGAGATTATTGTTTATATATTTTCTTGATAATCAAAATGGATTTTTTATAATCATTAAATTTGTTTAATAGCGAGGTATGAATTTTCTTGAAATTGTGATATTTGGAGGACTTATAAGATGAAAACAAGTCAAGTGTTGTGATATATTTAGATTAAAACTTGTACGATACATTATTCAAGAAAAAAAGACATACGCTTCTAATTGAGAAGAAAATGTATCATAACACGTACTTCATATCACATATGCTGATATGACTATGTGGGTAATGAGTTGATGAATCTCTCCATGTCTTATTGTGTGAAACCCAGATATTTATATTAATCTTATTTAATACCCGTAGGAGTTTTAATTGTTTTTTTTTCAGACATTATTTTAGTGTTACTATTTTAGTATGTCACCAAAAAACATGATTAATTCAATTTTGTGGTCCATATTTAAAAAAGGCATTTATAATGAAGTTGATAGATAGTAGTATAAAAGGAAGGTTGTCTTTTAACTGACACATTATTTTTTATTTACAGACTAATCAGTTATGTTTTTAACTTAGTATTTTGAAATATAATTGTGAATATATAACTTGAATTAAGTCAAATATGCTTTTATTTATATGGTTTGAAAGATAACAGATATGTTGACCGTGTATGATAAAAAAAGTCTGGGGTATAGTGAGATATAATATCTTCATTGTATTAAAAAGTGAGCTGTTATTTATATTCTTAACCGATGTATAGCTTTGAACTCTTAATATACTCCCTGGTTACATGATTCATTTATATGAAATTGGTGGTATATGAAAATGATTGAACTAAATGCAAATCTAGCCCTCATGTGCTAGTGAGAGACCTGGAAAAATGGGTACAGAGTCATCCAATGGAGCTTGACCTGACCCAACTTGTTTTTGAAATTCAAAAGTGATAAGAGAGAGGGAGAGAATAGTTTTCCTGAAAAAACCAACTCTCAATTCCCCCCTGGATTTTGAATTTCAAAATGAGTGTTTTATTAGAAAGAGAATTGAGAAATAACATAACAGAGTTTTTGTGAGACAAGAACATCAATCACATACATGTTATTGAGGGTTAGAAAGTAAAGCGTTTTTGTTATCATTTAGCAAGATCAAACCATGTTTAAGGTATTTAGATTGTGGAAATTAAAAGTTGTGACAATTTTTTTACCAATACATCAAAGAAAGGTTAGTGATTCAACTTTAAAAATTGGAAATTATAATTTTATTTTTTGGGCATGATAATCCATCAAAGAATGCTTAGAGATCTTCAATTCTAGATGATGCACCGTAGAAAAATTGTTCATGGAGTATGTCTGGGTACCATACTTTTAATATAATCGAGGAATTTAAATCATTCGAATAATCATTTCAATCCGAGTAGAATAACTTAATGATACAAAGTATGACTCAGGTTTGAAGGTTAAAGGGAGGAGTGTGCAATAGAAAACATAGAGAAGGATGTTCAACTTGTGAATATTGAAGGCTGGTTTAATGATGTTTCGATGCCTGGCCCACCTTAATGCCAATCGGTCACAAGGAAATCAATGAATGGGTTTCTTTGCTTTAAAAGTACCCTCATTTGTTTGACATAATCTCTCTTGTCAATTTTGGATCCATGATTGTCACTCCCAAACCAAGGGGATCGCAGAACTTGAACCTAGAGGATTGAAGTGGAGAGGAGACATAGTTATTACTAAGCGAGATTTACACCCACACCCACACCCACACCCACATCCACATGCAACTCTAGGAACAAGCAATGATGAATAAAAGAATGACATACAAACCGAAATTGGCGACAATGTAATGAATAAAAGGATTAAAAGAGGTGAGATATCATGTGAGGTTTTCATGGCTCTTGGCTAATCACTCTTCTCATTCAATACCTTTGTCTCCTTAATGTTGCCATGGAATCCTTGCTTTTTCATATTTTGCTCAAACTATGATCTTTTTTGTTACCCCAGGTAAAACTACCTTAAAAGCAAATGTTTAGTGTTTTGTGCTACACAATATCCGTGCAAGAATTGATTTATGCATATAATTCTTAATCGTAGAATCTTAAATTTTGTTAAAAAATTTTAAATGAAATTTAAATTATACTTTGTAACTTTTGAAATTCTAAACTTATAATTATAACATATGCATTATAATTGTAGTAGGAAAAAAAAAAAAAACTAAACTATTTTAGAGTAGTAATATACCTTTCTCGGCTTTTGGCTAAGATCAAGAGTAGTGATTAATTAAATTATGTATTAGCTTTCTATGCAGGAAATTTGCATTGCTTTTATTCAACGTACACTTCTTTAGAAGTAATATAATTCTTTCTAAAGGTCCATTCTATTCAATTTTTAGAAATTAAAATACATTTCAACCTCAGATGATTATCTTTAAAAAAATTCATAATATGTTATAAAATTGTTACTTTTGAAAAATCCATAGTTCTTCCAAATCCAAAAAAGAAACGAAATATCCTAAAATCTTTTGGCATAAATCAATACAACAAAAGCAATTGCGCAATCTACGATAATAACCTCCAAATGAATGCACAACTCAAATCTCTACCTATGATTAATTATTTAAAGATTTTAATGAAAATTTATACAATATAATATAACAATAATGCAAAACAAATTTGCCTAAAAAAATGACTGTTGTCATCTTTGCAGAGATATTTGAATGATAAAGAGTTCATACTTAAATGTTTTTTTTAAGATTTTAGATTCAAATTTTCGTGAGTTATATAATTTTACGATTTCTGTGACGAAAAAAAAAAAAAAAAAAAAAATTGTTAACTGTTGTCGGGCTCCAATGCTGGGCTCGTAGGCCCACAAGTCTATGGGCTGAAGTCTACTTTAATCGGGCTTCAAGGATCAGCTTTGGTCATATTATTTTGGAGGAAAAAAGGGGCAAAAGTTTATTAATTTATTTTTGAAGTATTTTATTTTTCAATTATTCGCTGGAGAAGACAACGCATTGCAAAACCCTACCTCTCCCTTCCGCTTCACAGGCAGGAATTGATTTGCTCGAGCCATTTGAAAGAGCTCTCTCTCTCACTAAACATTGGGTTTTTCTTTTCAAAATCGTACTGCTTACTTCAATTTTTCTCTCTCGCATATTGAATCAAGAACCGATTAAATAAATTAGGGTTTTACTTTTCAAAATCGTACAGCTTAGTTCAATCTTTCACTCTGTCTCTCTCTTTCCTCAATTAACGATGAAGGTGAAAGTAATATCGCGTTCCACAGATGAATTCACTCGCGAACGAAGTCAAGATCTTCAGGCAATCTTTTTTTTCTTTCTTCTACTTCCACTAAAATTTGAATTTCTTCAACTTATGTGGAAATTATTTGCTGTATCTGTAGAGGGTTTTTCGGAATTACGATCCCAACTTACGTAAACAAGAAAAGGCTGTTGAGTATGTTCGTGCTCTCAATGCTGCTAAACTAGAAAAGGTATTCACTTCTCTTCTTTTAACTTATATTATTTGATTTTCTTTCTGTCATTGGAAATTAGGCTTTTTGGTTAATTTGGTTTAAATTAGATATTTGCGAGACCATTTATTGGAGCAATGGACGGGCACATTGATGCAGTGTCGTGTATGGCGAAAAACCCAAACCATTTGAAAGGAATATTTTCTGGGTCAATGGATGGAGGTAATCTTTTATATTGGGTACATTGTTATGTTGAAAATTCCGATACTAGTTTGGTATAATTTTATTGTGCGGCCCTTTGATACTTAAATTTAGAGTAGGATTTTTATTTTTTATTTTTTATTATTTTTTTTTTTTTTGGGAAAATCATATGATTCAGTTCTGGAGATGGGTTTTATCATTTACCAAAAATTAGAGTTGGGATTCTGATTCTGTGTCAAATTGAAGAATTAAAATGAGAATTATATTTCAAGGATTTTGTTGAATATTTGAATGTGTGTAAAATTGCAATTAATTCAGCACCATCATGGCCATCGTTTAATAGAACTGATCATCATTATATTAGTCGTGATCATGACAACACTTATAACTTTTTCATAGGTGGATGAGATTTCTTTTTTTCCCCCCTTTTTTCTTTTAAAACAAATGGTTAGGTCACATATTTGAATAATGATTTGAGCAACTAAGTCGAATATAAGTGACACTTGTCTTAAGCTTGGATTTTTTCGTAAAAGAAAAATATTCAAGGAAGAAAATTTTCTGGACTCCTTTTGGATAAATTTACCGCATATATTATTGAGGTTTGATTTATGTATATCTGACTTAGTCCCCCCCAAAAGGAGAAAAAAAAATTCCATTTCCTTTTGTGGAACCAATAGGCAAGCCAAGCCTGTTTAATTTTGTTCATAGTAAAATCATCCTATTTTTTGGCTCTAGTGTAATGTCATAATGTACTGCAGTGGCTTTTGTTTTCATATATTGCTGTTCAATATTATTTCTAGAATCTGAATTTGTTTTCATGTGCTTGTTTGTCATTTGCTCCTCATGGGGCTCTAGACGACTTATTATTAGTGAGACATCTCCATTTTTTGTTAAGTTTTTGTCAATTAAGTTGTCAACAATATGAGTGGCTTGCTTGTCATTGCTCCTCATGGGTCACGGGTTCGAGGTGTGAAAACAGTTTCTTTATAAAAATGCAAGGGGAATGCTGCGTACATATACGCTTATTCCAAAATCGACCCCAATTATTAGGACTAAAGCTCTGATTGTTGTTGTTGTTGTTGAACTTTTTTTTTTTCCTTATTTGCAGATATTCGTCTTTGGGATCTTGCTACCAGGTAATATATTAGCATAATAGCTTGTTGTCATCAATTGTGATTCAATAGAATTTGGCTCTTTGCTAACTTTCATCTTTCCAAAGTAACTTAGAAGTCATGAATAAGAGGAGATATTTGCTTTTCATTCTATTCTGTATGGGTTATATGGTCTTTTACATAGATGTTTTCATTTTAGAAGTCGAGCAAAGGCATAAATTTGTGACATATTAAAGCATATGCCATTAGAAAAGGAGAAAATCTTAAAGAAAATGGTTTGAGAGTGGAGTATGCTGTTGCTTATATCTTATTAGAAAATTGGATTCTTAATGATGCAGCCAGACAAGATTCATATAGTCGAACTTTCCCATGTTGGGGTTGATCACCCAATTGAGCTTAGTTTATTCTGATGGTAGATTCCTTATATGAACTATAATGCACAAGCAATGAGATAAGAAAAAGGGGGCTTCTCCTTAAGAATTCATGCCCACTTATGTTTTTCTTGCTGTAAAGATGGTTTTTCTATATTGATGTACTTGTATGCTTCAATCTGGCCTCATTGAAATCTTTGTTTGTGATGTGGTGGAAAGGCGGACGGTATGTCAGTTTCCTGGACACCAAGGTCCTGTACGGGGTTTGACTGCATCTACCAATGGGCGAATCCTTTTATCGTGTGGAACAGATTGCACGTAAGTGTGTTAATTAATATTCTAGACTATCTTTGTAATATGTTGATGGAAGTCCTACTACATTATTAATCTCTTACCCTCCCCCTCCCCCCCCCCCCCAAAAAAAAAATGGGATCTTTTTTTCCAGTGTGAGGCTTTGGAATGCTCCTGTTGATGGCACCATGGAATCTGATGACTCATCTAGTACATCCAAAGAGGTTCGAATTTTGTGATGCATTTTTTGGGTTTGTGAATTAGATTGGATAATGTTAATTTGTTCCTGAAAATTTTTTCTTCCTCTGTCAGCCAGTAGCAATTTACACGGGGAAGAATGCTTTTGGGTAAGTTTGCAAAGGTTGATTTAAAGTAGTGCTTCATTTTTGTTTTGTTGAGCTTCTACCTTACTCTTCATTCTATTATGAACCTCATATTGCTTCATTTGTTCAGGGCTGTTGATCACCAGTGGGATGGTGATCTCTTCGCAACAGCTGGTGCCCAAGTAGATATTTGGGATCACAACAGGTTTTTGACTTCATATTGGAATGGTTCTTTATTTTATGTTAGAGATTCCAAGTTTCAATTTTTTGTTCCTTTTGCTTCCTGGTTTATCCCCTTTTTGTGGTCTTAATTGACAGTTTATTGTTTGTTGCCTGTAACAGGTCGCAGCCACTGAACACTTTTGAGTGGGGAAATGCAACTAGCATATCGGTTCGTTTTAATCCGGGAGAACCAAACATCTTGGCAACTTCAGCCAGGTATGTTTGGCATTTGAGTTTGAACTGCAAATAAACAGTTAAGCAGTTGCAAGTATCTATTAGAACTGTTTTTTTGGATCTTAGTCCAACTGTTGTTCATATTTGAATTAGCTAGATATTTTAGAATTTCATTTTCTTCCTCAGAAAAATGTAAATTTGTTTTGTTTTATGTGGTTACGGTTCTCAATCATCTTGTTACGGGTATTCCAACTTCAATACATGATAAATATCACTGTGACATCTTTTTTGTTATGCTTTTGATAGGTTATGATGGACAACTATGGATTCTAACAATATGTTTGGGAGTTTTGGAGAGAAAAGAAAAGATTAGTTATGAGAGAAAAGAAAAGGAGAGAAAATTATAATTTTCTCTCAATCTTGTTTGGGAGTTTTATGAAAGAAAAGAAAAGAAATGAGATTCATTGGGGATAAAAATTTTTGTTTTCAACTTTTAAATGGTATTTTTGGAATATGAAAATGTTTTAACTCTAATATTTTCTTTTCTTTCTATTTCTTTCCACTTTTGGGGGAGAAAAAATTTAAAATTGAAATCTCTTCAAATTTCTCATTTTCTCTCATTTTCTCTAGTATTAAAACTCCCAAAGGAAAGAAAATCATAATTTACTCTCCTAATCTTTTCTTTTCTCTCCAAATCTTTCCATCCAAACAACCTGATTGTCCCAAATTTATCAAAAATAGCTATCAATTGTATGTGCACATTTAGAAGCATCTTTTTGGTGCTAGAGGGATTTTTGCACAAACCTTTTGTTTGATAGGCTCGTACAATAGTATGCTCCCATTTAGAAACATCTCGTTGGTGCGAAAGGTACTTTTGCAGTAATCTTTTGTTAGTTCGCACAAATCCTAAAAAAAAAATTATTTTGCACTTTATAACATTTTTAGTCAAAGCTCTTTAACAAGTACATTTCCTAATTGTAACATCCTGTTTTAATTTGATGCAGAATTGAATTCAAGATATACAAAATTAATTTCTTTCTTGATGCTGAAAAATCATCTAAAATTCCTTTCAATTGCAACCTCTGCTCTATAACATATAAAAAAACTCACAAATAGGAATATTTTAATAGAGGACGGCATGCCAACAAAGAAATAATTTGCATTCTATCCTTGGTTGATCTAGGAAGGATACATATGGGTATGGGACATGAATAGAATGTGACATGGACATGCATCTTGACAGTATCTGCAAGTTGAACATTTAGGACATGATTCTGAAGTTATTTGATATTTTATTTTCAAGGATTAATTCAATATTTTATCACCAGTATGGTCAATAAGCTGTATACATTATTTAAAAGTGACGTGTAATTAAATGACATTTCAACTCAAAAGCCATGATCGAATTTAGTGGGAAGCCTGCCCAAAAAGAAAGGGGGGGCACATTTACGAAAATAACAGCACGCAATAGCCTAATTTGCAATTGGCAGCTTTTCACCAAGCTGTATTAGAAATTATCTTAAAGTTCTGAAACAAATCTTATGTTATCCAAATAAATATGTAAAGTCATCGCATTACCATCCGCACTAGAGTGATGTTTGGCAAACACCCCTGATGAAATTTCAGTACTTTTAAGGGCTAAGGCTCCCCTTATCCCCCTCCCTTTTCTTCCCCCCCTTGGAGACCCCAAAAAATGGACAAATTCCTTTTCTTTGGAATGTATAACCACTGACACAAGGAAGCCAAATGAAGAAGTGCACGTGCAGTAATCTCCAAGGGGGAAGTCTCTCAATTTTTTTCTCCCACTTTTCCCCTAAAACCCCAATCTCAATTGATTCTCTCCCCATTCACACGAAGCAAATTTTATTCATTAGATTTAGGAGGTGTTTTAAGAGAGCAATTAAAGATGTTTACTCAGATTTTCAGCAAACCCAAACAAGAAACCAATGCCTTAATAACTTCGGTTAAGTTGAATGATGAATGCCCCCCCCCCACCCATTCTTGTAAATCTTTTCTTTGACCCCAAAGGCAAACACAACAGTCTACCAATGCCTTATTAACTTTGGCCAAGTTGAATGATGGATGCCCCCCACTATTCTTGTAAATCATTACTTTGACCCCCAAAGGCAAACACAATAGTCTTTCTTGTTTTGCTTAAAATTAGGATGATATGAAGTTTGTCTAGTTTGGCCTTTAATTGAGACTCATTGCTTTTATTTCAAGTCAAACCAAGGGCACTTGAGGTTTGTTTCATTGAGACTCAAAGGCGTTTATTTCAAGTTGAATCAAAGGGTTCATTTTGATTTCTTTTGGTTTGGTTGCACCTGATGATTGGTTGTTTTGTTCGATAAGATATCAAGCAACTTGTTAACTCAGTTTCAAGTAGAGGCTTAGACAAATAAAGTTGACCCTTCTGGCTGAGCAAACGCAGCAAAAAATTGTGGCCTATTCCTAAAAACAACCAGTTACCATGGTTGATGAAATAAAGGTATGATCTATTTGCCTAGTGGTGTTAGGTATAAAGGTTGGTATAACCTATGTTACAAATTCAGGGAGATTGTATGGGAGGAAGAGATAAATGCTCATGTAAAGTTCTCCATGGCAAGATTAGAATTGCAGTAGTTAGAGAAAAGTATTGGCAGATTCCAAAGGCAAAAGAAGATCACACTCCATCAAAACAAAGTTGGACAGTAGGCAACAACTGAGATCATGGGTTGATGTGGTGAAGGTGGGTCTCCTTTCAATGAAAGGAGACTAATCAGATAGGTGATTAATGGTGACTAGGGCTCTAGTGGATTGATTTTTTTTTTTTTTTTTTTTTTGTGGGTGTTTCGATTCCGCAAAGACAGGCCTTTCTTTGTTGGATAAAATGACTTCAACAAGTGCAGAGGCATCATATCAGTCTTTAAAGTCGTCTACAACATCAAGATATCTCTTTCTTTTACCTAAGAAGTAAGATGATTTGCGAAATTGGAAAGGTCTGTCTTTGGCTTTAATTGTGAGAACAGAGGGGGGATATTTCTAGTATCACAAAGAGGATCACAATATGCATCTGACAAGCATCCTAATTCCACAGAAGTGGGTCGAGATCTCAGTGACTGACAATTGCGGCATAGGTTTCAATGGTGGGTGTTGTAGATGGTTATGAGTTGGAAAATGAACGACTTCATGTTGCTGGGGTTGTTAGGTACTTGGAGGGTGGTTTGCTGGGTTTTATGTGTTCTGATAATTGGTTGCTGCTAGAGAAAGGCAGAGATCATGTGGATGAAATCCCAAAAGTGTTTATTTTTTGAATTCTGTCGTGGATAGATTTCGTAGGAGGTTAGATGGGTGGAAGGGTACCTTTTTATCCTTAGATGAGCATATTACCCTTATCCTTGAATGTTTTATCTCCCTCAATTTTGTTTCCATTTTTAAGATTCCAATAGAGGTAGGTCAGAAGATGGAGAAGTTGATGAGATATTTCCTTTGATCTAAAAATAGGGTTAAGAGGGATCATTTGGGAAGTTGAGAGTTGGTTATGATCCTAAATCTGAAGGTGGTTTGCATCTTAATAATTTGGTGTCCAAAAGCAAATAATTTTGGAAATGCTCCTTCAAACTAATTCTTTATGGCATAAAGTTATGAAGGGTTGGACTCTGACAAAATGGATGAGATGCCAGTGCTAGGGAGAGCTCCTTATTGTAGACATTGAAAGTTTTTCTCTCATCTATTTCATACCTTGCTTTTCTAGTATCTTTCTAAGTGGTTGTAGCTCTTGTGTTATCTTTGGCGGAGGATTCTTGGATTGGGGATTCTCCCGTGTATCACTTCCCCTTAACTCTATTGACTGTGCGTGTTTCATTCTGCCCCCATCAAGATTTTTATTATTGGGATGGAATCTCGATCTCTTGAAATATTTATTTCTTAAGAAATCTTAATGATAGGGAAACAATAGAGTTTTCCTTTTGAACTTCCTTTCTACAAGGAAATGAACTTTCTTCCAATACTCCTGATATTAGAGTTCGGAGACTTTGAAATACTTTATTTTGCAAAACTCTCTTTTATCATCTTATCTGCTGTCCTCGTACCCCTCATTTTCCCTTAACTGGTTTCATTTGGAAGGGAAAGGTTTCTACCCAAGTTGAGAATTTTACTTGGTCTATAATGCTTAACAAGATCAATACAAAATTATCTCAAAAAAAGGAGACATTTGAAAGCTCTCTTTACAGATGTTAGTGCCTTGTGTTACAAGATTTCTAAAATTAGTGACCATATTTTTTGCATTGTTTTATTGCATGGATAATATGGAATTGCCTCTTTACTTTGTGTGATAATAAGTGGGTTTCTCTTAAAAGCATCCTTGTTTTGTTTATGAGAAAATTTAGAAGTTTTGGAGGACAAAAGGATGATTCTTTGCTTTAGAGATGTGCCTTTGTAGCTGATTGTTGGTGTATTTGAAGAGAGTGAAATACTAAAATTATTAGAAATCAAAGTATTGATCGTTATCTTTGTTGGGATGAGATTTTTATTCATGCTTGTTTGTAGGCTCATGTTTAAGGTGTGTAGATTTTTAATTTGCCTCCATGAAAACCATGTGAAGAATTTTCTGAGAAATGTAAAGTAGGTCTCTAATGAAAGCTAGAGTTTATCAGTATTATAACTAGAAGATCTTATTGATATGTGAATTGCAATACACCATTGCTATTCCTGAAAGTCTTTCCACAAGAAACATATTGGTATCATAGGCTTTGAGAGATCAATTCCACTAATTTAAGGGGGGGTCAAGGGAGTGAAATTGAAGTAATTTTATTATTGTAATGGAATTTTGTTATTGTAATGGAAAAGAATTATATGGCTATCACATGTGTCATTCATAAATATATGTACACATTACTTGCAGTATTAATGGATATTATAATAGCAGATAAGTCTATGTAAAGTATCCATTTGCTATCCACCATGTTTTAAACAATATTTGGTACTTGAAAAATAATAATATGAAGAGGTATTTGATACATAGACTGCATCATTCCTTCTTTCCTTTTTTTTTTTTTTTTTTTTTTTTTTGAAGTACCTCAGCTCATAAAGGGGCGCACAAAGGGGTGCACCTAACACAACCTAGAGAAGCAAGCCTCATTTTCACTACTTACCTAGTCTAAAGTTGAATGGAATTTGACTTTTTGCCTGCCCAGGCTGCTTTTCATTTCCATATCATGAAGACAGCACGGTCACATTTTTGTTCATGGATTGTATAGCTCGGGAATAGATGTTGTAAATTTCACAAATTAGCAATCTTGGTGTTTCTTGATCCCAAACGTAAAAAGTTCACCTGTGTACAAAGTGCTCCCCGGCTTGCGGGGTAGGGGGTGGGTGGACATATATGTATGCAGCCTTTCCTTTGTATTTTTTGCAAAGAGCCTGTTTCCACGCTTCAAACCTGTGACCTCAAGGTCACAAAGGAAGAACTCAACCGTTATGCCAAGTTCGCACCTCTTCTTGATAGCAAATTATTTTGGTTAAATTTTTTTTGGACTTCAACCCTAGCTTAATCACATATTTGACTTCTATATAGTTTATGGAAAACAAAGAGTTTGAGACGAAATTTATCTTTTGAGTCTTGGAACAAAAATGAATCTTTATCTGTGTTTGATATAAATAATCCCACATCTGATTTTATTTATTCCAAGGGACTAGTGATTCCTGAAATATTTTGGTGAAACAAATACCGACATGTATTATGCCAGGACTATCAGTTTATTCGCTTGAGGTAATCCTTGACCAAATAAGGTTAAAAAATTTACCTTACCAAATCACATGATATGATATTAGTTTTACTTTTGTTGGTTTTGACTGTCTATTCAATAAAGTTTAACTATTGTTCTTACTTTATCAATTATTAACTTATTGTTGCATTTTGCAGTGATCGTAGTATAACTATATATGACTTGCGCATGTCATCTCCAGCAAGGAAGATTATTATGAGGGTATCTGCACTTTGACTCAATCTGAGTTTTAGTGCTAAACTATCTCATTTATCTCCATCAATAAAAAGAATTTGATTGGCAGGATCAAATTGCACTGGTGCAAGAATGTTTTACTTACCAAGTCCATATCATTTTATAGGATGCAAGGTTTTCTGGCTGGTAGTTGTTCTAGATGCCTATTTACAGCTTCACGGTTTTATCTTTATTTAATGCTAAATGTGGTCATCCAATTTCAAGTTTAGTGGTACTCTTATCATTTAATTTGTAAAAAATATTAATAGCAATACTCTGATACTGGAATTGGAGTATTCAGGAATTAGATCTAATTATCAATTAGTGCGATTTTTGTCATGCATGACCTGCATTTATAATGTACAAATCCAACCGTTGGGTTGCTAAATTTGGAGTTGCACAAAAAGTTCAAAAGGTACTATTATGAGAAACGCTTTCATTGGTATAAGTTGATCCTGTCTTCTGTACACAGTAAATAAGACTGAAATACTCAACACACAAGCAAACAAAAGTACATGTATACTACATACACAATTATATAAGCATTTTAACCTCTCATGTTCTTATTGCAGACAAAAACAAATTCAATTGCTTGGAATCCCATGGAGCCAATGAATTTTACGGCAGTAAGAGTCTTATTTTAGTTTTAATTATGGGAAATTTTTCTGTTTGAAGGTTGCTATTGGAATGAATCCTTGAACATAGAACCATGTGAAGTTAGAGAGTTTCCTTCTGTATGTACCATGTTGTTATTAGGTGATACTTCGTCCTATTTTGACCTCAGCAAACCTTGACATATCTCTTAAATTTAGTCGGGAGAGATTGCTTATTTGTCAGAATGCATAAGGAACCCTGTCAGAAAACCTTGCAAAGTCTTAGCATGTTCCACCATTTGATAGGTGCTTGGTTATCTGAGGTTGAGCTTTCTGAAGCTTCTCAATTAAGAAGCTGGAGTAGGAAAGAGACCATCTGTCAGTCATCTTAATGATTAGTTCAGTATCATATAAGCTGGTTAGGGTTCCTAATAAAATGAGAACGGCTGACCAACTTAGAAATGAGTTCCTCCATACGCAAGATTTTCCCTGCCAAGGCTGTTTTCAAGTTTAACTTATATATGTTAAAAATGCAGGCAAATGAAGATTGCAACTGTTATAGCTATGATGCTAGAAAATTATATGAAGCCAAGTGTGTGCACAAAGACCATGTTTCTGCAGTGTAAGATTGTTCATGTTCAACTAAATTACTACTTTATCTCATCTTGTAAACCTCAAGATTGAGGAGATAAAATTTCTTATGTGATTTCAGGATGGATATTGATTACTCTCCAACTGGTCGTGAGTTTGTTACTGGATCTTATGATAGGACGGTGAGTTCTCTGCTTTCCATGATCAATCATTTGTATCTATTATAGTTGTGGATGGTAACCTGAGTCACTTGGCTTATCTTTCATCCTTCTCAGATACGAATTTTCCAGTATAATGGCGGTCACAGCCGAGAAATTTATCATACCAAGAGAATGCAGAGGTCTGCTGTTGTTTATTACTTTTCCCTATTGTCATTCTTATAATTTTTTGTAAGGTGCAAAATTGTTTGCAATTCTCTATACAAAACTTAAGGCCATTGTAAGCTATTTTCATCAGCATCTAAGATATCAGTTTGGCACAGTATCCCTATTTTTTAGCGATCTATCTTCTCACTGACAAACATCTGTGCAGGGTATTTTGTGTCAAGTTTAGTTGTGATGGAAGTTACATTATCTCAGGCAGTGATGACACAAATCTTCGCCTCTGGAAAGCTAAAGCATCAGAACAGTTGGGAGTTGTAAGCGCCTTTTCATTACCATGTCGAATGGAGAAACTTGATAATATAATTTTAAAATAAATTAGTCAAGGTAGCTAGGACATTTTATGACATACAACTGACAGGCAACCCATTTCCTAGCATCTACGATTATCTCTTTACTTCTTCTTCTTCCTCCCACAAGTTTTGAGAAGCTGTAATTCTGACATCATGATCTTATGGCACCTCTTTATATAGATTTAAAAGAATTTTTGGTCATCATTTAAAATTTACAACAAAATCCAAGTGTTCTGAATATAAGGGAACCATGCAGAGTACACCTTGAACATCCAAGCTTGAAATTGAGAGATAGAAATGCAGATTTACAATGTGGTTTTTGGCTTTGTTATTCTAATTTTGGCATTATATTATTGTCTGGCTGCTAACTTAGTTATGTGCTTCAGCTACTCCCAAGGGAGCGCAGAAACCATGAATATCTTGAAGCTGTCAAGAATCGCTACAAACATCTTCCTGAGGTTAAGCGCATTGTGAGGTAAGATGGGTTCCAACATATTTATATGTATATAGACACACACACCCCCCCCCTCCCCAACAATGCTTGACTCCCGGTTGAAACATATATTTCTTATTTTTTAGCTTTTGTTGGGCCTTTGACTGTTGGATAATATAATCTTTTTTGTTAAATGATAATCTGAGGCATTTCAATAGTGACTTTCTGAATTTTTCTTAACTATTTGCTTTTACTTTTATAATTGATGAGATAGCAGTAAATACAAGATAGGGTTCTAATTTGTTATGTTCTTGTCAGCCAATTAATTGTTTGATAGGTTAAATTCAACCTTCCTGTCTAGAGGCTTTGTGCTTTTCTAAGTCAAACTAGCTGTCTGAAGTTTTAGTGTACCGATATTTGCTTCTCAACCTGACCTGGATGGTCTGACATCCCCTGGGGATCTCCTTCTATTGGTTTGGTTGCTTTGCGTAGAGAAAACAGGTTTTTAATGGTTAATTGAATATTGTCTTCACAAAGCATTGTTTTGCCATCCAAGATTATATCTATGCTTATTGTTTTTAGGTTATCTTCTGGTTGTTTGCTTTCCTAGGATTTATAAGGTTACAAATAAAATGTGCATGACCTTACTGTCCCAGGCGTTATTGAAATGATTGATAATTGGTACAATGCTTATGAAAGGTAGTATTTGATCAGATCGGAAAGAATGAATAGTATTTGATTGTGAGACCATTCCTCCAAGTCCAACCCAACATCAGAATTTATGTCTCGCATTGTCTTATATTCTCTTTTAGCATTAGGTAGAAAGGCAAGTGGAGAACACTATAAGTTTCTCAGGTTTTGGTTTCTTAAAAACTAGATTCATTATGTCAATTTAGAGCCTTAAAAACCTTTGCAAAAGCTTAGGCATGCATGTCCACGAATTAGCTAGCAAAGATGAGCCTAACATAGAAATTAACACACTTGATTTTCTAGAGTTTAGGCAAGTCCCTTGGTAATATTTGTTGACAAGACTATGATTTGTGGCTTTGCAGGCATAGGCATTTACCTAAACCAATATATAAGGCAGCTGCTCTTAGACGCACAATGACTGAAGCTGAGAGGCGGAAGGAGGAGAGGAGGAAAGCCCACAGTGAACCAGGGACTGTGCAAATGGAGCCATTACGTAAAAGAAGAATCATACAAGAAGTTGAATGAGTCCCCACGGATCTGTATGAGTGGAGTGCTGGTGCATGCTTGAAAATATTTATACATGCAGTTCCATTTTTCAGTACCCCCCAGAGGCTCTATAACTTGAATAGTGCAACTAGGGATTTTGCTAATGTTCTGGAAAAAGGAGGGAAGTTAAAAGGTTTTTGTATTTACAAGTTTTGGTAATATCAGACAGCACATTTAGATCTTGTATAATATTCCTTTAATTTGCATCCAGGAAAATGGAAAATACGCAACGAGCATTGTTCTTTTGGTTCAATCAAGAAAAATTTTGCTTTCAGATATTGCTCATGTTTATGGATTTATCGATTTTGGAGTCTTGTTCCAAAAATTCCAGGTCTAGTGATATGCACTTGATGATCTAATATCCGGGCCAAGAGGACTCCTGTCTAGCTTCATGGCAGTTGCAAATTGCCAACGCCACAAGTAGACATGGTTACAGTTTTGGAACTGTCGGTTTTTTGTTTCAGATTTAAATGAATTAAAACCCTTTAGAACTGTCAGTTTCAGCTCTAAATGGTTCTGATTCTTGTTTTGGAATTAAAAATAAAAAAATATATATAAGAATAAATAATAAAAATTAGAAATTAGAAATAAAAAGCCGAAGGAAGAATTGGAAATCTAATTCATAAACGAAAAGAATTATATATAAAATTGTACGGAAAGAAAGAGGAGTAGATACCACCATGGCAAGTTGTTCGATTACTCATAGGTTTTAGGAAATAATTTCATTAGCCAGTAAGAAATTTGCTAGTTGCAAAATTAGTGAAGGATATATGATATAAGTTTTTAAAAAAACTAGGATATAAATTAAGAAGTGATTATAGTTTTTATGATAAATAAAACATATTTGTATCTAAAATTCACTTTTTACAAAATAGTTCAAGAATTTATTTTATTTAATAACAATAGCCTTGATTTAAAAAAGATTATCTATTTTTTTAAAAAAAAAAAACAAAAAAGACCCACCAAACAAAAATGGCGAATTCTAATTTAAACCGCTGGTTTGAATGGATGGTTTTTAGTTCTTAAAAATAAAGAACCATAACCAAACAATATTCTAATTTGAGTTCTTAAACCTTAAAATGATCTACAATTTTTGAACTGTTAACCATGATTCAATCCGACCACTAGTATAGATAAACAAGATACATAAAATACAAATTTAATTTTTAGGTGACATGATGCTTAAACATCCCGCCATGTACATTAGGTGAGGGTGGACGATGCCAAACAAATTTAGCTTCTTTTCATTAAGACGCTCCAGAAAATTTAAATTAAGCCCCAAATAATACTGCAAGAAACTTTACTATGAGGCCATACAATTTGGTACATAAAAATGTTATTCTAAAAAAGCATAGACTTAATTGAATCACTAGAAATAAGTTAGAAGAAATATTCTGATTCTAATGCCATGGTTGACAAGAAGCCATCAGTAGATTCGGTCTCTCTCTCCCCCCTCTTTTGATTCAGATAGATTTAGTCTATCTGATGTACAGCTCTACTCGATAGATGAGGACCAACATCATGAAACCTAATTTCCAAGCTTTTGTGACGTGAATACTGCTAGTGCTTCAAAATCACTTGACCAGCTCAGTTCCTTCTCTTCCTGTCATCATCCTCATCATCGTCAGAGTCACCACTCTCCCGGAAACGCGGATTTTTCTCCTGTTGTACCAAAGCAATGTCAGTTTATGCAAAACAAGATAGTATTATTTTCTCTAGTATCAATCATTATGTATTTTTTTCTTTTTTGCATTTTTGATTCAAATTATTATGTATTTTATTAGTTCATTGCATCCAACTCTCTCTGGCTACAAGTATTGTCATGATACTGCTCACGGAAAGTGTTCAAATAATCAGAATGCTTCTCCTTCCGGTCAATAATGGGATTCCAATATTTGGCCTTTGTAGAGATAATTATTTCACACTTTTTTAGTGAAATTTTAAATTAAAAAAAAAAAATAACATCAGGACATTAGATCCTTAGAAATTACCGGTCTGGAATCAGGCTCAGAATTTCTCCTTGCTTCATACTCCAAGGTCCTTTTTGAGTTTTCGTAGGCATGGCGGTCATCCTCTCTATGCCGTTTCCGCTGGTAATCTTCTTTGCAAAAGACGATGTCTAATGAAATCTCCGGGCACAATAATAGTACAAAGTGGCCAAACAAATACAAAGATCCAAACATGCACAAACCAAAATATTATTTTCAAGGGAAAAAAAAAAATACCTCTGCCCTGTCGATGAGAACCACCATGACCATGGCTTCCTCCATGTCTACCATCTGCCAGCCAAAAGAAAATGATGACTTTATTTTTTTAAAAAAAAAAAAAAATGATGATGTAAACGGTGTATTCTCACTGGTTGGCACATCTGAAGAATTTTAATGATCATTTGCTATGTAAATTTACATGCAAAGGGAAAGCAAAAAAGTAATCACCTTTCTATGGACATTGACCTCCTGCTTTTTTTTTCCAATGATACATGGAAGTTGTCTTTTACACAAATTTCTCTTTTGAAAACTATTTAAAACAGAGGAGATTCACAAAAAAATTTGACCAAATTCATTAGGTGCCTACCATAGTAACTCATTTCTGATATTCCTTGTTCAGCCATCCACTTCACAATGGTTAAGTAACTACAACAACTCAGCAAATTTCACAAAAGAAGATCCCCACCTAACTCCAACAAATTTATCAATCTAATATCCGGGCCCGTTTCCCCACAACCTAGAATTGACAGGGAAAGAATAACTCAACTCAACTGAGGTTTAAGTTCCACTCTAGTTGATCATTTATATAACTCCAACACTATTTAGTGACATACCAATGATTCAAGTTTCGAGTCAAGAAATCATGCTTCATGACCGTTCCTCCAGTGTACCTTCCGCAAGTTCTTGAAGAACTCTCAATTCATATGTTACCACTTTTAACAGGGGTTACGAGTTCTTGCCTGTGAATAACAAAACCATCTTCACCTTTTCTCCCCCATTTTATTTCCTCAGAATGCTTATGCGGCAATAAGAAAAGAATCAGGAGACATGATCCTTGAGATTCTCAACAGGCAATCATTAAAGTATGCCTTTATTCTCAGAATATTAAGAAAAGGATGAGTAAGGTCAAGTACTGTAGGCACAATGTGCAATGCAGCAAGCACCGAAAGATTTACTTCAATGCTACAACATTCGGTAGCCAAAATCATGTCCACAGGTCTCCTAAAAGGCTAAGAGGAAAGGAAATGTAGGTACTCTCTCTCTCTGTATTGATCTAGAAAGATCATAGTTATATGCAATAAGACTCGGAGGAAAGTTGGGTATAGGTTCACCCACCATAACAAGCAGCAAGCATCATCGATAATTCATCTCCATGTTGTTATGATAGACCTTTTTGATGCTACTCTGCTTTTCCAAGTAAAATATCTGCCCACTTAAAGGCCAAAATAGACAAATTTAGAGTTCAAATGACCAGAAGGCACGAGTGAAATGATTCCCTTTGGGCTTATGCGCTAGAGGTTTTGAAAAAATTAGTCTAGAGGATCTGACATGATTGAAAAGCAATCATCTTTTAATGATAATTGTCCCAGAGGATTTCTCATGCTTTCGGACTTACCCTTGTAGCTTTCTTCTCTCCCCATGTCTTTTTCTATTGAAAGAAACACAAGGGATCTTCATAGATGTTAAATTCAATAATCCACGAAGTACGTAACACAGACTTAATGCAGGCTTGAATCCAGTGCCCCATTCAGAATGCTATTCACATTTTATGCCACCAATTATACGCACATATCATAATGAATACAGATGTCAAACAATTCAACACACCAGAGTTGTTTAAGACAACACTTTCAGGCAAGGTATTAGAACAGAAACAGTAAAGTGAAGAAGAAATAAATCAGCAGATCAGCAATTCAACCATCAATATTCCACTGCTGATCATAGAATCATATTTTATTTCAACAATGACAAAATATCAGCACCAATTTAGTAACTTAAGATTCATGTGATTTGAAATATATATACAAAACAACCACCTGAGCCTTAATCCCAAATTTTGGGATTGACAAAAATAGGATAATTAAAAATTTTTTTAAAAAAAAAAAAAAAAAAAAAAAAAAAAACTATCTATATAAACTTACAAAAACAAAAGAGACGGTTTAACTTGTTCGAATTTTCCTATATTTATTCCTATCTAAAATTATCTCCCCAGTTAACCCCTTAACCATTATATTTTTACGAATATATTGTATTCAGATTTTTAACGACCTAATCTCAACATTTCACTAAATCTCTTATATTTAAGCTTCAGTCCTCCTAACTGGGATAAATGCAAAACAATGGGATAAATGCAAAATTAATCTCTTCAATCCTTCTGCCTTTCACAAAGCTAATTTATGGAGTTTAACCAAGAAAATAGAAAACAATCAAACTCATGTAGCTTGTTTTCCATAAACATAGTATAACATTTAAAATAGAAGAAACCTCATTAGTCATCTACAAGAGGAACACAAAGTAAAGACATCATTTGCTCATCCATTGAAATTCAGAGAGGAAATACAATCTCTTTACTGGTAAATCTTTAAAAA
The DNA here is from genome assembly GCA_037126225.1 of Dillenia turbinata. Lineage (NCBI taxonomy): Eukaryota > Viridiplantae > Streptophyta > Magnoliopsida > Dilleniales > Dilleniaceae > Dillenia > Dillenia turbinata. Next base: position 9,105,722 of record JBAMMX010000021.1, on the reverse strand, counting down.
GAGCCATGGAATTAGAGGAATGCTTCCTAAAGGGTACAGATTATTTTTATTATAGAAAAGAAAGCAATATGATATTAGAAGGGTGTTTTCTATAGTGCAGATGGAAGCATAGATTTCACCTTCAGATTTGATGTAACATCCCACCTTCAGATTTGATGTAACATCCCATGGAAATAAACTATGCTGGCCTTCTGCCCCCCCCCCCCCCCCAGCGGGGGGGGGGGGACTTGTCTTAGATACCCAAGGAAAGGAATCAAGCAAACAAGATACAGTTGAACTATGCTTGTAGTTCAGAAACCAAGGATTGAAAACCAAAATTTTGCCACGAACTTACAGTGAGATGGCATAGCTGGTGGGAAAGATCCCAATGACCCAGCACCATAGTCCACAAGTTGCCTTTGTGCTTCCAACTCCTTCTGTACCAGCTTCCCATAGCCACCTCTACGTATAACTAATTAAAGAAACTCGCATAGATGTTTTAAGTTTACTGAACAAGTGAATTATGTTCGCTTCAGGGAGTGACAAGATTTGGAGTGAAAGAATTATATTTGACAAAAAAAAAGCTGATAGATATGCCCAAAATGGTAAAGTTAATGATTTCAGGAACAGAAAAAAGAAAACTTCAAATTGTATAATTCTATAATTTCAAGTACTCTAACTAAATGAACACTAAAACGTTTCAATTATGATATAGTATGTCAAAGAAGATTTCCCATGACAAAACTATTTGTGCATAACTTGACTCAGTTCTGTCTGTTGAGCAGGAACTGAAAAGTCCATCCTTGCCAAAATACTTCCCATGTCATAGGATGGGACTACAGAGCTTACAAGGAAAAAGTGATGTTGTTTTAAAATGATTGCTGGCATCCATAATCAAAGAAGAAATGATTTGTCATGCTTAAATTGTAGTAAAATCCTTAAACCGTTGTTTCAAATATCTTCTCCTTACACCTTTTTTTTTTTTTTTTTCCTGTTTTGGTATCATCTTCATTTTATTTCATGCTTAAATTCTAGTGTGCATGTGTATAAACTCTAGCGTTTGAGTTTCTTTCGTTAAGCCATTAAATTGCATGATATATTAATAGCGATATTTTACTGTGCTCCAAGGCATACAAAAACAATCATGGGACATTGTACATATAGGAAGATATGCAATTTTGTCATTTGAATTAACATAAGCATTGATTTTTGCCAATATCTAAGCTAACTTAACCTTATTTTTCCAAAACAATCCTTGGCCAAATAAAGGCCTCAATTCACACAAGTAAATGCATGTGCTTCCTAGTGCATCACTTAACACCACTGATTAAGATGTTAAATGATTAAGGATCTTTAAACCACATTCTAATGCGTGAACAACGCAAAGAGATGTTCGACAAGGATATCAGGATCATAGTCCGTGCGATATTCATCCCGCACCTGTTTAAGAAATATTAAAGAGAGAGGAGAGAAAAAAAAAGAATTATACAAAAAACTTGAGAAACACAACTAGCCAGCAGCTAACCTGTCCACCACTTCGACCACGGCCCCACTGTCTTCCTTCTTGGAATCCCCAATCAAAATCCACACGAATGGGACGGTCATCTAGAATTGTCCCACTTATGTATTTAACTGAATCCTCGGCATCTTCTCTAGAATAGTATCTGACAAAGTACAAGTTTGAAAATGATTGGTTACAAAATTTCACATAAGTTGTTGTTATACCACAAGGTAATAATATGAGATAGAAGCAAATTTAACAACCAAAAAACTGGTTAAATTTTCAATGCATAATCATAGTAGTTTCGAGGCAACAAGACAATAAATAAATTTTCTTCTCTTGCTCTAAATTTCAAATAGATAGGTACAACTTCATGAACACTAGAATAAACAAGAAGGATTAATATTTGCCAAATGATCCAGAACATGACAATGATTTAATAAAAGACAAATTAAATCTCCAATACTCATCAAAACTTTTATCTAAATTAAGATTAGTCTGAGGATGGCCCAATATTCTCCTAAAGGCCCCAAAACCAATACATTTGTTATTATTTCCAAATTGGGATCCAGCAAGCCAATCAGGGAGAACTATAGTTAAACAGAATATCCTTTGGATTTTTCAACTGACTCAGTATATAGGTAGCTTTATTATTGGAATCTATTTCACCATCAAGAGCACAAATAAGCCACTTTAGCTGCTTATCCAGTTGTCCAAAATTCTGGATTAATCAGTTTCTTTGGCAACTGCAATGTAAATGATCAAATAGGACCCTCTCAAGCTACCTTCGACTCTCTTCAGTGTGGGTCTACAAAATGCTTGTCTATTAACTTGTATTTTTCAAACCTAGTTTGCAGTTTCTATGAGAATTAGTGCAGAAGCCAAAAGTAACTATAATCCATTCATAGGTTATATGTACGTGACAAACCAATTTTGCTTAAGTCTTTATGTCCTTAGGGTATGTATCTATCATGAAGAACTAATTTAGCATATACAGGACATGGTCATTCAAAACTGAACATATTGTCTTTTTAGTAAGGAAATGTTGATCCAGCATGAAACCAGAGGGATGCAACATCTACAAACTAAATACCACAAAGACAACCATCAAAGTTAGCTACATACAAATCAGTCACATAATCATGAGAGGAAATCCAAAAACTAGGAGTTTTGAGTGACTTATCATGGCTCGAGGAAGTCCTAAACCCCTCCTATTTCCCTCTAACCATAACAACCAATAAAAGAATATAAGAATCAACTTATTTTCAGCAATGTAGCACCAAATGCCTCTCCAAGCCCACATTGGACTACATAGAGAGTGTGTAGGCAATCAACAAATAGGGTTATTGCACTCAAGCTCCCAAAGTTCTTCATCCCCCCATAATACAACAACAACAACCTAGACCTTCTATCCCAAATTTTGGGGTCAACCATTTGACAGAAATATCAAGGAAAAAAAAAAAAAAAAAAAAAAAAAAAAGATTGTTCATCCCTTCATAATGTAAAAGTAAAAATGATAGGATGATCACTTGCTTAGGTGGCATAATTTGCATCATGAGCAAGTGGACGCAAAGCATCTTAACTAAGTGTTAAATCCACACTTGCTGAATCAGCTGTAAGGATTTACTTTTTTCACTCTATGCAATATAAGGGCACATTTGCAATTTTATTAGCAGGTAGTATTTCTCTTCTTACAACCACATCCCGTGTTTCCTACATCAAGCATTAGTCACAATGATGCCTGCAACTTGTATACAATCAATATTCTTACACGTGTTTTGAAAGTCAAAATGAGCAAACTAATTGTCTTATTTTCATTTCTTGTCCATCTTTGCTTATTGAACCCTGCATTCATCCGTGCATACCAACAACAAACACTTTCTAAGTATGTTAACTTTTATCTGTTTAATTACCCACCACTGAATGCATTACCTACCTGATGTGCCACATACACTGAGAAGCATTACCAAGATATGATTTGTGTACAGGTATCTCATATCCCTCCACATTTACAACATACTATACACATCTTTTGGAGGCAACCAATTACTATGAAGCACAAAAAGCATAAACAAGCTATGCAACAATAAACTGTCAACTGTCTAAATATTTTCTTACACAGAAAACATCTATATGTTGCTAGTTATAAAACATACCAACATGATTAAAAATAAACCATATTTTTGGCATTTTTCTGGTGCTATGGGCACCAAAGTTCTTAAAAAACCATAAGAAACATGAAATTTAATGCTCCAACTTATCATGTCTTAATATCCATGCCACTTGGTAACTAGGCTCCTATCTTGCAATAAGAACTTAGACCCCAGGAAA